>OU343225.1:298920612-299423096 GCA_910596185.1 Chrysanthemum makinoi
AACTTTATGATGGTCGCGACAAGTCAACCCATTTGACACCCCACTTATAACCTATACAAATTGGTACCCTATAAGAAGGCAACACTCGGGTTAGATTGTTTAATACTTTAATTGAACACAAAAGATAAGTATAAGCGAAAGAAAATGTATGATTAAAAACGGGCAAAAATATTAAAAAAAAAAAAAGAAAAAGTATGAAAGCATTGCAAAAATCATATAAAACGGAACGAAACATTATAAAATGGCGTCGCAAAACGATACAAAATGAGCGAAAATGTATATAAAACGGACGACAACGTATAAAACAGATGAAAACGTATAAAAACATATATGTAATTAACTCAAAGATTTATAAGTGAAAAAAAATGACTAGGACGATTTATATAATTAACTCAAAGAGCTATAAGTGAAAAAAAGACAAGGGACTAAAGGTGAAAGTTAAAGAGTTTTAAGTGAAAAAAAAGACAATGGACTAAACGTAAAAAACGGGCAAAAACGAATAAAAATAGACCCAGCGTGCAAAAACCTTACTACTTAAAACATAAGCGGGAAGCGTCTGCAGCTAAACATACAAGGGACTAAAGGTGAAAGTCAACACAAATCATATGGACCAACTTTTTTAAGTGAATGAATAGTCAAGGATGACCGGTGTAAGTCAATGCAAGCCACAGGGATCATTCCTGTAAATTTTCAAAATTGAAAACCTGATAACCTGCTAGTTACCGGTCATCTTGCGTAGATTATTCCAAATAAAGTTCGTTGCGTAAATCGACTCTTTGAAATAAATATATTGCGTATTCTTAGTTTTCACCTTAAAAAGAAAACAATAATAGATAAATCAAGTATACAATTGTTTAGCTATTTATCAAATCAGTAAATGATATACATACATTAACCCTTTTTTTCTTAATCATAAATCCTTGAGATTGTTAGTGGTACTATTTTTGTGCGTAAGTTTACTTCTTCAACCAATATTGCTATTGCATAATTAAAGCTGATAAAATTCCAATGAAGAGAAAAAAAAAATAGAAACATGAACTTCTAGCTAGGTATTGCATTGCAAGGTATAGCATGTGGGTTTAATTAGACTTGACATCTCAAAAACTGTACGTATCTCACCTATCAGATTGTATGTCTAGTTAAATTTCATTAAACTCTTGCATAGCCAAAGGCAGTTAAATTATCAAATTGTACTAGCATAGTGGTACTCTTTTTGTGCGTTAAGTTTACTTCTTTACCAATTTCATTAAACTCTTGCATAGCCAAAGGCAGTTAAATTATCAAATTGTACTAGCATAGTGGTACTCTTTTTGTGCGTAAAAGTTTACTTCTTTGCCAATATTGCTATTGCATAATTAAAGCTGATAAAATTCCAATGAAGAAATCAAAAATAGAAACATGAACTTCTAGATAGGTATATTGCACGGTATAGCATGTGGGTTTAATGAGACTTGACATCTCAAAAAGTGTATTTCACCTATCAGATTGTATGTCTATTTAAATTTCATTAAACTCTTGCATAGCCAAATGCAGTTAAATTATCAAATTGTACTAGTATAGTGGTACTCTTTTTGTTCGTAAAGTTTACTTCTTTAGCCAATATTGCTATTGCATAATTCTGGGTTTTAACAAGTAGTTAACGGGATTTTGCTTATACGTAACAGAATATTCTCACTAAGTACCAAAACAATTGATAAAGATTAATGGCAAATACACATTTGTTAGTATAATTTAGTGGCAAACAAGGATGGTTTAAAAAATGAGTGGCAAACCAACTCTTTTTTATATCTTAAGTGGCAAATTCACTCTTTTAACCAAAATATTACCACTCTAGCAGTAATAGGCATTGAACAAGAAAACATAGAGTATGTTACATACTTCTATGAAATGTATCATTTACGTTAATCATTAAGTATACATGTCTCTTCAAAGAGTTACACTTCAAGTAAACATAAGAAAAGGTAAAATCATGGTAGGCGTATTATATACATAAAAGAAAGAAACGTAGCAGTAGACATATGAAAATAGAATATCATACTAGTTACTTACCTTGTATGTTGAATGATTTATTGCTAGAAAATGTCGGTAAAACTGATATTTAGATTGGTAAAAGTTAAGTGTATTTGAAAATCAAAATTATCCTATTACATGATTATACGCGGTTTTAAGTATAATTTAGTTAGAATTTAATTAGTTAAGAAAGTGGTTAATTGAGAATTTGACTTTGTAGTTTTCAAAATAAAAAATAAAAGCTCGTGACAAAAAAATAGTATGTATTCCAAGTGAAATTAAATTTATATGTTGACCAAGTGAAATTTAAAGCTCCTGACAACAAAACATATAAAGCCATATAGTCTTTTCAATTGGACATCACTATAGAAAATTGTTAACCATGTGTGTTCATTTTCATGTAACGAATGCACAATTCTTATATAATTATCTTAACATTATTAGTTAGTATGAACAAAAAGGACAAAGATAAAATTGTTCAAGGACAAGTGAAAAAATAATTTGACTGAAAAAAGTTTATCGTCCTAACTTTGCATTCTTGTGGTTCGATATTACTCAGGGAACATGTAATGAATATGATCGTGACTTGCGAGGATTTAATGGAGACGTTTAAAGGTGCGTCTATAAAGTGATTAAATGTGCGTCTTTAATTTAGTTCGGTTTGCGGAGGTGTTGATGATTGCATTAATGTTAGAAAATCTATGTAAACATTAATGTTATATCTTAGTAACGACAAATACCCAAACATATATTGTTATCGGACTTAAATTAGAAAATATGTATTAAACAACTACTAGAAGGGTACCCGCGCAATGCGGCGGCGGGTACCCGATGACTATAATATGATTGGAATAAATAAAATAAAGGTTAAAGTTGTAAAATTTTGAATTAAAATAAAATTAACCTAAAAATATAAAAAACTAAAACTCATAAAAATATATTAAAAAGGATGTTGAATTAAAGCATAAAATTTTTAAAAATATAGTGAATTAGATTATAATATAAATAAGTAGATAAAAAGATATTTTAATTTGAAAATAAAGATGAATTTTTAGTTGATAAGTGATACATGTCATTTTATAATTGGAGCTCCTTATCTTAATTTTTGGTGGTTAGGAATTAGGCTTGGAGTTTGTTAGAAGTTAGACAGAGTTTGTTAAAGTGACCATGTCATCTCATGATTGGAGCTCCTTATCTTAATTTTAGCCTTCTAAAATTAGAACAGCTAATTAAGCCTTCTAATTTTAGAAGGCCTAAATGCATTATAAAGTAGTATAGATATATTTTTACCTATGGTGCTATGGACTAACCTGAGAAATACCCAACGAATGAAAAAGGTGCATACTCTTGTCAGGAAAGAGCCTCCCATGAAGTTTTATTATTTCCATTTCCCTTACAGTATAAATTGTTTATGCATCAACAATATAGCTATTTATCAAAGAAAATTGGATATAGATATAGGTCAAATGAAAAAGGAAAAAGTTATCCGCCACCTCAATTGTCATCACCCATTCCTACCATTCTCCATTTCTTTTCCATGTCCCTCTTCACTCTTTTATAAACATTTATATCCTTTACATATGGGTAACGCTTTCATAAAAGATTCATGGGTCAGTTTAATAATGTGACAGAAGTATTGTGTGGTCTTCTCAGTTAATCACACCATGTTATCATAATGATGTATTAGTATCGAAATTGAATTGTTCGGTCATCTTTCATAAACGATTAATCATATCATGTGCAAATAAGGTAAACGGATTTGACATAGTCTTTCTTTCATTGTGACCAAAGTATTGTGTGGTCTTCTCAGTTAAACACACCATGTTCTGCAGTTCAATGTTTACATTTCAGAAGGCCTAATTGCGTGACATCTTCTAATGGGGTCCCCCTCTCCACATTGTTAATTCTATATATTTTGCATATTTTCATATGGGATACACTATTGGAACCCGCTATGATGTCAAATCATAGGGGAATATTTTTTTTGTCCCTCATTTTTTTTAGTACAACACAATTTTTTGTCAGTTTCTGTTCTGTATTTCTGACAGTTTTAAGCGTTTGACTTATTAAATTTTATATTTACTGTTCCGCATTTTCAGGTTTATAGTTTTTTGATATAAATAAAATTAAAAAAATAAAAAATAAAAAATAATAAAAAATTTTCAAAAATAATAGGGGGGTCAATATAAAAAAATAAGGGGGTCAAAATAACCCAACCCTTTCATATATATGGATCAACATGGATCCTCTTCGTCAATTCCAACATCATCATCTTCGAACAACATTTTAGCATCATGTTCAATCTAAGAAGAAAATAGTCATCCACTTTCGTTATCAATATGATTTCAGCATCATGTTCTATCTATAGAAAAACATCTTATCATCATTTTCAGCCTTATCAGATTATTGAAGTTAGCTTCGCCATCGTCTATAACCAGCCTCATCGACTCATCGTAATTAAACAAAGAACTTGAAACAGATTGAAGGGAAAAAAAAGAGAAGTAAGAATTTGAATGACGAGAACGTATAGAACTATGATTGTGAAAAAAATTTGGAAATGATTTAAGATACGAGAGACTTTCATATGTAAGAAAATGGGATGGCATGCTATGCTTACTTCATTTCATTATGTCGTCCACTACCTTATAATGATTAATGATAGAGTCTTATCATTAGACTAATGATTAGTGATATTTGATGGAGTGCATATAAAAAAAAGTGGAGTGTAAACACATATTGCTATATATGGCAAACAAGTATTCTTCATCTATTACCTCATCTTGTCATGCTATATATGGCAAACTACATATTTCTACGTAACTGTGCATGTATGTATCGTCACTTCATCATCTTTAGGCATCAGATCACTGCATTCACATGGATTAACATGGACTTCATTATCATTTCAAATCTCGCTTTTATTTAGCAACTTAGTTTACAATATAGATTTGAATTAACATACTTTTATATATCAACCAAACTAAGAAAATGTGATTGTCTAGAACAAGAAGTAAAAGAGCTAGGAGTAATGAAACAAATTAAAATTCTCGTGAAGTAAACAATGAGTGCATAATGAAGTAATGAGTTGCTAATTGACGATGAACAAGATGCTATATATTAGACGATGAACAAGATGCTATTCAAGATTTTCCATTAAACTACTACCATCAATTTAAGTTGTAGCGATCAACAAACTGACGAGCTATACTTCATTATCACTTTTTAGCAAAATACTAAACCAAAGCGCGACATTGATCATGTTTGTTAATCAACTGTAAAAGTTTTGTTGATATACTTTCTTAGAAGAAATTGAACATCACATGTCTTGATTATTTGAGAAATGCTAAACAAAGTTTTATTCTTATCAAGGATTCTATATCTGATAAGTATGCATTAACATTATGAAGGTGACAAATACCACTGAAAGTTCTCACTTTAATCTTAATCCCCTAACCATTTAAAAAACAAGTGATACTAGAGTGAATTTGACATGTGAATGGCAACTGAAGATTAAACAAATAAAAACTATTTTTATTATCAGAAAAAGACATAAGAGTGACCAGTTAGGACTACTCATTGATAAAGACAGTACTTAGCCTCAAACCCCACCCATCCTGGAACCAACTAACTCTTTTTTTTTTTTTTTTGAAACTTTGCTTTTATTTACAAACCCAAACACCAAAAACAGTGAATGGGGGCTACATACAGGGGATTACAAGATATTAAACTCACACCAATCAACCCATGTGATTGTACAATTCCTTGTTCTATGTTTATACCATAAGTATCCTATCGTTTTTATGTCTTGGAAGATCTTGTCCACGTTGATCGTCCCATCGGCGAACCTGTGCTCGTTGCGAGCCTTCCACAAACACCAGCAGGTCACGAAGATTATCCCCTTCACACTACAAAAAAAAGTTGATTTCTCCACACTTATTTCTCCACAGTATAGTCAACCGTGGACTTTTTTTTATATGAATCATAGTTTTGCCACATTTATAAGTGTTACAAATATTTTAAAAAATACTTCACGTATATAAGTGTGAACAATTATAATAACGCTACACTTATAATTGAAGTAAAACAAATTTTTAAAAGACCACACTTATAAGTGTAAGAAAACACTTAAAAAATTGCTACACTTATGAATAAAAAGGCCACATTTATAATTGTGGAAACAAAAGTTACATAAATGAAAAGAAAAGAAAAAGTGTATATCATAAAGCTTGTGTGGACAAGATCAAAATAACTGGTCTATCCATTCCATCACAACACACAGTAACTCAAAATAAAATCATAAAAATCAAAATAAAATGATAAAATCAAACCCTAAATTTTAATCACTATGGAATCGTGCTGTTAAAGCCGTTCAAGACCTGAGACCTAATATTCCTTGCGTTGTTTACACCGGTGATCATGATGCCACTCCAGAGACTCTCGCCCGGCGCGCCGGTGATCGGTTCGGTGTCGAATTGATTTCGCCTCCTAAGGTTGTGAAATTTTATGAGTATTTGATTATTTAATTGAGTTGATGATATTAATTTGTGATTGAATGATTAAATGTTTAGTTTATAATTGTGAGAATTGACTAGGGTCGCGGTATTCGCGAATGGCGTTGATAACTGAACTGCATTGTTTAGCAAATTTTAGTGAATTGTCATAAACGCCTAAATTCGTATACATCTGCCGTTGATCGGTTGGACGTCGAATTGATTTCACCACCGGAGGTAGTTTAGTTTGTAAGTTTAGGTTTTGTGATTTAGAAAATTGAATGTAGTTAACCCTAGGTGCTGAATTTGAGTATAGATGCTTAGTTTATGAGTGTGATAGTTGACTGTGTTGAACGTTAGGTTACGAATTGCGGTTTTTTCAAATGACATTGATTGACTGGTCCAAACGCCCTGCCGAAGCTGAAAAAGATGCCTACAATTAAAAAAGTAAGCTAATCCAATTACTCGATTTATTATCTGTCTGTCAGACTCGGAGGTAAAATTATGATTATGCTAAATAAAACCTCTACTTATTACACTTGATTGGCCGAACCGTAAGATATCATGGCTATGTGTGTTTCTGTGATACTATTGTTAGTATGCACTCTAGTTACGGTTTTATAATACTCGAGTTGCTATGCAGCTTCGAAAGGAAAGGATGGAAGGAAAGTCCAGTTTGATTCTGAAGGTATTATTCATATATTTGTAATCAAGCACTGTTCGTATAAATTATGACACCTTCTATAGATTAACTCCTAACTATCTCGTTGCCTTTCAAAAAAAAAAAAACACACACACACTCCTAAGTTCCGTTTCTGTGTATATTCCAGATCCGTTTGATGAAAAGTTTGAGACGCATGGGAACGGGAAGTCGAATGGGAAAAGTGAGTGCAACTACTATTATCCCTTAAGGTTTTAATTATAGCCATTTGTTTATATTCTCAAAGAAATGGTTGTACGCTATTTATTAGCTATGCAAATCTCTTTATATCTCGTGTGCGAATGTATATTTATAGGTAGTTCTGGCAGGAGGAAGGAGGGGACAAGGAGGCTTCAAAGAAAGAACCTCCTCCACTATTGCTCAAGGTTGAACAGGGTATGTATGTTGGTTGGTGAATACTTCTTTGATCCGTATAATTTGCATGTTGTTTTAATCTTTTTGTTAAGCTTAATGACACTTATGTAAGATACGTTGTTTTTTCTTCAAGTCTAGATTCAAACCTTTCATAGTGAAGAGACTTGTGGTTTGTATAGTGTCTGTTTAGTCATAACTTATTCAGGGATAAGAAATTCTTCTGAAAAGACAGAGCGGTTATCTTAGATCGTTTAAATCTTTGATGACATGAGAATTGGAATAGAGATGACATGTTTTTTATACTCGTTTGTTTTTAAGTCTCATGCAGCTAATTATAGGCTCTAGGGACAGCCTAGTGCCAAGACTGGGATATCTTAAACACTGATTTCGTCATTTATATAGGTAATGTTAGGACTTAAGACTTAGGATGGAGATTGGATTGTTCGATCAGCTCCGATACACGTGTTTTGGGGGAATGTATTATAAGTTCTCTTGCTTTTGAATTTGAATAGAACAAATATGCAATATAGTACTGAACTCGTATCTTTTCCGCAGAGCATTTGACAGGTCATTGCAGTATGCCAGCAGAGGCAATCATTACACCGACCCTCACTCTGTTAGACAAGTATTGGAGTATCCTTTTTACGTTGATGAGCATTCAAATGGCTCATTTTTATTAATGCTTATTTTCTATAATGTTTTAAATCTTTAGTGTACTTGAAAATATCGCTACTAGGCTGCTTTAATTCTTAACTCAAATCTAGACCTCTCAAGATTCATGGTGTTTTGATGAGGTATTAGTAAACCTCAAAACCTATGTATTATGATATTCGACATCATATCTCAAATAAACTTAAATAATTTCAGATGTGTGTCATTGCAAATACTGCGATTGAAACTGTTGGTGAAGCTTTCGGTTGTCCTGTCAACATATTATTTTCTTGCTATTAAATGAACTTTGCCCTGGTAATTATAGTGTTCTGTTGTTTATAATATGTGTTAGTTATCTTCACCTGGGCTTATTTCACTTTTATGAGCAAAAAAGTAGTGGAAAGTTGGACACCCTACCTTATGCAAATTTGGTATTTAATGAACATTTGAGTCGAGTAACGGGCATGTGATAATTAGCGTTTTATATAAAAGGTTCGGTTTGTTGCAGGGGCTTTTATATGAAGGGAACAACACTTTGTTCGACAGTTCGAGTCAACTGGACTTAATGGACGGGTAAGTAGTGTGTATTCTGCTCTGGTAAATGCATACATAAAACAGTCAAAACATTGAAAAATGATAATTTTACGTTATCAATCAATAGTTTTGTATCATAATATGATTTATACAAGTGTTCAGTTCTCATATCTCGTGTTTTAACGTCATTTGGTGTTAGCTTTGTTTATTGACTGAACACTTTTTTTTTACAGTCATCGGTTCGGAAAGTGAATCTGCAGACTGCAAAGGTACAAGCTTATTATTATCTAAATATCTGCACTTCCCAAGCAATTACTAGTTCATACATCATAAAGAACTTTAAACATCAACGTGCATGCTTTAAGAAAGCCTCTGTTGACTACTAGTTTTCCCTTTTTAGTTTGTCTGATTGTAGCGATAACACCTTGTGGTGATCAGAAATAATATGCAGAAGCTGATCATTAGAGAGCATGATTTGCTTCTTTTTCTTTTACTAAACAACCGGCGTTCGTATTTAAGACTTATTTTCTTAGTTTAGAGTTGTCTTCAACTTAGTTGTTGTTTCTGATTCCTCAGTGATAATAACTACACTAAAATGGACATTTAAACCACCCTGAAAATGACTTATGGTTGTTGCTTATTTAAGTAGTAATTTGTTTATCTTGCCTAACAATGAAGAGTATGAATAATTAGAAGAAGGAGATAGAACATGAACAGTTACAAATGTCGTCGGGAAAATTCCATGTGACAAGAGGTATGCACTTCATTTAACTGTGACTTGTTGACACCATTAGGCTCATGTACTGGAATTAATTAGCTTGGACCGGGGCCGTAATAACACATAATAACGCTCGAGTAAAATATCTTTTTATAACGAACGGTTCTATTAAGTAGTTGGACTAGTCTTCTTCATAGAAAAGTAGTTGGCTTAGTCCATGGACAAGGACTGATTAGATGAATAATATTCATATCAATTTTAGTGAAAAGAAGGCAAATATTCCAAGACGGCATCCACATAATAGAGTAATAGAGAAGTGCAAAAACCAATGAACCTTATACATACAAGTGTATGCGATTTCTTTTATAATTTCTTTATAATAAAGTATAAGTTTTAGCCTGGTTCATTTAGTATTTGATATGTTATTTAAGATGATTATGTATAGCTTTTTTATGAATTAGATCATATTAGCATAAATATTTGGTACTGATATAATGTTGTTGAACCAAAAAGGTCATACCTCAAGAAGTTGAGAGCATTTGGTACTGATATTAGCGTAACTACTTATGCATTTAAGCTCATTGCAGGTGAGAGCATTTGAGTATGCAAACACCAACACCAAAGACAACACAAGCAGGAGCAGGAGCAGCAACAACATCACCAAAGACAACAGGTGCCTTTGGCAAAAATGTGGCAAAATTTGTGGCAATCTAGTATATGTCGATTTGCCCCTGTATGAAGAAGACAAGACCGGATAGTAAAAGCCAAGAAAATCGAACTTGTGTTTACTGTTGGTTCTTACCTGCAATTTCAAAGAAATTTTATTGTTTTTACATTACTAGAAAAATCTATACTTGTGTTTACTGTTAGGCAAAAATGAAGCTACATGTATAAATAGCATTAGTGGTTTTACATTACTAAATGTTTGATATGTGTTCCAGGAAATAAATAGCATTAGATTTTTGAAATATTGATTTTTTTTTTCTTTTTGTTCCAGAAAATATGCCACACTTATGAGTGTAGCATTGACACTTTGTCCACACTTTTAGGTGTGAATATTTAACAATGTTTCCACACTTTTAATTGTAGGCATCTTTTGCAATTTTGCCACACTTCAAGGTGTGGACATTCATAGAATGTTTCCACACTTTTAACCATAGACATTTAGATATTATTTCCACACTTATATGTGTAGGAAATTTGTCACAAATATTACCACACATGAGTAAGTGTGGCATTTATAATTTTACACATTTTTAACCGTGGCCAATTGGCCTTTATAATGTGGAAAATTGAACTTGTTTTTTGTAGTGTCAATACAGATCCCCGTCTTCTACTTAGCCCCATCGTCTTATGTACTTCGAATAAATCCTTGACCGTAAAGAAATAAAGGGAGCTGATTTTACACCAGCGGCCGATACAGTACCAAACATTAGACGTGACCTCGCAGTGGCAAAACAAATGGTCGACTCCCTCCTCCTCGAGCTCGCATAAACCACAAAGAACCGAGATCATACCACAATTACGTCTTCTCAAAGCCACAGCGGTTTGAACCCGGTCCAACGCTACTCTCCACATGAATATATTACATTTTTTAGGGACCCATTTAGACCACTTGAAGACGAACCTATTACTAAAGTCACGATCACTAAGAATGAAGTCTTTGACAGCCTTCACACTAAACCCGTCCCTATTCCTTCCAATCCAAATCCAATTATCCTCCCTGTTTGTGAATTTAAAGCCGTTAAGCATTTGGTTGAGGCATTCCAACTCAGCCTTCTCTATGTCGGACCCAACTAACTCCTCATATTTCATATTTGGGACCAAAGGAAAAATAACATGTTTTTGACACTGCAGAAATCATGTCGTACATCTTCGTGTCGTGTAGGGTATATACCGCAATAACGAACACTAACGGATATGCTTAATCTCTGAAAGGCGTGTAATCACTTTCAGATCAAGTCAATTTGGCGGTTCTACCAAATTATTCAATGGATACAATTGAGAGAATGAGAATTTTTACATGTATGTGTTTTTCGAGATATAATGAACCAGTATATAAATATATGACCAAATAAACCGTATATAACAATGATACGGGATAACGCCAAAGCATTTTAGGGTTTCGAGGTTGTCAAGTTTTGTCCCTCAATTTCCGAAACTTAATTTCTGAGGAACAACACTTGTGCAGAATCAATGACTTCAGCAGAATCCATTGTATTTTCAGCAGAAACACAACTTCAGCAGAATCCATTGTATTTCAGCAGAAACACAACTTCAGCAGCAATTTTACAAAGCTCGACCCAGCCGGGGCTGCCCCTGGACCCTGCCAGGTGCCGCCCACTTGGACCTGCTACGGTACCAGCCGCCGGACCCCCGTCCCTTAGGGGCTTCGCCCCTAAGATCATAATAAACTCAAGTAGGTGTGCACTCCGCACCTCCAAACCTAAATGATGTATTATCATGATAAAATTGGTCAAACAAGTTAATCCAATTACACTAAAATATCCAACATGTCGTTCCTCCAAGAGACAATGATAGCTGCTAAAAAACTCGCCTCTAATGTGATTTAATGAATTTCTTAAAAGAAAAACTAATAATGAATATTATGTTAAATAATTTTAAGAATGCATACTTTGTTAAATACTTTTTTAAAATTCCATGGCCAACTAAAAAACTCCTATTTTTGCTCATCATAAAGTGACGTTGTATTCATCGATATTTGTGTTGGAAATGTATATATTTACAAACATGTGAATGTCCGGATTCGAACTCGTGACCACGGGATTGCACACATTAGCGAATGAGAATTAAAGTTAATAATTAATGTTTATGTTTACGATTAATTATTACACATTAAGTCCGGTTAACGATCGTTAAGTGTTTAACGGAAAAATGACTAACGACCGTTAAATGGAAAAGAGAAGGACTAGAAATGGAAAACTTGGAAAAGTTATGGGTTTGGCTTTGGGCTTTCTATTGTGGCCGGCCATAGGGCCTCTCCAAGGCCTAATTCTCTAACTTGTTCCCTAAGTTTACCTACTAGTATATAAGGAGGGTTAGGTTCTAGGGTTTCATACACTTGTGCATTGAATTAACCCTAGATCTCTCCTCTCTCTAGTCTAATATTCGGCGAAGCACCCCATTTGTAAGGGAGTTTGGTTTCGTTTTTCTTAAACGAGGACTTGTGTTAGATCTAGCAATAAACGATTCGTTTGGTTAATTCGTGTGTACCAGAACGTGGTTGTAAGACATTATTCTTACACCAATAAGTACTTCTTTGTTTTGCTTTGCTCGAGGGTTGTTTTGCTTTGCTCGAGGGATTTGACATTCGCAAGAGGTACGTTACGCATACTTTCAGTTAATTAATTTATTTGTTATGATTTTAAGTCTTCCGCTGTGTACTCTTGATGTCTTTATGTTTTATTGTATTTTATGTATCATAAACTCAAAGGTGGCATCACGAGCCTTGTATAACAAGTAATTAATTACTGAAACACATAATTAAAATAAACATGAATGTGTTATTATTTGTATGCTTAGATCTAGGGTTTGCAAAACCTAAACCCTCATTTTGAGTTTATTTTGGTGCCCTAATTAGGGTATTGTAAACTATTGTTTTAATTGGATTAGAAACCCTAAGATGCATGCAACTTTATGTGTATATGCGTAACTTTGATTTAATTGCATTAATTGTTAAGTGTAATTTTATGTCCATGGTAATTATCTGCATGTTTTATCATGGATCTGCTTTTATTGTATGTCTTTCTTGTTTAAGTGATATACACTAAATTATGATAGATCTAAAATTGGGAAAGACCTCAATAATTATTATTTAATCAATTATGTGCTATGTGGTATGTATTTAATTTTGACTTGCGCAATCGATGGATCGATGCATGTGGTTCACCTAGTACATAGATGAAAACGGGTGAAAGTCTTAATTAAATATATGCATATTGTCAAATCTAGAATTGGTTATTAATTGGATTTATCAAAACGTTTGCATGTGGCTATTTGATATGCATGACTTTTATTTGTTATGCATTCATTGTTTATTTGTTTATTTTTATAAATACTTGCTTGTTTGTTATGTGTAACAAGGGTATTTTTACAAGAAAAATAAACTGACCTAAACAATGGTGAAACATGTATTTTTAAGAATAGTAATCATAATCGTTTAATGGATTGATGACTTTGGTACAAATGGTCTGAAAGGCTCACCCATGAGAATGAACTAATAAAAGGGGTTTAAATAAGTGCGCACAGTCACCTTTGAAAGGATGTCTAAGGTTGTGCTTTAGCGTACGTACAGTCCTCTGCCCTCTGTAAGTTCGAGTGGAGCTACTTAGTAAGCCATTAAATGTGCAAGCTCATCTTAAGGGTGAATTAGTTTTAATTCCATGCGCCACTTTGGTGGTAATTATCCGAAACACTAAGTGTTTACACTTATGCAAAAGTACGGTATAATGGATGATAATTAACACTAAATTCCTTGATTGGTGAACCCAATACCTCTATTAAAGTTTGATGATGAAAAGCTTATACATTAAAACAAGTTATAAATGTTTTAATAAAAACTATGCTACAAAGATGAATGCATGACATCTTTGTACATATTTGATTTAACATCAAAACTATTACCCTTTAATTTAAGTTATATGCCATCCAACGAAGCGGAAACACCTAAGATTACTTTTTATTTGCGTGAGATCGTGACTTAGATCGTAATCAAAGGATAAAATGTCCACGTGTCGTGAGAGCGGGCATGGACGATTTTGCAGTTTCTTAAGTTGGACAACTTAATTGAGTTTTGTAGTGAGAGCTGCAACTCAAGGCATAAGATGGGATAAAACATGTTTACATGGCGATTGATATTGGCTATATGTAAATCCCATAAATCTAGGAATTGCAATTGAAATTGGCAATTGAGCAATAGCTCTACCATTTTGTATAAGGTTCATTACTAGCAGATCAACAGACGTGATGAAATTATGACAATTTGGATCCTAGTTTTCAATAATAATTAAATGGTTATATGAATATGAACCTTGGGTATTTAATTGTTTATTGAAAAGGTTAATTATCGAAAATACTAAAATTGAATTTTGTAATTCTTTTGAATGTATAAATGCAACATTTAACCGTAAACGTGGTTTAGTCTTTGATTAGTAAATTGATCCATTCTAGCATTCAAACAAATGTTTGATCAAGAATAATTTACTGATAAGACAAACGAAGTCTCTTTTCCATGGGAGAAGCATGAGACTCAATCCTATTCCTTTTCATGAATGAGAAAGGTATAATAGGAACATTTGAATTGTCTAAATTCTAATGTAACTCTTAGCAATAAATTGCACATCTTATTTTCCATAAAGATTTCATTACCCTCATTTGGTGAATGAATCCTTTGTAACAACATGAATGTTGGTTAACTGGAAAACATGTATATGAGTTACTAGATTAGAAGCTAGACTAATTACCGCAAAAAAATTTGTAAAAGGAAAACTAGCATATTTTTATCTAGTTGTTTTGCTTTAGCCTTTAAAGGTACTACATACCAGTATGGGGATGGTAGGCCTATTGAGGAAGAAATTGCATACCCAATTTTTGAGTTAATAACATTGATGGATAACCTATCATTCATATAGTAGAATACACCTTTTAGTACCTTAGTAATGATTACGTATGGTTCTTCAAAGGTATAGGAAAGTAAAAAGCAAGCAAGTTGTTTTCACTGGTTATGCAACACTTACAATGTTGTCAGATTCAGTGGGAGCATTTGTGTTGCATTACTGAATAAGAAGTTGTTTTAATGATTTCTAATTCAGTGGGAGCTACAAGCCTTATTTCCTGTGTAGTAACCCAGATTATCTTCAAAGATAATTACTTTTCAATTGTAGACACTTATGTTTTTAAGGATAGTCGTGTACATTTCCTTACTAAACAATATAGTTCTACATCTACTTGCTATATCTATGACACAAATCATATTAATCAAATAAACGAACGTGTATCGTGTTGTTTATATGCTACATGATGTTGTTCCATGCACAAGTGGGAGAAATCTTATTGTGAGCAAGGTACAACACATATTAATATGATTTAAAAGTTCTCTTACTGTAAGTAAGAGAATAACGTTCTAATAGGAAGTATACATTTATATATGTATGATTGCCCTATTAAGAACATATGTCAAGATGATAACAAAGACTACTTTATTTTAAATATTTATGTCATTCAATATTTAAGAAACACTTGTAGTTACAATTTATGTTACGTGAGAACGTGAACTAGATTGTAGCCCAAGGTAAAATATCCACGTGTTGTGAGAACGAGCATGGATGATTTTGCAGTTTCTTACGTTGAACATTTCATGGAATGACATAATTAAATGAAGTAATCTAATACTACTTTGAATTTAAGTATTCGTTGAATGACTTAAATATATGTAGTAAATATTAACTTGAAATATTAATTGAAACCTGAGGTGTTGTTCATAATTACTTTAATTATAAATGTTTATGATTTTGTAAAGTCACAAACATGAAGTCTTTTAAAGACTTAGAATATAAAGTAAGACGTTAACTGTTGGAATTTTATACTCATAACAATTATATATAAAACAAATAACATCATCAAAGCATGCAGCGGAAGACAATAGGAATAATATATGTAAATAATTAACCAAACAAGAAAGTGCGTACCTTTTAGCAATTTAAGAATCAAACAATGATTGAGCAATAATCAAAACCCCAAAACCCTAACTTTAGGGTTTATATAATTCGACCCAAATAAAAGTCGACCACCAAGATTCACAAGCTCAATCGTGCTTGTCCTTCGTTCTTGTACACACGTACTAATAGCGATTTGATGTGGAAAAGCTAGTTCCTTGAATCACAAATAAACCAACACTTGTATCTTTGAGTTGAACAAAATCAAAAAACCCTTGAGGTTGGGTGTTTCGACCGGTCACACAAAGAGGGAGAGAAGGGAGAAATTAGATTATTTGGTGATCCAAGATTAGGTTATGAATGAATACAATGAATTGTATTTATAGGTAACTTAACTTGGTGACCATGTTTGTGTGGGATTGAGTTTGTAAACCCCAAACGATCGGCCTAGGCTCCCAAAAGGGATTCTAGAACCTTCCCGACTTCTAATTTCATTCTTAGTCCTTCTAGTTAATATTTAACGACCGTTAACCAAACCTCGTTAATTATTTAACTACCGTTATGTTTTATTTCGTGACTAATAATTAATAATAATAACATTTTATTTATATTAATTATATACATCAATTCTCATACGTAATGTGTGCAATCCCGAAGTCTCGAGTTCGAATCCGGACATACTATTATTTAAATATTCATAAAACCTTTCAGCTCCCACTTGGATATTACTAAATATAGTAATGACATTGGTTAGTCTAGCTTTCACACGCCAACGCCCCCAGATTGAATCGAGTATGGTCTCCTAGAAAAAACCATTTAATGATTCATCATTTTTACTTATCCTTTTGTTACTAATACTACATTAACTATGAATATGGATTAAGTCATTTCATAAGTTAACATTCTGTTTCTCGTTGTATATGATTGAACAAGATTACCAAATCATCTGAACGTATTCCAGATAGATCTTGGGTATGGCCATACAAACATCTTGTCAACCATACGAGGGGCCCAAAATAGTATTATGCTTTGAAACAAATTCAAATGAACAAATTCTCTTGACTACAAACATAACTCATGAATTTTGCAACACTTCCGAAAATAGCCCTTATAACTACCATTTACGGATAGCGTTAGACTATCTTACACAAATGCACTACATTCATATCAGTTATCTGGTATCTCAAGTACGAGGATAAACACTTCATGATATACTTAATGACAAAGATCCATAAAGTATCATCATGTAAAGTTGGGACGAGTCCTATATTCAATTCATTGAATATCATGTGAATCTGGTATGTCCCACGCATCAATATACTATAAAAGTATATTCTACCAAAACTCAAATTTGTCTTAATTCAATGACATTCCCATATCATTGATTGACAACGGACTATTTAGAACAACATAAGTTATTCACGGATTAAACATGCGAATATAGGATATAATATTAAGAAAATGAAAAATAAACATAACAACTATTTTATTTCATTAAAGTAATATTTGTTCATAACATCCTTTATCCAAATACTAATCACAGATCTGCATGAAACTACTAGCTAAACGAAGTCCTATCCCATCAGCATGGTCAGTAAGTTTTTCTTTTGGCAAAGGCTTCATAAAGGGATCAGCTAGATTATCATCTGTATGAACTTTGAGTAGATTGATTTCACCTATGTCGACTTGTTCTCGAACATAGTAATATCGACGAGGAAAATGTCTGGCCCTTCATGACTCAGGCTCATTGGCAAATGTTATTGCAGCAGAGTTATCACAATACACATTTAAAGGTAATTCGATTGAGGGCATTACTCCGAGTCCCGAAATGAATTTCCTAATCCAAACAGCTTCCATCGTAGCTTCTGAAGCAGCTATGTACTCAGCTTCTGTAATAGACATCGCAACCGTTGTTTGCTTCTTGCTCTTCCAGTCAACTGCTCCTCCATTAATGACAAAGACATAACCAGTTTGAGACTTCGTATCATCTTTATCAGTTTGGAAAGACGCATCGCAAAAACCTGTAACATCAAGTTCTGCATCTGGATTTCCTCCATACACTAGAAACATTTCTTTAGTAGCCTTTAGATACTTAAGAATGTTCTTAACAGCTTGCCAGTGTTTCACACCTGGGTTCTGTTGATATCGACTGGTGATATTTTGTGCAAACGCCACATCAGGCCTTGTACATCTTACAGCATACATGATAGATCCTA
Source organism: Chrysanthemum makinoi (assembly GCA_910596185.1). Classification (NCBI taxonomy): domain Eukaryota; kingdom Viridiplantae; phylum Streptophyta; class Magnoliopsida; order Asterales; family Asteraceae; genus Chrysanthemum; species Chrysanthemum makinoi. The sequence goes on from OU343225.1 coordinate 298,938,981, forward strand.
CCGCTGAAGCATAAGGAACTTTCTTCATGTAAGCCACCTCTTCAGTTGTTGACGCGCATAGTTTATTACTTAAGCCATGTTCTACTTGCATCGGCAAATATCCCTTCTTGGAATTTTTCATACTAAATCTCTTCAGTATTTTATCAATGTAAGCACTTTGGCTTAGTCCAATTAACCGCCTTGATCTATCTCGGTAGATTTTGATTCCCAGAATAAATGCTGCTTCCCCTAAGTCCTTCATAGAAAAGCACTCTCAAGATAAGACTTTACATCTTGCATACTTGGAATGTCTTTTCCCATGATCAATATGTCATTGACATATAAGACAAGGAAAATAACATTACTCCCACTAGCTTTGTGATACACACATGGCTCATCAAGATTTTGAGTGAAACCAAATTTCTTGATTTCTTCATCAAACTTCTTGTTCCATTGCCTTGATGCTTGCTTCAATCCATAAATGGATCTTTAAAGTTTGCATACACGGATACTTTGGATTCACAAACCTTTCAGGCTGCGCCATATAGATGTCCTCATCTAGGCGACCGTTTAAGAAGGGTTTTACATCCATTTGCCATATCTCATAGTCATAGTACACAGCTATGGCTATAAGAATCCTAATAGCTCTAATGTCTGCTACAGGAGAAAATGTCTCCTCGTAGTCTACCCCATAGGTTTGAGTATAACCTTGAGCTACAAGACGAGCTTTATAGGTGTGTGCATTGCCATCCATGTCAGTCTTTATCTTAAAGAGCCACTTACTTCCAACTACCTTAGCATTTGGAGGTAAGTCAACCTCTATCCAGACTTCATTATCTTTCATGGATTGCATTTCCCCATTCATTGCAACTCGCCATTTCTCCTTTTCAGGACTCATCATGGCAGCTTTATAGTTAGCAGGTTCACCAAGATCCCCTAACATATATTCCTCAGCTTCTACGTTGAGACATAGACGCTCAGGTGCACGCGTAGCCCTTGCGGATCTACGAATGGGAACCACTTCAATCTCAGGTGGAACGCCCAGACTTTCAGGTTCTACTTGAGGTTGGCTAGTGTTTTCAGAAGGTGTTGTATCTTCTATATCATCTGCCAGATCATAAACTCTCACTTGAATTCATGAGATATGAGATCCCTTTCAAGGAAGTCTCCATACCTAGCAACAATTACTTTGTTTTCTGGTGGAAAGTAAAAGTAGTAACCCATAGTTTCCTTTGGGTATCCTACGAAGATACACTTAACAGATCTAGGTTGCAGCTTATCAGCAGAGTCACGTTTAACAAACGCCTCACAACCCCAGACCGTTAAGTAAGACAAGTTGGGAGGTTTCCCATACCACACTTCATAAGGAGTCTTATCAACCTTCTTAGTTGGAACCATATTCAATATGCGAACAGCAGTTTCTAAAGCATAATCCCAAAAGGATAAAGGAAGAGTTGTAAGATTAAACATAGATCGCACCATGTCTAGCAATGTACGATTCCTTCTCTCAGATACACCATTTTGTTGTGGAGTATATGAAGATGTGAGTTCTGGACGATACCACACTCAGCTAGATAATCTTTAAACTCTTGGCTTAAATATTCACCACCTCTATCGGATCGAAGAGCTTTAATCTTCTTTCCTAGTTGCAGTTCTACTTCACTCTTAAAACCTTAAATGTTTCAAAGACTTCATGTTTATGTTTAAGTAAATAAACATAACCATAACGACTGAAATCATCAGTAAAGGTTAAGAAATAGCTAGCACCCTTTCTTGACACATGTCTTAGTGGTCCACATACGTCAGTATGTATCACACCAAGAAGATCAGAAGCCCTTTCTAAACTATTTGTAAAAGTATTCTTGGTCATCTTCCATTATGCAAGATTCGCATTTATCAAATGATTCATCATTGATGTCTTGCAAAAGCCCATCATGTTGCAGCTTTGCATGCGTTTCTTGCCTATATGAGCAAGTCTACAATGCCCAAGAAATGAAGAATCCAAATCACCTTTGATTCTTTTATTATTGATGCTAAAGACAGAATTAATTTTATCATTCACATTATCATGCAAATCAATTTCAAACACACCATTTACTGGAATAACATTAAAGTAAAAAAACATCATTTAAAGAAACAGAAATTCCATTATCAGTAAATGCATGAACGAAACCAATATCTTTTAACAAGGAAACAGAAAGCGACACCTAACTATGGAAGGTGCGTAATGACAATCGTTTAATGACATTACTAAACCGTAGGTAAAACTAAATCAAACGTGCCTATAGCTTCAAACATTTGCATGTGCTCCATTACCCACGTGCAGGTATTGTTGTCCATAGGCAAGCTTCCTTGCTCCTCTAAGTCCCTGCAGTGTATTACATATGTGAATACCACATCCAATATCATATACCAGGAATTTATTTTATGAGGAAAAGCAAATAATTCTATCATCAAAAGAGTACTGAAGTCGCTGGCCACAGCGCATATTTTTATACCTCTTATTGCGCAACTCATCAAGGTACAGTGGACAATTCCTCTTCCAGTGTCCAACCTCGGTGCAGTGATGACAAGCCATATCCTTCTTCGGATTTTCACGCTTCTTGGGAGGGTACTTCTTGGGTTCTTGCTGATAAGTCATAACTTGTTTTCCTTTATCAGCTTTACCCTTACCTTTCCCTTTCTTGTTCGCTAGCGGCTTATTAGGCTTAGAAATTCTACCCTTCTGGATGGTCAAAACCGCAGGTGTAGAAGCCTTCTTGGGCAAACCTTTTTCGTAATCAATGATCATTGCATGTACCTCAGCTATGTCTTCCCCGTGCAATGCATATTATAATTGCGCACGAAACCATCAAACTCCTTATTAAGGGATCAGTTGATAAGGCCAATTTGTATGTCATTAGGGTAGACATAGTTCAAACGCCCCAACTGGTCCATGTAACTCATCATTTGCAGGCAGTGGGCGCTACGGGTTTCCTCTCCTTGCTTGCAACTATGAAGAGCATCTATCAAATCATACAGCTCTACAATCACAGGCTTTTCAAACAACCTTTGCAATTCTTCAAGCATGAGATTAGGGAAGTAATTCTCAAACTGCTTTTGCAAGCTTGAGTTCATACTCCCGAGCATAATGCAGGCGACCTCATTATACTTTTCATACTTAGATTGCCATGCAGCTCGTGCTTCAGCAGTAGCATCAGCTGCAGGTTCAGGAGGACAAGGCGTAGTCAAATAATTGAGTCTTTTGGAAACCCTCAAGACAATTCTTAGTTGCCGATACCAATCATTGAAATTCGCGCTACCAGTCAATTTCTCTCGATCAAACATAGATTTTAACGACGAGGCTAGTGCATAGATTCAGCGAGCCATTTCTACAGAAATAAAAGTTCAAAAGTTAGTACTTTCGATAAGTAAACATTCAAGAAAATAAAATACCCTTTGGTCAATATAAATATTAACCATAGAATTTTCCTTGAATTTTGGATCCTCATTATCATAGTTTCACCACATCAGTTGATCTGCTAATGGTGAAAGTATAGAATAGGTAATCGTTGAAAAACGATAATTGACAAACAAGTTTTCAATTCCAAAAGTTTTGGGATTTAAAATTTTGCCAAAACAATTAATGCAAAACGTAAGCATGTTTCGTCCCATCTTATGCCTTAAGCCTTAGGTCTCACTAACAACTTAATTAAGTTATCTAATTTAGAAACTGCAAATCATAAAGCTGAGGTCTCACACAACAAAATAATTCACCTTGTTATTGTAATCTAGATCAAGGTCTCACATAACTAAATTACAACTTCAAGTGTTTCATATCATTAGATGGCATAAACTTAAATTTAAAGGGTACAATTTTTGACGTGTAATCAAAACTTATGTATAAAGAAGCATGCATACAACTTTATAACATAATATTTTCGAAAAAACTTACATAAAATTTTTAATTGCTAAGATTGAATTCTACAAAGTTTTAATCGATGCGTTGAGAAACTTACAACTTTGCACTAAGATGCTTCGTACATTGAATGGTTATACTAGGTAGCTCCAATCGAACTCACAGAGGGCAGAGGACCAGGTAAGCGCATAGCATAACCTTAGACATCCTTTCAGTGAGACTGTGCTCACTTCTTAAATACCCCTTTATAGTTTGTTCTAGTGGGTGAGCCGTTCTAACCATTTAGTACAGTTGCATCAATCGATTAAAAGTTCAAGAATAATTCTTAGATAACAAATCAGTTTCGCCATTATTTAGTCTATTTAATTTTCTATTCCAAAAAACCCTTTTTGCTTACTAACATGTCAAACAATTTATATAAACAAAAAGCACTTTAATAAAAATTAAACACACTCAAATAATATAAACATATAACTAAACAATTTTAACATATGTAAAACAATTAGCCACATGCATAATTATTTCAATAAACTCTAATAAACAATTCTAGGCGTAAAATTATGCATATATTAACTAGGGCTTTCAACTACAAGGTAGATGAGCCACATACATCGACAAGTCGATTGCGTAAGCCAAAGTTAATAATATACCAATTAGCACATAACGAATTTTTATTAGTTATAATTGAGGTCTTCCCCAATTTGATAATTATTAAATAAATAAAACATGTGTGTATCACTTAACAATTAATCAATAACAAATAAACAATACTCCATGGCAAAACATGCATGTTCCACCATGGATTCCGCATAACAATTATCACCCAAGATACACATATTACATGGCACATAACAATTATTCATTAATTAACCACATAAAATTAGCATGCAATCCTAGGGTTTCTACAAGTTTTACAAAATTAAAACCTAATTAAAATAAAATTAGGGTAATCGACCCTTATTAAATAAAATTAGGGTTTCGAATTCAAAACCCTAGAAACCATAAAAACATGCAAATAATCATAAAGATTCAATTTTTATGTGTTTCGGTAATTAATTACATCATATTAACGGCTCGTGATGCCACTGTTGGAATTTTATACTCATAACAATTATATATAAAACAAATAACAACATCAAAGCATGCAGCGGAAGACAATAGGAATAATATATGTAAATAATTAACCAAACAAGAAAGTGCGTACCTTTTAGCAATTTAAGAATCAAACAATGATTGAGCAATAATCAAAACCCCAAAACCCTAACTTTAGGGTTTATATAATTCGACCCAAATAAAAGTCGACCACCAAGATTCACAAGCTCAATCGTGCTTGTCCTTCGTTCTTGTACACACGTACTAATAGCGATTTGATGTGGAAAAGCTAGTTCCTTGAATCACAAATAAACCAACACTTGTATCTTTGAGTTGAACAAAATCGAAAAACCCTTGAGGTTGGGTGTTTCGACCGGTCACACAAAGAGGGAGAGAGGAGGAGAGAAATTAGATTATTTGGTGATCCAAGATTAGGTTATGAATGAATACAATGAATTGTATTTATAGGTAACTTAACTTGGTGACCAAGTTTGTGTGGGATTGAGTTTGTAAACCCCAACCGATCGGCCTAGGCTCCCAAAAGGGATTCTAAAACCTTCCCGACTTCTAATTTCATTCTTAGTCCTTCTAGTTAATATTTAACGACCGTTAACCAAACCTCGTTAATTATTTAACTACCATTATGTTTTATTTCGTGACTAATAATTAATAATAATAACATTTTATTTATATTAATTATATACATCAATTCTCATACGTAATGTGTGCAATCCCAAAGTCTCGAGTTCGAATCCGGACATACTATTATTTAAATATCCATAAAACCTTTCATTAACTTGCTATGTTTTAAGACATGTGCATGAAGTCAATGAGTTGATCAAAGACTTATAACGTATAATGGGATTATAACTGTTATATCTTTTGACTTGGTCAAGAATACTTGTGTTATAATACATGCAATTGACTTGGTAATTCTATTGTACCATTAAGTTTTACTTTGTTGGTAAATATGATAAACCAAAGAATAGATGGTTATCTTAAATATTGTTAGATTAATCTTACAATATTAAATTCTAAGGAAATACCATAGTTTTATGGTATGTTCAGTTAGAAGAATCAAAATCTATTGGCATTGTTTGATTCAAGATAACTATAGTTTCTTCCAAAAGTTATCAAGGTTAGTAGATTGAGTATAGATTGAATATACTCAATAAGACTCCAACCTAGAAGATTAATAAGAAACCATTTGTTTATGGAATGTGATGAATCACATTAAATCCTATAAATGAAGTTCTGAATTTGTTAAACTACTTATAGAGTGAGTTGTAACAAACTAATGTTAGTAACTGTCAATGTTTTTTGTAATATCCCAAAAAAGAACAATGTATTGTTGCTCTACTTGCTAAACTATTTAAAGGTAATCTTTAAATTTTTAAAGGCAAGTGGGAGTTTTGTTTAGATCTTGAAAGATTGAATTACAAAATACATAATCTTCTAAAATGCACTAGCAAATATCATGATGAGGCTAAACATGAAAATGATAGACCTTAATATGATGGAATTGTCATTCATAGATCCGTAAGGATATCTCAGATATTTAATATCTTTGAGGAATATGAGTTCTGAGGATCATGGTAAGCTGTTAATCATAATGATAAATTTAACAAATGTTGAATTGTGGAAAATCAATCATACTATGAATGTAGAGATCTTTGTCCATAAAGATAATCAACTTTAGATACTTGGTTTATCTTAATAATGAATATGAGTTTCTTCAAAGGATGGAAACCCTAGTGGTTTAAATCTTTGTGTAGAAATCATATGGACAATATTGTACATGTATTTAATGTATGTCTAGTGATAATAATATCAATCATACTTAAGCAATTAACTATGATTGAATATTCTTTCCTATATACATTAAATAGAAGTATAAAGATTATAATTGTCATACTTAGTTTCATTGATATGAAATTTTGACAATGAATGTCATAAATCTTTGTTGTGGAATTACTTTTGCGAGGGCGATGAGTAATACAAAGAAGTTTTATGAATTCAAATAATCCTTGGATATGTACAAACTGCAAGAATCCATGAATGGATATATGCAAGCATCTAGGAGATGTTTCTTATGTTTAATATTAAATCCATGTTTGATTTAATAATTAAAATAAGATTGCTCATAAGTATTCCTGAAAGCTAGTGGGAGTATTATTTATTTTTTCTTAAATCTTATATGTTGTATGAGCAACTACATTCCACTTAAATTAAGTTTTAGTTGGGAATGAAACTCCGTTTGTAAGATTTGGAAATAATATATACAACTTTGGAATTTATGTTTATTATTATAAACATATGCGGTAAATAAATGAGTCTAATAGAACATGATGAGTACATATCTTTGACAAGATAGTATATGAATGAGATCTTAAAGTTTAACTTGAAGATTCATCATGAACATCATGTTGTGTATAAATTTGTTGTGTCATGCTTGATTACAAGATGATTTGACAACATTGAAAGTTGTTAGTGTAATAAATATTTTAAAGGAATATGTTTGGATTTAGAATCACATTCCACAATCTGGAGATGCTCCTAGATTTTATGGATGATTATATGACAATTGTTTCATAATTGTCATTGCCAACAAACTTGAGTTTTGGTAGGCACCAACATTACACTAGAACTGTTCAAAAGTTCTGGATATTTAAAGAGCATATTGTTGTACACAATGATGCTAGTATAATTGAGATGACACTCATATCTAGTCACGGTATCCTTGATGATGACCATGTTGACTAGTTATGCTCAACTAAGAGCATAGTTGCATTATACATTAAAGAATAAAGAATACTTTAAACTTTAAAAGTTTTGAAAGATGATTGTCATATAAAGGTGGTTCAGGTTATCACGCACCTTATGGAATGATATGACAATATCAAGATATGTGTAAACATATACAAGAAATTCACTTATTGAATTCTTGAAATAAGTATTCTCAAAATTCCTATAGATCAAAGTTAATTGAAATTATGCCCTGTCAACAAGTATGATTATCATGACTTGAGGCAAAATTCATTAACTAAGAATTATCATGCGTTGATCTATTTAGTATTTGGATAAAGGATGTAAAACAATTATTATTTATAATGAATTAAAGTACGGTATACGTTTAATTTCATTTATAATATTGTGTCCTGTATTTGCATGTTTAAATCCTTGAATAACTTAAGTTATTCTAAATAGTCCGTTGTCGATCAATAACATGGGAATGATATTGAATTAAGACAAATCTGAGTATTAGTTAGAATATACTTGAAAGTATATTGATGCGTAGCATGACTAATTCAGATGATATTCAATGAATTGAGTATAGGACTTATCCCACCCACATGATGATACTTTATGGATCTTAGTCATTAAGTATATCATGGATATTTATCCTCTGACTTGAGATACAAGAGATATGTCATGGATGTAGTACATTTTTTTGAAGCAATCTAACGTTATACGTAACTGGTAGTTATAAAGGTTGTTTTCAGAAGTGTTGCGAAATTTGTGAATCCTGCTTGTAGTCAAAATGGGATTTGTTTCCTTCAAATTTATTTTGAAGTATAATACTACTGGGCCCCTCGTAGGGGTGTTAAGATGTTTGCATGGCCATGCCCAAGGTCTTACGGAATATGTTCAGAATAATTGGTAATCTTAATTAATCACATAAAGCGAGAAACAAAATAGTTAATTAAGAAATGAGTGAGATCCATATTCTTATTAACATGGTATTAGAAACAAAGGATGAATATGATGATGAATCATCAAACTTGGTTTTCTCCAGAAAACCATACACGAGTTGTAACGGGGGCATTGGCGTGTTGCTAGACGCTAACCAATGTCATTTCACGTTTTGTAAACATATCCAAGTGGGAGCTGTTGGAAATGTATATATTTACAAACATGTGAATGTCCGGATTCGAACTCGTGACCACGGGATTGCACACATTAGTGAATGAGAATTAAAGTTAATAATTAATGTTTATGTTTACGATTAATTATTACACATTAAGTCCGGTTAACGATCGTTAAGTGTTTAACGGAAAAATGACTAACGACCGTTAAATGGAAAAGAGAAGGACTAGAAATGGAAAACTTGGAAAAGTTATGGGTTTGGCTTTGGGCTTTCTATTGTGGCCGGCCATAGGGCCTCTCCAAGGCCTAATTCTCTAACTTGTTCCCTAAGTTTACCTACTAGTATATAAGGAGGGTTAGGTTCTAGGGTTTCATACACTTGTGCATTGAATTAACCCTAGATCTCTCTTCTCCTCTCTCTAGTCTAATATTCGGCCAAGCACCCCATTTGTAAGGGAGTTTGGTTTCGTTTTCTTAAAGCGAGGACTTGTGTTAGATCTAGCAATCGCTTGATTCGTTTGGTTAATTCGTGTGTACAAGAACGTGGTTGTAAGACATTATTCTTACACCAATAAGTACTTCTTTGTTTTGCTTTGCTCGAGGGTTGTTTTGCTTTGCTCGAGGGATTTGACATTCGCAAGAGGTACGTTACGCATACTTTCAGTTAATTAATTTATTTGTTATGATTTTAAGTCTTCCGCTGTGTACTCTTGATGTCTTTATGTTTTATTGTATTTTATATATCATAAACTCAACAACTTGCACATCAGCTTGTATACGAGCCGTTCTCCGATGTCAAATATTCGGCTCAAATATTAAAACAAAATATATTAAAAATGTTAAGAGGTTAAGATTATTCAAACTTAAAATTATGTCAAAGTAAACACATGTATTCATTTTAATGCATAAAAACTTATCATGTAAGTAAACACATGTATTCATCCTAATGCATAAAGACTTATCACCAAGCCATCAAGGCTTGGTGAATCACTAATATTTCGTTCATAATAAAATATTGGGTGACTAGGTGAGTTTTGATATTATCTAGTGTTTTACGGAGTGAATTTTCGTCCCGGTAATTGCTAACGTTAACTCTTTAAGTATTTAAACCGCGAATTTTAAAACCTGGTATCGTAAAAATATAAAATTTGTAGGAAATGATAAAACTTATCAATATACTCTATAAAAGTATATTAAATGAGTGCTAAGTTTAACGGAGTGTGTAAATGTTTTTGAAACCTAAATTGGAAGGTTAAATACGCATAAAGCGTAAAACGTACGAAGTTTACGTAAAAATAGAAAAAGTGAAATGTGATATATCAAATATGATTATAATGATCCTAAAAGGCTTATAATGGGTAGACTGGGCCTAGGCTAGTGTTGGTTGATGTTAAATGTACGTTAAGTCTAAAACTGAAAATGTTAAATAATCAAGGGATGATTTTATGGTCAAAGGGGGAGGGAAATAAGTTTGACTTTTTATAAAAATGTAAAAGTATCTAAAAATCTTAGAAAATGCGGTGCGGGTATAGGTTAAGTCTATGTAGAAGTAAAAATGCTAAAAACGCGAGTTTAGCCTCGTAAAACACAGGGTCTATTTGGTAACATTTGAAATTAAAATTTAAAATTTCATATAATGATTAAAAGTGAACTATAATTTAATCTAATGACATAAAAATGTTCAGAACCAGTTTTTGTTGCGCGCGAAATAATCTAACGGTTATATTTAAAGTTTAAAATTGTACGCGATTTTGAGATAAAATATTTAATTTTTAAATAAATATTAACGTAAAATTTGTTGACTTGTTAAAGATCTATAGCTGCTCATCTCCAATACACACCACCACCAACACACCACACCACCACCAGCGGCAAACACCACCACCGGCACATCACACGTGTACACCACCGCGTACAATCCAATACAAGTTTTTAGCTATTGTTATTCATCCCGTCAATAACAAGTAACTTCTGCACTAATATGTGTAACATGTTCAAATCTTATAAACAATTAATCTGTTAAAAGGTGACCACAAAACCTAGTTGTCCTATATATAAACGCTAAGGTTTTCAAGTCAGTTGTCAACACGTTAATAGTTTACGTTATACAAATTAAAAGGCGTAGTAGTATTTATGCTGGATATGTCTATTATTGGTTGATAAAACGCTACTATATTCTAAGAAAAGTAACATGACCACATGAGTATTTGGCTTTTGCATTCCGGCTACCATCTATGTGTATTACGTCAAGCGTTCATGCCATGTACGAGTCATAACTCATGAGTACGTAGTAATAAGTTTTTGGGCTAATAACCTATTAAAGCATTATACTTGTCAAGAATGGCAGTTCTGCGTAACGAACTAAAAAAATAACTATTTTAGACATTAATGTTGACATTTTTGTCTTTATTTAAGTATTATAACCATTTTAACCATCAAAAAATATTTCAAAAAAAAGAAATTAAAAAGCGATTGGAAAATTTTTAATCTAAAAATAAAAATAAAAATCGCATGTCACAAAAAAAATTCTAATAAAAATTATTTCAGAAAAAAAAATACAAAAAAAAAGAATTTCGAAAAAAAAATTCAGAAAAGAAAAATTGGAACAAAAATTTCGAAAAAAATGTATTTCGAAAAAAAAATTCAAAAAAAAAATTTCGAAAAAAAAGTATTTCGAAAAAAATTCAGAAATGGTAAAATGGTCATAATTTTTAAAGAAAGACAAAAATGTCAACATTAATGTTTAAAAGAGTTGTTTTTTTAGTTCGCTACGTTTTTTTACTCTAAAAATCTTATCTCCCTCTTATGAAGCCATTTTTGTTACAATCTCATATCAAAACACACACACACATAGTAATCTTGCATGTCGTCAGAAACCGTTGCACAACCCGATATAAGACAAACGGAAAACGTTATTTCACACATAAGATCTTAAATATTACACATTACATCCTTCAACAAATTATCACCCTACTATTAAAAACGTCGCTCCGAGCACTACTACACAAACTGCTTATTCCCACGGTGAAATCCGTGGGAAGTCCTGTGTGAAAGGTCGTTTCCGTTTGTAAAAACTTTGTGGCTAAATATTTTGCCACTGATTTTCCCACGGGACGTTACTATATCCTACTGATATTATTGTGGGTGATCCGTGGGTTGAATTACCCACTGATTTCTCACTAATATTGTGGTCGATAATTTGTGGGAATAATTGCTCACAGATTTCCGACAAAATTATTTCCTACAGATTTCCTACGATATTTTTCCCACAGATTTCCCACAAAATACTTTCCGACAGCCTTCTGGTGGCATAAATTTCCGGCATGTATTTTCCGGTATAATTTTTCCGGTTGTGGGTTTCGGTGCTAATCTAAATGTTGTTCTCCAACGGTATTTTCATACCTTTTCAGCACTATTTTCATAATGTTTTAGAGGAAACTTTTAACAATGATTCAAAACATTTATTTTTTCAACCAAGAACAATAAATCCCAAGAAAAAAGAGAACACCATTTATAATATAAGGGCTCGTTTGGTTTGATGTTACGATAATGGGTATCAGATTTGGTATGAGGTAGAATGACAATGGATATGAAAAAATGTATCATTTCGATTGTTTATACTTGGATGACAAAATATGGTATGAAAAAGTGTATAGATATTTGAGTTTTGTAGTGGAAAAGAGAGGGGTCAACGGGAATGGATTTCATAGACACCAAATTGATGTGTAATGAATCTATGACTATGATATACCCATTTTATTCCTGGACCCACTAAACAAACACCTTAAATCGGAATGAAATCCATAAACCCATTCCAATTGGAAGATACCAAACGCACCCTAAATCAGTTACACTTGAATACCAAACAATATAATCGTTTATTGTGAAACCAATCACTACAACAATCGGATGGACGAGCGAGGAGCCTTTTCCCGGGGACGATGTGTCCCCGGCGAAAGTCACTAAACGACAAAAAAAAATCTAACGAGGCAAAGCAACGCGACCGGATAGTAAAATTCAGCGAAAACTTTGGCGGGACATGTCCCGGCAAAGTCTGTTGCATTTTACCAAAGTTTCTGGTTAGTAAAATTCAAAGGGACTTTTCAGGACATGTCCCCAGAAAAGTGTAATCCATTTTACCAAAATTTGACCAAAGTCAAAAGCATGCTAAATGTTCCCGCTTTATTCCGCCAAAACTTTCCCAGGGACATGTCCTGCAAAAGTAATATTTACAAAATCAAACTTTAGTCCAACTATTAATATTTATCCGCTTAACTAAACCTCGATGCTTGGATAGTCTTTTCATTACGTAAAACCCTAAACTATTTTAAAATTAAAACGACAAATATTACACAAATAAGCTAGAAATTCCAAGGTGTTGATTTGATTTGAACTAGTGAAGAAACTTTCCCACCACAAACATCTTTGAACAAACTTGATCCGACCATCTCTAGAGGTGCAAACCGACAGGCATGTCTTCCTCAGACCCACAAGTAAAGTCCAAATTCTTGCAGTTGTCTACTAAAGCCATTTTGCCTTGAAGCAATAAACAATAAATATTTTTGAAATTTACTTTTTTAAATATACAAAAATCAGTAAGTAAAAAGTATACCTGGATTCTAGCCTTTGTGATCTTAGCAATCTTAACCATAGCACCTCGACTCGGTCGTTTAACATGTTACGTATATCCGTAGCACCGTCGTATACCCATAGCACCTCGACTTGGTCGTTTAACATATTACGTATACCATAGCACCTCGACTTAGTCGTTTAACATGTTACGTATACCATAGCACCTCGACTTGGTCGTTTAACATGTTAGGTACACCATAGCACCTCGATTCGGTCGTTTAACATGTTACGTATAACCATAGCACCTCGACTCGGTCATTTAACATGATATGTATACTATAGCACCTAGACTTGGTCGTTTAACATATTCGTATATACCATAGCACCTATACTCGGTCGTTTAACATGTTACGTATATCCATAGCACCTAGACTCGGTCGTTTAACATGTTATGTATAACAATAGCACCTCGACTTGGACGTTTAACATGTTACGAATACCATAGCACCTCGACTCGGTCGTTTAAAATATTACGATATACCCATAGCACCTAGACTTGGTCGTTTAACATATTACGTATACCATAGCACCTCGACTCGGTCGTTTAACATGTTACGTATACCATAGCACCTCCACTTGGTCGTTTAACATTTTACGTACACCATAGCACCTCGACTTCGGTCGTTTAACATATTCGACGTATAACCATAGCACCTCGACTCGGTCGTTTAACATGTTACGTATAACCATAGCACCTCGACTTGGTCGTTTAACATGATATGTATACCATAGCACCTAGACTTGGTGCGTTTAACATGTTACATTATACCATAGCACCTATAGTCGGTCGTTTAACATGTTACGTATATCCATAGCACCTAAACTCGGTCGTTTAACATGTTATGTATAACAATAGCACCTCGACTTGGACGTTTAACATGTTACGAATACCATAGCACCTCGACTTGGCCGTATAACATGTTACGTATACCATAGCACCTCCACTTGGTCGTTTAACATGTTACGTACACCATAGCACCTCGACTCGGTCGTTTAACATGTTACGTATACCCATAGCACCTCGACTTGGCCGTTTAACATGTTACGTATATCCGTAGCACCTAGACTCGGTCGTTTAACATGTTATGTATAACAATAGCACCTCGACTCGGTCGTTTAACATGTTACGTATAACCATAGCACCTAGACTTGGTCGTTTAACATGTTACGTATAACCATAACACCTAGACTCAGTCGTTTAACATGTTATGTATTATCATAGCACCTAGACTCGTTAAATACAATTTAAATTAATTAAAATGATTTAACAATAATTTTAAATAATTTAAATTAGTTTAAAGTAATTAAAATAATTTTATAAGTTCTTAGATTATTCAAATATGAATTAGAAAATTTTTAGGTTAAATTTAAATTGATTTATTATTAATTTTAATTACTTAAAATGAAAAAAAAATGGAAAAAATTAAAAAAATACACCTTTTAGGCGGGGGACATGTCCTGGAAAAGTTTTAGCGAATTTTTATTTTTCCCTCCTCGTTACTTTATCCCGCAAAACCTTTTTGACTGGGTGTAAAAACTTTCACCGAGGACATGTCCCCGCCAAAAGTCCTCCCTCAATTATCTTCTTACTAACTCATATATGAGTTCTTCACTTTGTAAAAAAAAAATAAAAAAAATATAGACACACACACTTCATCTGCATCCTCATCTCAAATACCACACTTCACCACCACACCATCACCACACTTTACTATCGTCTCCACCACACCACCCTTGCTGCCACCACGCCATCACACCACCACTATATCACCGCCACCACCACCACGTCCCGTACACTTTCGCACCACTAGGCACTTCTTCCTCTCTTTCTTTCTCTTCTTTTTTACAAAAACACACTAAGGTTGGTGTTTTTTATTTTTGTAATTTTTTTTAGTTTTAATTAATTTTAGATTATGTTTATGTTTAATTTGGGGTTTGTTTTTTTTTTGTGTTTGGTTAGCACCATAACAGGGCCAGGACCACCACCAGCCGGACCACGAGGTAACCACCACCATCACAATTATTTTTGTTTTTTTTGTTTATTTTATGTTTAATTTGGGGTTTGTTTTTTGTTAATTAGTTATAACCCATGTATTATTTATGTTAGTTAGTTATAATTAGTTGATTTATGTTAAATATTTATGTTAGTTGTCGAAGGTAAAGATGAATATAAATTGTTGTGTCATTGAATGAATGGGAATGGGAATGGGTCATATCAGGTGCAAAATGGATCTCAAATAAATCTTTGAGTTTAAAAAAGGTTTTTTGCAACAAATCTGTTCTTATCAGTAACTTAAATATGGTGAACAAGCTTTTCCAGCTTATTTTTAAGTCGTTAAAAGGCTCCTTCTTGGACCAAATCAATTTCTTTAGAGACTTGGCCATGCTAACTTTGATGTGTTTTATCTGTCTTGGCCTTGGAAGCTTATTTCACAACTCAAAAATAAGTCAGAAGTAGCCTCAAGGTACGTTTCAAGCCTGCATCATCAGCCAGTCAGTTTAGTTCCTAAGTACCTTTAGTTTTTGATTTTTAATTCCTTCATAATAAGTCCTTTTTAGCTGAAATTTTAGAATTAGATACTCTGATAGGATGTTAGTTTCATGGTAAATTTATTTTATTTTTGTGAATTTTCTAGAATAGCTTAATGTAGGCTTAAAGTAGGGGTGATAGGGCTGTTTGGCATAGTATGCTTAGATCTGTTTTGTAGATAAATGTCTTCTAGCTTGTGCTCATTTGATTCATTTTAGTTACAGTAGCTTTATGTTAGATAGTGTAGGTTAGTTTTAGTCTTAGGAGCTTATTTTTTAGCTAATTCATGTCTGCAAGTAGTTTTTTTTCTGCTTATATCATTCTTTGTAGCACCAGCTTTAGTGCCCCAACTTGCCTTTAGTTTTGATTTTTAATTCCTTCAAATTTAGTCGTTAGAAGCTGAAATTTTGAACTTAAGCACTTTGGTTGGTTGTGGTTAACAGGGTATTTTTAGTTTATTTTTAGGATTTTTATAAGCCACCTTGTCATTAGCTTAAAGTACCCCCACTGTAGGGCCGTTTGGCTTATTAAACTTAGATTCTGCTTTTGTGCTTATTTGCTTAAATCTTGTGCTCTTAGGTTCCTAATCAGTTTCAATAGCTTATTTCCAGTTAGTTTAGGTTAGTTTTAGGTTTAGGTAGCTTTTAGCTTTTTACAAGTGCTTATTCATAATTGTTATGTGCCCATTTCATATTTCTTGCACTCCATAATTGTTATGTGCCCATTTCATATTTCTTGCAGAAACTTGTACTACTTGACCACCAATCTGGAAAACTAGAGCACTTGATGAAGGTACATAATTTAGTTTTCATTCGGTTATCATTTTACCCTTTGATCCGTTATCAATTAAATACTGACCATATGCATATGAAAATGGGTTAATTTGGGTTTTATTCATGACCACACATACGGATTCTTGTACAAACTTGCAGTGCGTGAAGGGCCATTGGTATATGTCACCATCCCCACCGAATCTTGTAGCCACATACGATCATTTTAGGTTTTCATCTCAAGCCTTGTTTTATTAGTCATTACGGTAGGAACATACACTTGTAACATTACCTTTCTGCAGTTTTTTGTTTTGTATTCTATTTAACATCACTATTGAATTGTCGTAAAGGATATTCCTAGATTGATATATTGTATTTCCGTTATGTTATTAGTGATTTTATAGTTTTAGCGAGTTAATTTGTGGTGTTGTAGTAAATTTGGCATGTTAGTGTGGGGTGAGAATAGGTAGATTTTTTTCGGAAAAATTTCGGAAAAAAATCTGAAAATTATCCATTTTGGAGCATTATCTTTGGAAAATGAGTAAGAAGCTTTCGGGGGACATGTCCCGTAATATAAACCATAAATTTATTACCTCACTTTCCCAGGACATGTCCCCGGAAAAAAGTCTGATTAATTATTTTAATCACGTAATTAGCTAATTAGCTAACAATTTGAAAATACTTTCCCGGGGACTTGTGTCCAAAAGTGCCACGTCGGACATGTTTGACCGCGTGAAATGGCCTGGGACCCACATGTCCCGGTAAAAGTGGACTTACGTCTCCGGGGAAAGTATTCGAGAGGGTATTGGGGGATTTTCGCCAGGGACATGTCTGGAAAGGTTTCTGAGGGACATGTCCCCGGCGAAAGCCCTGATTTTTCCCCTGCGAAAGCCCTGATTGTTGTAGTGAATGAATACAACCTTCTCATAAACAAATAAATTACTACCCTAACATCTAAAAGTTCCACAAAACTGAGATATACACACTTACGGATACAAGAAACTTGGCTAAATTCATTGCAAATGGGTGGTTAGTTTGTTGGTTGTGGTGGAGATGTTGGAGCAGCAAGCAGTGGTCTTAGTTTTTCCATTGGTAACGAAATCAAAACCCAATGTTCATTCCACAAAACATAGAAAACAAGCTTTTCCTAAAATCAAACAGATGTTAGTAAAGAAAAAACAAATACGTACATATCAATTAACTAACAACATATAATTATATAGAATTGTAAACCTTAATAATTGAAAAGAGTTATGTTCTTCATTTCTTTTATAGAGATTAGTTGTTGCCTTTTTAGAAGGCTAGGTAGAATTAAGATCAATATAGATATAATAATTCAATTTTAGTCATATTTACCATAGATCTAATAAATCATTTTTAGTTATTCATTTTTTATCAAAATTAATAAAAAAACCATTTTACACATTTTTAAAAACAACATATCTTGCAAACAATAAATCTTCAAATTATAAGAAATACATCATCCCTACGAGAATTAAATTATCTTTCTATAGATACACTTCATTATATTTTCGACAAACTTTTTATTTTCAAAAATTCACATATAATTTGTAAAATTATGTATGATTTTCAAAAATCACATGTGATTCGATTTTTACAAATCACATATGATTTTTTCAAATCATATATGATTTGCAAAATTATATGTGATTTATAAAAATCGAATCACATGTGATTTCAACAAATCACATATGATTTTTCTGGACCGAAATTTTTAAAGAAAATTGTTAAAAATATATAGAAGTGCATATCTATAGAAAGATAATTTAATTCTCGTCGCGATGGTATGATTTTTTTTCTCATAACGATTAACGGTTTGCGAAATATTTAATTTTTAAAAAAATGTGCAAGTTTATTTTATTTTTTTGTTTTGATTAGAAAAATGAATAAATATGATTGGTTCATTGGATCTATGGTAAATTTAGGATCTATATTGAATTTTTGCGGGGCTAGGTATCGTTTGGTGCTAAAGGGTGGTGCCATCTCTATTGACACTTTTTCTCTATGACAAAAGTTTTGGCTATGGCACCAAAACCCTCTCCATAGCATAACACCAATTTTCTGATGTCATGGTGCATTTTTTTTTTCTTTTTTTTTTCATAAAACAATATATATTAAATAAAAATAACTTTCAATAATAAAATACATGGCACAATTATTTTTAACACAATTTATCATTTTTATTATTATGGGCTTGCCTAGTTTCAACTTTATTAATTGCTATTTCTATCCCAACGAGCATGAAGCCATGCGATCTTGTGGCGTTCACTAACATTTTAAAAGCGTAGTCGTTTTAGGTGGTGGTTTTTATATCAAATTTTGTGATTCACAAATTAGCCTTTTTTATAATTAGACTAAACTTTCAACATCAAGCAATATATAACAATATATAAGCGTACGATATACAAAGTGTGAAGAAAAAGGCTACAATAATGAATGAATAATGAATAAAATCATGAATAAATGAAGGTGGTACTTGGAATTAATCGGCTAAATAGAATGACAATGATACACAAACTGTTAGCTGATCTTTACTAAGATATTTAAATTTGTAAAGAGAGGACAAAAGTTGTCGGAGATCTGTTAACTTTGATTTGGTCCATTACCCGCATGGTCATGTCGTTGAAAGGCCGCGGACCAAAGGGGAAAAAGATAAGACTCACGGCGTGTGGCCTTGAGCTCAATGATCTAAGGCCGCAAAGCTTCTCTACTAGAACACATTACGAAGAGGAAGGAAGCGAACTCAAGTCAACAATACAATCCATGAACCGACCGGCATAACTGCGAGGCTTCTCTATGTTTGCATCACGCTTCCATGTTAAATTTTCTCACCATTTCATTCGAGAGTAAACCTTACGGTGTTGCCTTTGTTAAAGCTACATTTTGTTACTTTCAGTTATTGTAATTTATAATATTTTATGGATAGTGAGTAAAGTAACTCAAGATTATAGAGGTTAATATCTCTGCGGTCCAATCTTTTTTTGGTTGGGTCTTCAAGTTCTCACAGTTCAGCGATCGCGGTGGATGGCGCCCATTTTCTTTCATTTTGCATGATGCACAAATGTTGCCCTTTTTGACTCATTACCCAACCTTTTCTACCTATCACTTTGTCACCTCTACTCCTAGTTTAACATGTACGTATAAATTGAATAGTTCCGATAGTCCTATGGAAGCATTCTTAAACTGATTAGTACTAAGTTAATAATTCATGTTGCAATTTTTATACATTCGTGCAGGTTTAGTTATATGCATGTTCATTTTCAAAATAAATGATACTAAATCTTCAAAAAATCGATTTGTACCTTCATAAAATATGTGCGGTCCCATGTATTGCGGTCTTGTCATTACAATTAGTAAAACTCCATTCGGGGCCGTCAGGAACTTACTTTTCTCCTTCATGAGGAGGATCTTTTCCATTCACTAAGCGTCATGAATCCGTTGCCCGGCACCTCTTACGCCACCGCCGTGGCTGAACCACCTAGTACACCATGAACCACCTCTTCCACCAGATTTGGCATTATCCAACACGGTTGGTCCATATCGTGTATGTGAACCTGTTGCAAAATGAAGCACTTGTTACCACATTACCAACAATCGTAGATGGTGATATAACGAAATGCAATAAAAGTCTAACACTGCGAATAAGGTGGGTGATGTAAGCCCTTTTCGAGAATGTTACCGATCTACGAGGAATAGCTTTTCGATTGAGGATATTATGACTACTAATTGTTACCGTTTAAGAGATCTTGATATGTGAAACCTCATTAGTGATGATGCATATATTTATATATTACAGGGAATAATGCGAGGATGTCAATATTAGCGAAAATGTTTCATTTTGATAGGCGGTCGGGCTCGAATCAACCTTTAAACTAACACGTGCACATTTGTTTTAGCAACAAATCTTTTTTACATACCACGTATAGCATGTCACCTAGCATTTCCTTGTGGGAGCCACCAAAACTTTACGCCCGGCGGCGTCGTAACTTTGTGGCAGGCAAGCGTTTGAACCTCTTGTCCACCCATTGTTTTGCCATGTTTACGATCAGCAATTTCGGGAGCATTTGTTGATTGATGGTCCTGATAATGGAGTATATAAGGCCCAAACCGTAGGTGAGAATCAATTGTCACTGATAATTGACATAAAGAGACCTGTGATTTTACTTGTTGTTGTTGAGCTAAGGAAGATGACATATCTACGTTAACATTTGTGCCGACATTGCTACCTGCATGTAATAACAAATGTTATGGTTAGTAAGTCCAGTTCAAATTAGAAGCCTGGCTAGTAGGCATTGAATCACTTACCAGAAGATCCGAAAGCTACTAAGCCATCTGTTCTGACCTTCTTGCATACGTTAAATGCGGATAATTGAGCGGGATCGAGGAAGGGTGCGCTTTAAATAACGGCAGTTGAAGTGGTTGTTGTGTCAAAATTCCAACGGAGTATACACATTCGGTTCATGGGCGGCCACCATGGGCCGAAGTTTCATCCACGAGTTGTTTACACCGCGTGAAGCGCTATCTAAGCCACTAACGGGAAACGTAGAATGTTGTCGCCTACTTGTCGCTTTGTTTTTGGATTTCATACTTGAAAATTGTAGTAACAGTTTAATTGCCAAAAGAATATTTTAAGAAGCTAATGAAAGGGACAAAGGATAGTGACACAATGAAGGCTTATGAGATCCATCTCCATTTGTTTGTCAAAACATTGTGCTCAAAAGAATTTTGTTGTATACAGAGATAAATGTATATCAAGGGCATAATAACGTGTTAAAAGTTTAAGCAATGCTTTTATCAGTTTATGGATGTAATTCAATAATTCATATTCTTCAATATGAATTATTGCCCTTGATAAATTATATGGTTGTTAGAATGAAGGGATAACAGTGAATAAGTTCCCTCATTTTTTCATTACATATAGTAAATCAAGAAAATCGTTAAATTTTGAAGTGTTCTGAAATGATGCAAAGGGCTCGTAAACAAATGTTTAGTTTCAGATTCTAAGTCGTGATTGTGTTAATTGGTTGAAGTCAATTAAACAAACGTAGTAAGTACCTTGTCATACCAAAGTGTGTTGGTGATCTAATAAAACAATTCCCAAAAATTTTGTAGTCTAACAGCAATCTATTTTATTACTTTCACGATAATATATGTCATCATAAGCATTACATTCGCACCAATAAATAAACCTTAAAATCAATCCTCATTTCATACTAGAAAATCCATACGGAACAAAAAACTATATCATATATAACTAAACAAAACGTTACAATATAAATAAAAAAAAATGACAGCAGAATTAGGCTACAACCACAATTATCATGGCTCCTCCCGATTGACAATTGGCTACAGTGACCGTAACATAAACTAATTACTAATAAAATTTGGCAGTTAGTGTACATAATGTTATGAAATACTGCGTGCATTTCGGTCAGACTCCCTTTGCGACCAGCATACATACCGAGATCTCACATGCATTTGTCACACACATTCGGGAATTGGATACATCGCAAGTATATTTGCGACATCAACGAAAATAAGAAACAACAGTGAGAAGCTGGATGGTGAAAATGTGTAACAAAATATTAATGTCATCTTACCTTGTGGCGGTGGACGCCCATTGTTGAATTATTTGTTCTTGTGGTTGGGCAAAGAGGGTGACCCGATATGACAATTCTAAACCCGGGCATGGCACCGTAACACCGATCGACATTGCACAGGGAATGGAACAACCTCCCATGTCTCTGCGGGTGACTCTAGTCCCAAAATCTAACACGGCCGGTCCATAATCCGCTGACCTCTTTATTGACAACAGCATAATCCAATAAATTTCTGAAGTAAACCATTCAAAGGATGAAATAAAATTAGCAATATCAAGTTCATCCACAATTAATAACCGAAAAATTAATAGGTTAAGATTTAATTATACCTTCAACTTGATGACCTTACTAACGTGATACACACAATCAAGAGGCGACTAAATTGACGCTTATGATGGTCCATTATTTGCTACACACGGGCATGTCCTCAACAGTGAGCATTTCCTGCAGCCGGTGTCACATACCACGATTAATTGAATCCCATTCAGTTCGAAAGAACCCTAATAATTTAATTTGTATATAACTAAAACTAAAATATCCACTCAATAAATTGAAGCGTCGTTCTCAATTTTTATCCGTATCTTATTTGATAAGAATACTTGATCAACCCAAGGCCTTTGACGTAGGGGTGTTAAAAATTGTTGTTCTAAAAAAAGTAATTGATCAGTGATAACATACCTGATGGCATATCTCGTGGATGCGACTCTGTTGTGCCTGTGCCAAAAATAAGCCAAGGTATTTGATAAGTCTTGACCTCACATGGGCCATACATTTTGCGGCTAAGCTACACCGACATTGATGGACACTTGGTTTTAATGATGCGGCGAATAACGGAGATGTACACTACACGAAAAGCAACTCATAAAGTGGCTACGATTATTATTTTTTATTTACAATGTTGCTAGCTAAATGAAGGAGTCTTTGAACATGTATATTGTACTCATAAAAGTGCATAGAGAAGTCACTTACGCCGTAGTGCAAGCGGTGGATTACTTGATGTTCCCACGTAGAGTATTGTATCATCTACATTCTGTAGAAAGAAACGGTATTGTATCATCTACAATCATGGAGTGAGTCAAGTTATTGCAAATAAAAAAAATTTGTGCTCACCCGGAAAGTGATCAAATTGTTTGTCGAATCGACAAAAGCTCCATAATCCCGAATGCACTTACAATCTAGAAGACCAGAAAATACATTGAATACTCATTAGTATCTAAAAAACTAATAAAGTTAGAGAATATGTTTTAACAATGAAAACACAATATCTGAAATCTATACCAACTTCACTTATAATTGAAGTCTCAAGCTCCAAAACGAACATCAATTAGAAAAAAACCAACAAAAGTAAAGTATACAAACACGAAAGACCATTGAATTGTTACCTTACCATCAGTTATTAGCAGATCTAAAATCAATTATCAAAGTATAATTTATGGGTGTTTGATACCTTCTTGTTGACAAAAACTATCTCTTCATTGTGTTCATTCTTCCAAAATGACTTGAGCTACATACAAAGATACACAAAACAAAAACTAATATGATGAACAACGGAAGAAGAAAAAGAAAGTAAAGAAAAAACACACTCCTAAACACTTTGTTGCCTCACTACATAAATCCTAGCTTCAAAATTATGGCTTTACCTTAAAAAACTACATACCTCCGTTATACTTTTATCCTTTCCTCGTCCAGTCGATAAATTTCAAAACCAACCTTATAATACATATAAATATATAATAATCAAGAAAACCAATATTAAATTTACATACCTTCTTGAGTGTTCGAGTTAAGTATAAGCGAACATGAATCAACCATAAAGAAAGGAAATCTCGGCAAAAAACACAAGCTGAAACCCTAAAACTTCTATTTTGATCAAGTATAATTGCAGCGGACTTCATCATCTTCATCATTTGGATTTGACGAACTGATAGGTATTAAGGGGTCAAATCAAAGGTGGTATGCGTATTTGAAGACACGTGTTTTGGCATTCGACTTTATCCCAAATTAAAGTCGGCACAATGAACTGATAACTATATGAAATTGTTCTTGGATCATTCTTGGGTGAAAGGAGCCCCATCATCTGCAAAAAATCAGGCCCAACCAAAAACACATGACCCGGCATGGATTATTTTTTTACGCAGCGGGCACGTTTCCATAGGTCAAGTGACATATATAATATTAGTTCAGGATGCACGGTTCCATAGGTCATTGACAAATGAGTATATATATAATGCTTCTATCAGTGTCAAGTGCTCTTTGGTTACTTAAAAAAAAAAAAAAAAAGAAGGTGGGTGGTCTTCTTCCTATCCACCTGCAAAGCAAAGAAAATAATAAAATAAATCACACTATCACATAAACACAAACACATCACCAAAAAAAAATAATAAAAAAAATAAGAAAAAAAAATGCTCGGCGTGAGCTGGTGGCCACGGCGCCAGGCCCTACCAGCCTAGCCCCAGTGTGAGTTGTCGCACCAAAGGCTCGTGCCGAAAGTTATGGCTCAAGCCAACAGCCGTTGTACTCGTGCCTCTTAGAGTAGATGGGTAGGATTAATGAAGAAACAAGGTTGTAGTGAAACATGATAACAAATAGTTATATAGAACGATGATGAAAAGAAAATGGGAGGGAACTTAAAATTTTGAATGGGTGGGAGGGAGCTTTTAAGGCTGGGCATTGAGAAGGCAAAAAAATCCGTACCCGATAGGGACCCGATCCTCAAACCCGATTTAGACTGGGGAATCCCCGAGTTGACCAGGGATGCGGACTGGGATGGGGAATCCCCAAAATATGAAACCGGGGATGGGGCAGGGATGGGGATAACATAAATCCCCGAACCCGACCCCGACTCCGATCTTTCTAGTGTATAAGCATTTAGAATTTATATGTTATATCCATACTCGATTAACTTTTATATGTATATGTATATATGTTTATAAGTATCGACATGTGTATTTACATGCATATGTGATATTTATAAAATCAAGTACCTTTAAAATTAGAAGCATAAACATCAACTACATATTACTTATTCGTTTGTCCGACTAGACACATATGGTACATATTGTTTTTATATTATATGTGATGTTACAATGTTGAGGATGCTTTACAGTTGAATTGAAATTGTAATGAATCTAACTATGTGCGATGTACGCATGTTTCTTGAAATACTTTATGAGTTAAAATTATTTATATTTTCGATGAGTTGGTGGAAACTTTATGTTAGTTCTTAAGGATTGAAAATCCCCGAATCCCCACGGGGATCCCCGATCCCCATTGGGGACCGGGATGGGGATGTAAAGCAATTCCCCGATGGGGATGGGGACGGGGATGAGGATGGAGAGTGAAAACGGGGATGGGGATGGTAAATACAGTCCCCGACATTCCCCGCCCCGTTGCCATCCCTAGTTGGGCACAATCGTGACCAGATACGACCTTGTCACATCAGCTTTATTTCTCCGACGACCTGACACGACCAAATCGGTGACCAAGGGTTTTTTTTTTTTTTTTTTTTAAATTCATATATTTTAAATAACAAATTTAAACTTCATTAAAAATAAAACATTACAATATTAATTAAAAACTTAAACTAATAAAACGTAAACATTACAATATTAATTAAAAACTTAAACTAATAAAACGTAAACGTTACAATACTTACTAAAAACGTAAAACTAATAATCTAAAATGTGGTGTGCATTGATTGATGCTTTATTTCTAAAAGTTCTTGTACTTGTCGGGGGGGGGGGGGTGGAATTTGGTTAATTTCTGAATTGTAAAAAATCAAGTCTTGCTCCCGTTTTGATTGGGCCATTAATTCCATTTGCTATCGTTGGAGCTCAAATTTCTCTCTTTTCATCTCCAGCTCTTTTTCTTCAACTTCAAGTATGACACTTCCATGTCCTTATTTTTCCCCGATTTTGACGGCTTGATTTGGTGGTGGTGTTATCCCGGTTAATTGAAACGATGGATCCAGTGAGAAATCCAAATCCGGGGCATTTTTGGGTAGTCGGGATCGTCGATTTTTTGATGTGGGAGTATTTTTTTTACTTGATGAATATTGATGAGAAGTTGTTTGAATTGTGTTTAAAAGTGTGTTTGAGGTTGGTATTTATAAGGTTGTAAAGTGGTAAAGTTTTTAAAAAAAGTTATTTTTTTTTTTATTTTTTATTTTTTTTAATAGCAAACGTTAACTTTTTTTGTCATTTTGTGTTTGTGAAAATCGGTCGAAATATTGACCCTTCTCTCCATTTACTCGACCGACGACCGACCGCGACCTTTTGGCCACAATCGCCTCGACCAAGCAAAATATCGGTCGACCGATTCCAAAGACCGATTGACTGTGCCCAGCCTAAAAGTCACTGAATTTTGGTTTGGGTTTTGTCAAAAACAATTAAAGGAAAACATTTTCATAACTATAGTTTAAATATAACTTATAAATTAGTAATAAACATTGCAAGTACAAATTAGTTATTAAATCAAAATACAATATTATGAACGTGTGATTTTATTGCATGATAACTTAATATGGTTTTCTGTATTGGATTTTCTTTTTCATTCGGCACTCCATATAATTTTACATTCCACTTTACCATATAAAACTTAGGTGGTGTTTGAAATTGATTTAATTATTGAAAAAACTAAATTCAGAAAGTCATATAAAAATTGTTTGTTTATAACTTAGATTTAAGATCATAAAAGATTCTTTACATACAAAGGGATCAATCTTCACATTCCATTTTTATTTGATCTAATAGATGAGATTAATCACAATAATTTAAAAAAACCCACTTTCATCATTTTTTCAAATATTAATATATTTCAAAATGTTAATCGTTAAGCGAAAAAAAAAATATACCATTGCGATGAGCATTTAATTATATTTTTATAGATAAGCACTTTGATATACTTTCTACAAAATTTCTTTTTCGTATTTTTCACTTTTTTTAAGTTTTTCGTTTTTTTATATTACTGAAATTTGCATTAAAAAATCATATATGACAAAACACTAATTTAAATATCACATGTGATATTAGTATTAAATCATATATGATATGTAATATCATATGTGATATTAGTGTAAAATCACATATGATAAACATATTATATCACATATGATATTACACATCATATATGATTCAACACTAATATCACATGTGATATTCAATTTAGTGTTTAATCATATATGATTTTTCTGAAATTTCGATGCGTAAAAACGAAAATATGAAAACGATGAAAGGAAAAGCGATTTTTTCTTTTTTCGAAAGTATATCAAAGTGCCCGTCTATAGAAAGACAATTAAATGCTCGTCGCGACGGTGTAAATATTTTCGCTTAACGATTAACGGTTTAAGAGAAAATTTTATTATAAAAAATAGTTGAAATAATAAAGTGCTTTTAATCTCAGCCATTGATTTCTTTTTAAATTGATGGTGTAGATGAGTCCCTTGGTATGTGAGAAAAGTTTGGTATCTTCTCTTATTTATATAAGAATATCTAGAAAAACATTTTTAAAAAACTTTGAAGAGTATACTTTAACTTTATCAACGTTCATTATGTGTTATTAAATTTGCATCATGTGTACAACATAATATCGTAGTGAAATTTAAATAACAACAATATCTTTGTCATCTTAGTAAAATTAAATCTTGAGTTACCTAACAGAAATTTTTACAGATATTTTCCCAAATTCTAATGGATATTAATGTATAACGAAAAACTCGTGCATAAGTATTAGTTGTACTTATATCACAATTTTTATGGACAAATTCTTATATGTGTATGACGGAACTAAAATGTTAAAATAAATTTGATTTATGTGTATACTTCGTGCGTACACGAAAATCATAACTATATAATTATATGTGATTACCTTTAAAGACACAATATTCAGTATTAATACAGAATAATTTTTTTTTTGTCAAAACCCCGTGCGCGCACGGGTATTATAACTAGTGTTATGTCATATCATTTGCATTAAGGTGGCAATTTATGGTCTGATACGAAACTCGATCTGAGACCGACACGAAAATTAATGGGCTTGGTTTAAGTCTAAATAGATTTCGTGTTCCGGTCGTCTCATCTAACCCGTTTATTAAACAAGTCATGTCAGGCTAAGTATAGGTTCAGGAGGTCGACCCACCAACCCATTTAAGATTTTTTTCAAAAATTAAAAATTATATATACTTTATTGTATGGGTTAAATGGGTTACATAGGTCGACCCACAAACCCATTTAACATGTTTAAGCCATAAATTATGCCAACTTGTTTAGTTAAACGGGGTTAAATAAGCAAACCCGAAACATCTTTTACCTATTCAACCCGTAACCTATCTAACTACCAACCCATATATATATATATATATATATATATATATATATATATATATATATATATATATATATATATAAATATATATATATATAAGGATAACTTATTACAATTTTTGCAG
This sequence comes from Chrysanthemum makinoi, assembly GCA_910596185.1. Classification (NCBI taxonomy): domain Eukaryota; kingdom Viridiplantae; phylum Streptophyta; class Magnoliopsida; order Asterales; family Asteraceae; genus Chrysanthemum; species Chrysanthemum makinoi. The sequence goes on from OU343225.1 coordinate 298,967,815, forward strand.
CGATTAGCTATTTCAATCCTTCATAAAAAATACACTATCGATGAATCTGGGACCCACAGAAAAGAATCAAGACCCACATTATATAGCACAAAATTGTAGCCAATTGGCTAAAATAAATTGTAGCTAATATATTCCCATATCTCTATATTATATATAACAGGAGGCATTTGGCATTAATGCCACCTCAATGCCACCTAAGCATTTATTGTCCAACTAAGCAATATTTTTATCCACCTAAACATTAATTGTTAAATTTCGGATTTTTATTAATTATTTTGGTAATTTTCGGATTTATTGTTTATAAAAAATGTGTCTTGCAAGGATTGAACCTTGGTCATTTGGATAAATAACATGTGTGTTTACCACTAAGGCAACATGATTTTTTGGAATATTTGTTGCAAATCCAAAATTATAAATTTATGCAACCAATTATGTAGGAGAATCCCTACAGGTAGCCCTAAATAAAACACGTACATAAAAAATTCGGTACATTCATATTTTTTTTCTCAGCTGTACCCCTCTTTTTTCCTAGAAACCCTAATGGTCTTTGTTATATTTTTTTACATATTGTTTGTTTCTTTGCTGCCTGTTGCAGTTTGGTTGTGATGGTTCATGAAGTAGATGATGATGTTCATGGGAATTATGTTTATAGAACTAATGATACCTCTACCTCACATAAAGGTTTCTTTTTGCTTATTAATTAATATACTTTTCTGTGCATATATAATTGTAGCAAAAAGGTTAGAATGGCTGCATTGATCCAACCAACATGCTACAACTTAATCAGGTATATCAATACGGGATTACCATGATTTCATCTTGTCATTCATGAGAAGGTATCAACACAAGGTTGTTACTTATAACATCATGAACTATGAAAGGTTAGTTAGTTTTCATTGAATAAATTGATAAATTTACCTTGTGTATATATAACAAGTTTGTTAATTACATCATGTAAGTGAGATTTCTTATAACAAGTTTGTTAGAGTACAGATAAAAAGGGATTCAGTTTTGGATGTGTAGCTGTATAAGTTTGACATTAAATCTTTTTTTTGGCTCAAGCTGAAGCTTTTGAGTTTTATTGTAAATAAAAAATCAATTTTCATCCAGAGAATTGTGTGGGCATACTGGCAATGGGCGGCTTTGCTCATAAATTGTTTGAACCTACTCAAGATCTTCCAAGGATCATGTCTAGGATTTATGGTACAAGAGTAGACATGGATAGTAATATGTGCATACTAGACAATTCTGGGTGGATGAGGAGCTTCGGATGTAGATGCTATAATAATCAACTTGAAGCTATTCAATTGTTTCGATCTGAGCAAGACATGAATGCACCAGGTAAGATATTATGAAATGTCTCTTTTTTATATTTCAAAAATTACAGATTATCTGTTTGTGTCTATAGTGGTATGTATTTTTTGGTTCTTGACTGCTGTAGCAGGATCAAATTCAGTGACATCCATCAAGTCTGTAACAAAATGCATTAAAGTATTTAGTCCAGGTATGATGCCATTATCTTTGGTTTATACACACAACTGATTACTTTGCTAACATGGTGCAAGTATAATACTTAGTGGTCTTCTGATATGATATAGTTGTATAGCGCAAGTTCTTGTGTTCCTTAAGAATAGATTCTATCGTTAATTTGGTCTGCTAACTGATACCAATCTGATGTTTGAGTCAAGGTGTATTATGCAAGGTCATATGAGATGGTTGATGTTTCTTTAACACAATCTTTTGAAAAATATATCAGGGGGATTCAGACATCCGTGTTGATTGGAAAATGACCTGCCAGCAGTATAAATGTTTCAATTCCCACAAAACGTGTACGAACTGGTACGAGACCAAGGTTTACTGGAACTTCTGGTGTTATTCAGTCACATAATAGAGCACACGCTTCAAGTGGTGTTATATTCTTCTTATGTTGTTGCAGGGATCCACTTTTAAGCATCAATGGCACCTTGATTCCATTCTTCAAAACGGCCAGGTGATTTCTAATTTTTTTCTTTTGGTGATTAACGCTGCAGGTATTGAATCCCTTTCCAAATCCAATAAGCTATCCTACAGTCAAAGAAACTGTTTCAATAATCAGTTTGAGATTGCTTTTTTCAAACTGATTACTTTTTGTAGATTCACATTTACACATTTACCCTCAAAGGAAGCAAGTATGCAAGAAGTTTCAGAAAGTTGATCATATGGTGTGCATATTCTGTGTTATTACATTGCATACATTTAACATGGATATTATTAGTGTGCAGCTATTTTACGTTAATTCAACGATGTGCCAAAGTATGCAATCTATGGTGGGTGGTTCCTTTTGAGACTTTCGCTGCAGGACATGTTTTGCCCCACAACATCAAGGTAAATTACATTCCTCTTTTAAATTTCTGCTATACCTTAACAAGTGAAAGTGACAGGTGGTGTTTGGACGTGGTGTTTAATTGCAGCTGTAAGGTTGGCATAACAGAAGTGAGGAATAGCTTGCATCGTCTTTCAAGTAGCAATTCTTAGGCACGAGTCTGCTATGCTAAATCACAAAGTTTGATCTGAGCAAGACATGAATGCACCAGGTAAGATATTATGAAATTTATCTTTTTTGTATTTCAAAAATTACAGAGTATCTGTTTGTGTCTATAATGGTATGTATTTTTTGGTTCTTGACTGCTGTAGCAGGACCAAATTCAGTGACATCCATCAAGTCTGTAACAAAATGCATTAAAGTATTTAGTCTAGGTATGATGCCATTATATTTGGTTTATACACACAATTGATTACTTTGCTAACATGGTGCAAGTATAATACTTAGTGGTCTTCTGATATGATATAGTTGTATAGCGCAAGTTCTTTTGTTCCTTAAGAATAGATTCTATCGATAATTTGGTCTGCTAACTGATACCAATCTGATGTTTGAGTCAATATTTTTTATTAAAACATTGACATGTTTTGTTATCTCATGAAATTTAGATACCTGAAGACGTGCATTGATCCCTCATTTTATCTGAAGACGTACGCAACTATCAGGTTTGATATCAGTTATGTTACTAAAGTCACACAGTATTTCATTTTCCATAGTCCTTATTTCCATAGTCATTGCTGCAAGACATGGAACATGTCAGCTGGGTAATGGGTTTCATCAAAAAGAGTAGATTCAAGAAAAGTAATTATGGTAAATGGTGCTACTTTACCCAAAGAAGATGGATCAAGAGTAGAAAAAGATGTTAAGAACACAGGTATTGGGGATAAAGCGCAGTAGTTGGTGTTGTAAATTATAATGTTCTTCCCAGAAGTAGCACGGAGTTATCTGGTAAGTATTCTTGACATCTATCATGTGTCAAACTATTATTTTACATTCATATACTATTGCAGAGCCAGTTTTGTGGATTTATTATGAATACTTTCCCTTTACAAGTCAATAATTATTCTTTTTTTTGTTCATATACAAATACCTCCAATTTAACAATTTCAAATTTGTTGTCTGAGATTGAAATTTCCCAAATGTGATTAGTTTTAGGAAATTTGCGCTCGTGCATTTGGTATAAGAGTCACAACGAGTTACCATTCCTAAATTCATTGAATACGAAGATGTAAGATGCTTTTGGGAGTATCACAAGTAGATATCATCAAAGCTCCTCATCCTTTTTGAAAGTACACATGGGTGATGTACAAGCTGAAGGCAGAGCGAGAACGTGGTATCAGTATTGAGGTAACTTAGCTTAGTTAGATTTCTCCTTTAGGTAACCATTTTGTCACCACTCATGGTGATCCTTAAAGCATAAAAGATATCTATTTGAGGTAATCTTTATAGGCTACATCATCAAAATGATAACATGATAAAAGATGTGTCAATAGATTGTATAATTTCTTTCTGATGTTATAATGTAAGAAAACGGGATAGGAAACTAAATTTAAGGTAAAAAACAAAGGTGAAAAGGAGAACCGGACCTTCATTCCTCCTTTCGATCACCCGGATATCATAATGGCCCAAGAAACCTATGGTTTCGCTACCCTAAAGGCCTGTTAGTAGATAACATGAACAAATCCTAGACTGAGATTTATTGTTTAATCCTTTAATTCCTATTTCTTATCAGTATATTAGCAATTTCTCAGATCTAAAGCACCATTACCAGTGTAGTATATTGGTATCCAACTGCAATTGCAAAGTTGGTATCCACATACAATCCGTAAACCAAGTTTCATTTGGAATCAGGTTTGGATTAGTTTTGTTTAAAGGTAATAATTTTGTTTTTATTTTTGGGTTTTTGATATTTCAATTTTAATTATTTGTTAGTGATTATTTATTGTGTGATTCTGAAATTAGATGTTCGAATTGGGAAATTTGAATAATATGGGAGTCTTACAAGACTTACGATGACAGTGTCTTGATCAAAACTGCAGATGTTGTCCAAGTAAGCTTTGTTTCTTATGCATGTTGCAGGTAAAAACGATTTGTTTATTTTAGTTTAGTAATGTAAGTATTTGGTTTACAGATGATTATGGTCAGGAATGAGGGTGTTCCTGCTCCAGAATTGGTGGAGTACCTCCATGATCTTACCCCGCCAATGAGAGATGCTCAAAGGCAAAGATTCCGTAGCGAGGCTGATTTAAATGTGCGATTTCTATTTATATTTGAGTTTTAACAGCTAAAACTAAATCTAGAGGTGACCATTTTGACCCTTTTACGTATGAATGGGTCGATTCTACCTACATTTTACCTCTAACCTGTCAAATGGGTATAAAAAATGAAATCATAGCCCAACCAGCATGACCCTCCATTTAGGTTCATGGTGCAGAATTTTATGGTGAGTTATTCACGGTTATGGCATTTGTTTTCTAAAACGATTACCTTATTAGCTTATCTTTTTATGAGAATGAATAAACGTGGTATATTTCAGCTCATTTCTCTATTAGTATTTTTTTATACTTATTATTGTAAGGATGAGATATGATCTTTTGAGAAGTATTGCAGGACGGATTCAAATAGTGGTTGGAGATTTGGCTACTCAATGTGAAAGGCTAATGGAGGAGGGAATCATGGAATGGCGATGAGATTGCTCCCCGAATGTAAGCCACAAGAAAGTGGCTCTCGTGGTGATGGTAAGAGCAGGTAACTTTTAATCGTTTCGGGTTCATCAAGTTCATCACCTGGTGAAATCATCTCGGATGTATATGCTATCAATTCAGCTGATCAACAATAGATATCCTCCAGTCATTACGTTAACGATTTTTTTGACAAGGCACAACATGAACTTGGCAATTCAGGTGATGATGGTTCAGGTAATTCTGATCAAAACGATGGAGCTACGTGACTGTCTGATGAAATATAGCACGAAGCTGGGGAAACCATACAACGGCCTTTGGAAACAGAATTATTGCACCTGCTTAGACCCCCTTAATCCACCAGTAAGTATTGGTGACTCGCAAATAACATCTCTAACTACCTTCCAACAACAGGAGGGCTACAACTTTCCGGCACTCCCTCCACATGCTACTATTTAAATCTTAACCTTCCAGAAACAAAACAGATAGTCGACGTGTAAGTAATGATATTCTGATTTAAATTACCGACTATAAAATACATATCAGTTACAACAAAGCATTATTCTTTTGTACAGGTACATGGATAAAGTGTATGAAATTGCCACGGAAAATTGAGCTATGGTTAACTGTTCTCATCCCTATTATTAATAATTATAGTTAACCTCCTAATTATGTACAGCTAATTTGAAAATTAAAAACGACTGATATGGTTATCGGTATAATTACAAAACATAACATTTGCACCATTAACCTTACTCTCCACTCCCTTCACTCGAACCACCATCCTCATTCAAACATGTACTTCAAGTTTCCACTGGCTCCTTGAGAATATTAATCGGGTGAATTTGGTCAATACACCTCATAACACTAGGTGACACCAAACTGATGGCAGCAATGATGTTTGCTATGGCATTCACATCTGCACTACCCCATAGAAACCCCTGTTTCCACCATTAGTGTTAACCAAAATAGACGGAAACTGAATTGATCCATTAATCAGCAGGCGTGGTGTGTCCCTAGCACTCTTCTTTGACTCGGTCTATTGGACCAATGGGTTGTAAAGAGGCAAGATACTTATGCTTATACCAGACCCACCACTCACTAGGAAGTCTTGACCTGAAGAGCATATGTCGATTACCGCAATGTGAACTATCGGGTCAGACAAAAGAGGGGCGAGTATCGGGATCCGTTGTGATGCCGACATAGATTGGGGAAGAAAAGGGATTTCAGATAGATTAGGAGACGAAGCAAAGGCTGCAAGCAGTGATGAATAGTATTGTATGCACAAGTTGATCATAATTCAAGGTTGTTAGTTTCTATGTCAGTTATCTGATGTGTGAGTTTTTATGCGCGGATGCAGGTATTCGATCATTGTTTATCTTCTATGCATTATATCTGTAAATATACATCTGTCAAATAATTGTGTCGGGCATGTCGGTGATCAGACATGTCAAACGTTATGGATTTTTTCTGAAATTTTTCATCTATTGTTTTTACGAAATGGACCAAAACTGATTGTTTTTATGGAATGGTTCAAAACCGATCCTGTATAAATGGTTTACGTCTGAAATTTTTAGTCAATTTAAATTTGCAGTACTCTTTTTAGAATCTGATGTGATTATTGCCCGTTTGATCAGTTACTTTTCAGAGATTGTTAATTCGTACATGTACAATTTGACATACACCATTTAAACATCAGGTGGTAATTCATCAAGACGGGCATCAACAACATTGGATAAATTGAAGTGCCTTGGGTTCGGTCCATCTATCTTAATTGGAAGCATCAGCACTGGAGAATTAACATATCAGCATCTTCAGAGGTAGCGAGATATCAATTCTAACTGCTATTACAAGAAACTTTACTTCATTACAATATGCATTTCACAAGATTTAGTCTAATATATATTAATATTATTTATGCATTATCATGAGTAGGAGAGATGATCCTTGGTTTGGGCCGGTAGGAATGACCTGTGTTCACATAACATGGAGTGACCGAGGTGCAATATCACTTGAGGTAACCCCTCAAACACGTTTATTTATTACTCCAATATTCTGATTACTTTATCATGTTTTATAATTTTATGAAAGTATCCGTGCAAGCGTTTACAGCTAGCTACAAACTTGATATGTTATTATACTGCTTCAGGGTTTAGAGCTATAGAATGTCGAACACTTGAATAAACTGAATTTGTTTTAGTCCATGGTACTAAAGCTTTGGAGCTTTCTTCTGGTGAGTCGGTCTCAAAGAAGCTTCAAGAGCTTGAGAAGATTTTGTACCAGTGTGCAACTAAAAGAATCCCTATGGTGGTTGCAAATACTGACTTTGTGGCCGTGGAGGCTAGAGAACTACGTATCATGCCTGGTAAACTTAAAATATTAATAGCCATTTGTAGCTTAAAAATACTTAATATACCTCCTTCTAACTGAACTAACTGCTTTTGCTAGGCTACATTTACAAATATTTATAATTACTGTTTCTTTTTTTCCCTTGCAGCTTCTAGGTTTCGATGTTGAATATTGTATGGTTCAACCAATGTAGAACTTGAATTCCATGTTTTCATGCTTTACCTTAATTGTGCATTTGAATTGTACAGTTATAGTTTTAAGTTAGTAATGAAAGTATTTCAAGAGATGTCTAAAAAAATTTTGTTTAACATAAATATGCATGTTGTATTTGAGGTAGTATAAATTTGCTAGCATAAAAATAGTATTCACTTATGGTGTAACGAGAAGTGGTAAGACGCAAACTATGCGGGTACCACAAAAACCAGCCAACTTTCTACTTAAAAAATCACCGTGCATTTATCAACAGCCCGCCGCTAACATGTGACTATACGCTTTATGCAAGAAACACTATTTAGCTTAAAAGAAGGTCAAGTGACACGAAGTTAGCTAGGAGATCATGAACGACGTGTATATACTCCAATCATGACTCTAAAATTAGAAAGAATTTTTTTTTAAATAAGGTTTTCAGGGAAGTGATTATCTGCATTTTTAGAAATGTGCAAGAACAATGTAATAATTATATAAGGTATGTATTGTACACATACAAAATATTTGGTAGAATCATCTTAAAAATTAAGCACAATAACATACTAATAAAATATATTTCATTACCTACTATATGTTGTCCTTTGTTTTATATTAAAACTATCCTAATATATGTTCATAGTTTGTGTGCATTTGCAGGTTTTTAAGTGTTACACGAACTTCCCAACAAATGCCGTGTACAAAGAAATTTAATTTTGTATATGAATAAAATGATCATCTATTTTTTTTTCATCTTAATAAAGTTACCAAATTGTCATATATATATTTAATTGTTTTTGATTTGTATATATTTATAATTTACATCCACAAACCATACAATTATATATACTTTTGAACCAAAAAAATAACAAAAACCAATAACTATAAACCAAAGAAACAACTGTTTTATAATATTGTTTAACAATTCTAAAAAATGTATTTCAGTTATCAAAAAACAATAATTATAAGTCATGCCATCATTGGTAACAGCAAACTATATATATATATATGTATATATATATATATATATATATATATATATATATATATATATAGGGTCACGCTCAATGCAAACCATTATTTTTGTACTGAACACAGGCAGCTTGGTCCAATAAGAATTTAGTATTATTAAATATTTTTGTTTAAATGAAAAGGGTATAATAGTAAAAACTTATATTTACTTTCTTTTTGAATTTTTTTATTAAAAACGTTTTTTCAACTACTAATTTTCGGATTATTATTATTTTTTTTTTAAGTTTTTGATTTTTACAGCATTGTGTTAAAAAAAATCTCAAGTGCATATATGTTTTTTTATAAAATATGTGTTTTTTTAAGCCACTCAATTTTCGAAATAAAAAATATACACATTTTTACATTTTGTATAGCATTCATGTTTTAAAAAAAGACAAGTGCATGTGTGTTTTTTTAAATATTATATGTTTTTAACGTACATTTTTTTGCTAAAACTCATAGTTACACATATGTTTCTAGTCTGCATTCTTTAATCTTCTAACTTTAAAACCAAAACCATAAACATACATATAAAACCTCTAAATGTATAACAAAACAAAAATATGAATAGTATACATAAACATATCCGTAACCTCTAAATATAAAACAACCTAAAACATAAATAGTATACACAAAATTTCATATAAAATGAAATGCAACTCAAATACAAATATATATCTTGTTAAATATAGATGTGTACGTCATAAAAACATCGTGCACTCTTGGGAAAACATATGTTCACACTTCACATTCTCATCAAATTCTTTATAAAATACGAATACCCTTCCGGAACATACATGCACGCCGAGTTTTCCCCGTCAAATTCATTAGAACACATGTGCACGCCTTCCAAAAACATATGTGCACGCTACGTTTTCTCATCAAATTCATTAGAACACATGTGCACCATTTCAAAAACATATGTGCACGCTACGTTTTCTCGTCAAAATCATTAGAACACATGTGCACCCTTTCAAAAACATACCTGCATGCTTCACATTTTTAAATGATATACTAAAAAAAAAGAAAAAAAAAAAAGTCAGTAGATCAAATTAATATATTTAAAGGTTTATGAAAAATAATAATAATAATGGACTTTATTCAACAAGATTCAACTTCTTTTATTATATACCTTTTGATTTGAGCATGATACCTACAATAATAAACATATTCAGACGAACTCTGCTTCAGTATATAAATCTATTTGAAGCATTAATTTAACACATTTATATAAAAACCAAAAAAAAGTTGATAATATTTTACTGATAAGAAATCAATAATGAAGACTAAAAAATTTAGCTATACCAGAAAATAGTCAAACGGCTTCGGTATGCTCAAGCGTTCACAACCTTATATATTGTTTTACTAATATAAATACATCATTTTACAATACTGGTTTTTAAAATCATATTAAACATGATCATCATTATCTACAACATGTCAAATGAGTAAATTTCACCTCATTTCACTAAATTTGGTGTGTTTGTGTTATAATTTACCTCCAACGAGTCACCAAAAATTAGAATCTTAACTAATAACAGAACAAGTCAAACGGTTGTGATATACTACTAATATACATGATCATCATTATTTAGTTACCATTATAAGAATAGCATCAAACTAATATAAAATTACCCGCAAATCGGTGACCAATTTCATAAACATTCATTGAAGTAGTTCCATCATGAATAGGATAGCGAATATAATCACCAAGTTTAATCAAACTGATATAAAATTACAAAACATTGTAGTTTTAATACATCTGTTCATAGTTGAACAAATTCAAATATATTTTCCCTTAAGTTATATTCATAGATCTGCTAACCTTTATGGCATCTCATCTCGACCTTTCACCATATAATTTGTGACCCGGATCCACGCCGGCCATCGAAAATCCGGCGACCATCTACGCTTGTCCTCAAATAGCAACAAACAACACGAAACCCAACAACGATTAAACACAAGAACAAAACCCTAACACCACGGCGGTTAGAGTTTATAATAACCGCGTGAAAGACCAACAATAGATCGTGGCGGGTAACTTGGTAATTAATAGATCTATAATCAACGAAAACCCTTGGTCGATATATCGTTTGCTTTTGAGAAAAAAGGAATAGAGGTTGTGATGTTTATTTTGGTTTTTCAAATAATAAATTTGGAGAAGGAGAAAGAGGAGGCGGCAGTTAAATCTTGTCAGAGGTTATGTTTTCATTAGGAGAGATTTTTTAGGGAATAATGAAATTACTCAATTGTTCTTCTATTTTTAATTATTATATAAATCTAATTATTTACAAAAATGCCATTATGCATAAATATGATGTACATCATGCATTATTAAGAGTAAAAAGGTTGGTTCGTAGGTTCGCAAAAAATGGTTCGCATTGAACGCTACACTATATATATATATATATATATATATATATATATATATATATATATATATATATATATATATATATATTTAAGAACATTCGAACAATATCTAAAGTCCCGTGTCATTCTTTGAATGACATCACAAAGACCGTAGATATTATCGAATCAAGAAAAACATGACAAAATGACAATATTTTTGAAATTTTTCAAGATTTTCAAATTTTTATGGATTTTTGAAAGTTTTATATTTTTCTATTTGCTTTTTGAAATTTTGTATTTTAATTTTTGAATAAATATTTACAAGATATGGATGAAGAAAGACCTTTTACTCCTCTTCTTCCTCTTGAAGACGTTTAAGTTTTTTTGGTTGAAGACTCTTTAGACCAAGTCGTGGAAGGATAAACTCAAACCGTTCTCTAGGAAGAGCTTTGGTGAAGATGTCCGCTAAGCTGATATTACAGTCCTCACAAAATAAAGTTCCACCACACCGTTTTTACTTGCTCCCCTGATGAAATGATGTCGAATGTCGATGTGTTTTGCTCTTGAGTGTTGAGCGTTGTTGCATGAGAGAGCAATAGCACTTTTATTATCAAGTACAGAGGGATTTTGTTGAATTCAAAGCCATAGTCGGATAATTGGGATCTCATCCATAGGATTTGAGCACAACAAGATGACATGGCTATGTATTCTGCCTCTATAGAGGAAATAGAAGTACTCATTTGCTTCTTTGAAGACCAGCTCACAAGCTTATCACCCAAAGCGAAGCACCTCTAGGCGTGCCCGGCGTGTATCTTGACATCTGCATGATCGGCATCTGCATAGAATTTGTTAGTGACATACGTGTCCCCGGTACCAAAGTCCCATATTGATGGTTCCTTGGAGATACCGAAAGACCCGTTTAACCGCTTCAAGGTGCTTTTTGGTAGGCTTAGCCTGATATCTAGCACACATGCATACAGCGAACAAGATGTGACGTTCGTCTCTTGTGAGGTACATCGAGGGATCCGATCATACTCACGATATTTCGTTTGGTCTACCATGATCCTCGAGTGGTCCTCATCGATTTAATACGCTCTATCATGGGAGTGTCAACAGCGTCACTAGAATCAAATCCAAATTTCTTTAAAATCTCATTTGCATATTTAGATTGATTTATAAAAATGCCTCAGGGACTTTGTGAAATTTGTAATCCCAAGAAAAATGACATTTGTCCCATCATTGACATTTGAAATTTGGAACCCATTTCATTTGAAAAGCGATCACATTCATTGGGGTCGGTCGAGGCAAAAATAATATCATCAACATATATTTGAACGTGAATTAAATGTTTGCCTGACTTTCTGGTGAGCAATGTCGGATCAATCGCTCCTTCTTGAATCCATTAGATAGAAGAAACTTTGATAGCGTATCATACCATGCCCTTGGAGCTTGCTTCAAACCGTAAAGATCCTTTTTCAAATGATAGACGTGAGTAGGATGCTCTGGATTCACAAAGCCTTCAGGGTTGGTGGCGATATCGACTTCTTTAAGATCTCCGTTAAGAAAAGCCGTCTTTACATCCATCTGATAGACTACCATGTTCTTACTTGCAGCATTAGCCAAAAAGATTTCGATTGCCTCGATCTGAGCAACAGGAGCAAATGATTCTTCAAAGTCAATACCCTCCTCTTGACGGTATCCTTTTGCAACCAATCGTAGTTATTCTTTAAAACATCACCATGCTCATCAAGTTTCACTTTGAAGATCCACTTTAGAGCAGTTATCATAGCACAATCTGAGCGGTACTAATTCCCATACATCTAGTCGATCAAACTCATGAATTTCTTCTTGCATGGCATTGAACCAGCAGTCTTCATTCATGGCGGTTTTAACATCTTTTGGTTCGACCTTAGAGTACGAGGAGTTGAAGAAGCACCATAAGGCATCGGTTGCAAGTTGTTTCCATGTAGATCTTCGGACGAGAAGGGTTTCCAATGATGTTGTCCAATGGATGATCATGTGTCCATTTTCTAATGTGTTCGTGTAGTTGTTGTTGAGGAAGGGCGTAGCGAGTCGATATCTCCGATGAAGATGGTTACGATGATGATTCAGGGAGCAAATATGTTTTCAAATGGAGCATCCTCAGGAGTAGCAAAGGGATTAACTTCATCATGGATGCGAAACAATTCCATGATGTACATTCGATGATTGATGATTTGTTGATGAGACAAAGTGATCCAGCGAGCTTCTTGACTTAATGATATTGGCGAAGGGTTGACTTCATGAGGATAGGGCACCTCTGTTGATGGAATTGACATACCATTAGCATTTGGCTCATAGTGTTCATCAAACATTGGATCAAACAATTTCTTTAAATCATCTTCTGATGGTGGTACATAAGGAGTTCTTTGAGAGGGATTAGAGACAAGAGTAGAACCGATGGGACTACTTGATGAAGGTTGAGATGCGGGTCAGGCTGGATTGTCCCTGGAGCCATTTGCGGACAGCTCATCTAAGCGTGGCGTGAATAGTTTCCATGATATCTCGAGTTCTTTTGTTGTAGATTCGGTAACCCTTCTTGTTTGGTGCATAACCAACAAAACTCCAATGTCCGCCTTAGCTCTTAATTTACCTAAATCTTGACCGTCGTTTGTTGGATAGCACAAAGCACCAAACACAGAAGGTAGGAGAGATCAGGTTTTCGTTTATGGACAAGTTCATATGGAGTTTTTCCATGAGAGGTATGTATAAGGGAATGATTTTGGTGTAGTAGCGGTGGCAATGGCTTGACCAATAGAAACATTGGAACCTTTGAATAAATTAGCATTGTTCTTGCAACTTCCACAAGAGTTCGATTTAGATCTTTCAACTACACCGTTCTGTTGAGGAGTTAGTGGAACACTTCTTTGATGACTGATTCCAACACTTTCATAAAACTGAATTAAGACCTTGTTAACAAACTCATTGCCATTGTGCATTCGAACAATTCTAACAGGTATTGTTGAGTCGAACTGAACTGTTTGATAAGTTTGATGATGACATTTGGAGTTTCATCCTTTGTCCTCAAAAACTTTACCCAAGTAAATCGAGAGTAGTCATCAACAATGACTAGAATGTATTTCTTTCCATTTATCGTTTGCACTCTCATTGGTCCGCGCAGATCCATATGAAGGGTGAAGAACTTCCATTCTGAGTTTGTGGGTTTTGGTTTGTGGGCATATTTTTGCTTTTCCTAATGGCAAGAACAAAGATGATCTTTTTCATATATTTTATCTGGGTAAGCCTCTCTACAAGGTCCTTTCTCGGAAAGGTTATTATGGTGGTGAAGTTCAAGTGATTGAGGCGGCGATGCCATAACCATGACTTTGTTTTGAAGCCTGACAACAAGCAGTTGGAGGACTTCATCATGTCTTCGATAGAGATGGTGTATAGATTTGAACCACGGGTTCCTCTTAATAGTTCCACACCATCGAGTTCTCTAATGAAACAAGTATGTTTTCTAAATGCCACTTCTAGATCGAGAATCCGCACTGAGATTAAGAAAACAAGTTATCACCAAGACCTTCAACATAATATACCACGGAGATTACACTTTGCCAACTACATAGTCACCATAACCCATAATTGCTCCAAAATGGTCATTCCCGAATCTAACATTCGGTCGATGAATTTACTCCACGAAGTTCATGAGCATGGCGATCTCTAGTCATATGCTTGGAGCGGCGAGTCCAGTTACCCGAGAGCGATTTGAGCGATCTGCGGTTGAACCTGAGACAAGAATGGATAAGCGGATAATTGGGATCCCCATGCAATAATGGGTTCCACTTGGTTAGTAACAATGATTGGAACACCCACATCAGAAGTAGAAACAATGGAGTCATTAGAAATAGATGCGTTTGCTAGTGTCCATATTTGACCTATTCAAAGTATGTTCACTTCTTAAGGGAATAGTTCTACCAATAGGCATCCATTTTCTAGTGGGCGTTGACTTAGTAAATTTAGGGCAAAACTCATTAACCTTACGGCCAGTAGGTATCCATTGATAACCTATATTACTAAATTTCCTTCCTGTGGGTTTCCACTGTTTTCTAACTTTCTTTCGCCTTTGCCTTTTAGCCTTCTTAGCTTGATTTTTAGCATTAATAGTTTTAACAGGGCATTTGACAGCATTAGTCAAAACATTCATACCACATTCATGATTAGTACGAAATCAAGCAGTCACTATTACATGGTTTGAATATAGTAGCGAGATTCGAATTAATTACGATGCGCTTATAGCTAATACTAGAATCAACACGATTCATTTTATTCAACTCAAACTTAATATTCCTAGGGTGATCTTCTTCTCTCTTCCAATGCACATTCTTAGCTTGCGAGGTCCTATCTTGCTTGGTATTGCCTGGAGGCTTTGACCGCTTGCTTTAATGTCATGATTACTCAAGAGGGAATTATGGGAACATTAGTTGGTTGATCTACTTTTGCATTCGAATTAGAAGTGTGGATCTGAACTACTTGAAGGCACATTAGTGTTTACTTTCTTAAACCTGGGCATAGAATGGTTTGTATGCTTGGCACTAGGCATAGAACAAGGCGACAGACTTTACCTTTTGCACCTAAGGATTTAGGACATGTTGCTATTAAACATTCTAGCAGACTACCTGAGATCGTTTGGCCTGGATGCAAGCAAACCTAATTTCTCTATCAAGAGGCTTATTTATGAAATCCTCTTCCACAATCTCACGAGACATTCTAGACTATCCTTAAGGTGAGCACAATAGTTATGAAACACAAGTTCATTATTCCTAAGATGAGGAGGAATATATTTAACAATCACTGATATATTTGCGTAAATGCGAGGATGACTTTGATGCAACATTCTCATTAAAGACAAGTGGCGGTTTCCCTTTTTCACGACTCATTGATTCTCAATTTCTTTTTGTAAAGACGTTATTTTTTTCGTTGTTTTTGTAGTGACTTTCATTGAATCATATAACTCTTTAAAGTGTCGTTTAACTTTTTCATTTTCTTCTAGAAACTCTCGTTTTCCTTTTGTAAAGCATTAACCAAGTTTTGAAGATGAAAAGTTTGAGAATACTAAGAATCTAAAGGAAGAGGCATTTGGGAGCCGATCACATTTTTCTTTTCACCCTTTAATTGAGAAATTTGGGCTTTCAACTTTTCGATCGTGTTACTGATGAATGAGCTTGAATGCTTCGGCCACGTTTGTTTATCCGAAAGTCGCATCAAACTCTGGAACATCTGAGGATGTCTTGATATTTGAGGTTTTGAAATTTTCTTTAAGATGTTGATATTTTAGTTGTAAATCAAAATGTTGCAATATCTTAGTGTGGGGGATTGATGAGTGTCTAAATACTCATCATTTTTGTACCATTTAAACTGCAAAAACATCTGAAAACACTCAGAAATGCATCAAAATGATAAAAATATCACAAATAAGTGTTTTATGTGTTTTAAATGCAAAAATATCAAAATCTGGTGAAAAATGTTTCAAGTTTGCATAATTGGCGCTTTTAGTCCCCAAGTTTCAAAAGTTGTCAAAAACAGGTCCCCAGTAAATCTAAATAAAGAAAAATATCATTTTAAGTTCCTAGGGATTCCTAAGTTGTCAAAATTGGTCCTTGAGATTTAAAATTGCAAATTTACAACTTAGGTCTCTCAAGTTTTGAATTTGCAAAATGGTCCTTTGAGAATTTGAAAATGTCAAAAATGGTACTTGTACTATTAAAACTTGTCAAAAGTGACCCTTGTGAGAACTTTGGAAAAATGACAGAATTGGTCCCTCAAATATAAAAAAAATCAGTTTTGGTCCTTGTAGTTAAAACATAGCCTTGTCAAAACAGATTTGGACCCCTGCCATATACATGTTTTGGACCCCCTGTCATTACCTGTTTTTGAACCCCAAGGCAAACTCCCCTTCCCGCCACCTCCTGTTTATCTTCCCCAAGTGCCTGCAACCACTTGCCTGCTCCCCCTCCCATCACTTCACCTTTCCCTCCACCCCCCATCATCACAAACCCACTACAATAAATGCCACCCCCCCCTAGTGCTAGTTTCAGAGCCCTACAAGTCAAACTGATTTTCCCGCCAAAAACGTGGAGGGCCTAGATTGCTAAAAACTCATCCATTTTGCAAGATTATTAGTGGGATTCTCTCAGAAGGACACGTGGAGGCTTTCTAGAGTATAAAAGAAAGGAAGAAGAGGCAAGAGAGAGCAGTAGTTAATATTTATTTTCACATGTATGTCGATCATTTTTTATGTTTTTAATTAAGCTTTAAGTTGTAATGTTTTGTTTCAATATATCAAACTAAGTCATTTAAGTGTATTCAAACTATTATCAAGCTTTAATTCAAGTTTTTATTCACATATCACATTTTATGCTTCTTTATCGCTGGAAATTTCTATTTCAAAATCTCAAACCCAAGCTTCAAGTAGCTTATTTCTTAGTTTAAACAAGCTTACATAAGCTTATTATAGCTTTTTGTAAGCTTGGAATGCAGTTTCAAGCAATTCTCATTGATGGTCAACAAAAGTCAACAGAGAAGAACATTTGGTTAAGCAGGATTGGAGATGGTTTATGGGTGTTGCAGAGATGGATTTGGGTTGGTTTTGGATTAGTATAGTGTAGTAATAGTTCTTGTTTAAGCTGCAACACAGGTTGGACAGTTGTGAGCCTTTTCTCTCATTTTCATTTTTCATGCAGTTTGTGTTTGTGTTTGAATTTGTGGTCATCAAGTAAGTTAAACCTGTCCACTCAGTAGTAATTAGGATAATATTAATCAGTATAAGTGATAAAATATGCTAGATCAGTGGTTAGCCAGCTTGAAAATTGCATATCACTACTAAAATGGTGTTTGGATTAGTAGGTTAAGCTGAGTCTAAGGTTTGTTCATGAGTTGAGTTTTGTTGGTTTAAACTTGTTTAGTGCTATTTGACTCATATCAGTCTTGATTTTGTGCCTGCAAACCATAAAAGTCACATATCACTTAAATCTGTCTTAACTGTGTAACTGTTGGATTTGTAAAGAAGCATAAGCTTGTTTTGTGCTTAGAATTCAAAGACATTGCTTGTATTGAGTTTATTTCATTAGATTACATCAATATCAGTTCAAAAAGTGGAATCAAACTTCAAAATAGTCAACATTTCAATTCTGTCCAAAAAGTCAAATACTTGCACAACTCAGTTTTGGCCCAACTAGAAGGATTTTTCTTGGGTTCATTCTTGGACCAAATCAAATGAAACTCTGTTTTTTTTAAAGTTCAACAGGTCTATTTTCTTATTGTTATTTTAGTAGGTTTTTAGTAATTTTTATAAGCTCTAAATAAGCTTGTCAAACAGGGCTCAGTTGCCCTGTTCACCAAACTCAGTGAATACTGAGTTTTATCCATTCCAATGTGTTCTTGCACATTGCTCGGGCATTGAGCTCATCTAGGTCTCATCTTTAGCTTATAGTTAGCCACCCGTGTCCTCTTGAGGTTCCAATTTGTGGTTTTCAATTTCACCTTATTGTGTGGCTTATTGCTTGGCTTAAAGTAGCACACTTCAATCGTATTAGCATAAGTACTCAAATACATCAAATCTTTTAAGCTTGTATTCCAGAGGTTAAAACCTGTTGTTATTTGTTGCTTTTGAGTTCTTATTGCATATTATAGCTTCGTATCCTTGTTATTGGGACCGTGATTTTCCTTTGGCTTATTCAAGTGCTTATGTTGCATTTTCATTTTCTCACAAACAAGCACATGTTTTTCTATTTTTCTTAGATTCTATATATTAAATTAGACTTTTTCTGAAATTTTCATAATTTTCCATAACAGTTTGCTATTTGTCTTAATTTAAACAGCTTTTTAGGATTATTTAATTAGCTTTTAATACAATTAAATCAGAAAAAGTTCAAAAAATAATTTTTCATTTTTCTTAGGTTTAGATAAATATAAAAAGTAAAAAAGTAATTTTCCAGATTTTTCATAGTTTAATTTGTGATTTTTAGTAATTTAATTAGTTTTAAATAGTTTAAAATTCATAAAAAATAGAAAAATAATCAGAAAAATATAAAAATAGTTTTGAAAATTCTCTTCTGTTATTTTAGATTTTTCCAAGTCATAATTTTATTTTTCTAGCTTTATTTCCTATTTTCTTGTAATTTAGGTTATTATTAAATAGTTAAAAATAGTTCTTAATTAATAATAATTAGATAAATAGTTATAAAAATAATTTTCTTTTTCTTAAAATTTTATTTTATCATTAGGTTTGTAAAAATATCATTTTCATATTTTTAGGTTTTATATTGTGTAAGTTTCCGCGTTTTATTTAAACGTTCGTAGTTTTTAATTCAAGTTTTATAAAAACATAAAATCAAAAACATTAGTTTAAAATTAGTGATAGCGTTTATTTAAAATAGTTTATCTTTTTAATTTCTTTTAATTTGCATTTCAGTCCCTGTAACTTATAAAATAACTCAAAATCCTATCGATCACTATCCTTAGTGATTATTCGATCATCCGATTGTGTTAAACACCGTCATCCTCCGTGGGACTTAACGACCGGGAATCCATAATCAGTATTCTCCTGATCTAAATTGCATTTGGTGTGTGAGTGTTTTGGAGTTCCTTACGGTTAGTCATTCACAAGTGGCTAGCTTGCGTGAGAAAACTTGACGGTTTTGCACGAATCAAATTTTGGCGGGCTAGATTTAAGCGTGTTCTAAGCATATTTTCGCATTACTTGCACATATACCATCGTTTTGTAAAAGTTTTTGTAAAGTTATAACAAAATCAAAAGTTCATTAACACTTTTCCTAAAGTGTTAACAACACCAAACAAAATATAAAATAACAAAACAATCGTAAGCGTTTTTCTAGCTTGTGTTTCTTTTAAGGTGATTCTTAAAGAAATACGATTTGGTTAAACGAGACGATACCAAAAATATTGTCAAAAGTTTTAAACCCTTTGCACAAATCATACCTACGTCTTTTCAGTGGTACTTAATATATACATAAAATCAACCACACGCAAATCAAGGCATTACACTACTAACTGGGTGTGACCATAATAAGTTCGAACATCGTTAAAACTTGCCTTTGTGTCCTTGTGATTTGGTGTACCTTTTCAAAGAAGCCATTTCATTTGTGATTATTGGTTAAGTTCACTTGTCGTTTACATTTGTTTTGAAAACGATTTTATACTTAGTGCATGCGCATGGTTCGTTTCTTCAGTTCTACAAGTCCACTCTCGTAACTTTGGAAAGATTCCTCGTGAGACGTAGGGACGTTCGCTCCTTCAGCCGTGGTGAGAACGCCTACCACCACCACCGTAATGGCGTAAGACAAGCCGATGAATGAGCTTCTCCAAGCACCCATCGAGGGTTACGAAGATGCTATTGTTGTCCCACCATCGAGTGGGTGACACACTTTTGAGCTCAAAACCGGTTACTTAATCCGGTAACCCAAAGCCAATTCTATGGTTTTGAGCTGGATGATCCTCATGCACACATTCGATGGTTTAACAAGATTGCATCTACCATCAAGTACAAGAATGTCCCACATGAAGCTATCAAGCTTCTTCTATTCCCATTTTCTCTAGAGGACAAGCCGAATTGGCTTGAGAAACAACCCCCCTGTTCCATTGAGACATGGGAAGATCTAGTTACCAAGTTTGTTAACGAATTCTATCCTCCATCCTGAACTACAAGTCTTAAGAATGAGATAATGAAATTCTCTCAGAGATTTGATGAATCATTCGGAGGCGTGGATCGTTACAAAGAATTGCTCCGTAAGTGTCCGCATCATGGTTTTACCGAGTTAATGCAAATGGATACTTTCTACAATGGTTTGCACCAAGGTGACCAAGACTCTTTAAATGCCTCCGCGGGAGGTAATTTCTGAGCAAGACCACAAAAAGAAGCCTTGCAAATAATTGAAAACAAGTCCTGGTCCGCCCTTCCGAGCAAAGACATATCAATCTCAGTCTAATCTGGACCTTCTATTTCATCTCCGTGAGTACATCTAGCACCGATGCTAAGATTGACAAACTCACGGATATTGTTTGGGCTTTGGTTCTTGCTAACCAAAAGAAAGTCACTTTCACACAAGCATCATCATATGGTGAAGTGAAGAAAGTTGAAGTTTGTGTTACTTGTGGTGGTTCTCATGCATACTACAATCTGCGTCTGCCACATGGTAGTCCTTTTGAAGCTAATGCTATAGCCGGTACTTCAAATCAAGGAGGTAATCAATACCGTCCTCAGAATGAACCAAACTACCGAGCTAATACTTATCGAGCACCACCCTTTTAACCGTAATCCTAACCGAATCGAAACCAACCAAGAATGAACCAAGGTTATCAAAACCAAGGTAATTTCTATTCCGGACCCAATCAAGGTTTCCAACATCAAGGAAATCTTAGTCAAAACACTTTCAATCGAGGGAATCATGGTTCCATTGCCGGCAATGGAATTCTCACGAATTTTATCATGTAATTATACCACCTAATTCCCCCGTTTTTGGCCAAATTTTTTTTTGGAGTAAGTGTTTTTCACTTACTCAATTGGTTATCAGTCCGCCTTGTCTAATAAACTAAAAGATTGGCTAATCCAGAGCAAACGCTCTTGGTAAAGATATCTCAAATCCGTTGACGACTTGCAATTTGCCCAAAATTGTATGGTATTCAACTCACCATATCCTTAAAAGTGAAGAGTTGGCTAGCCCGCAAGTTTATGGCTTGTGGTAAAGGCAGTTGGAAAACCATAATTGGTAATCGACTCACCAAAGATAATTTATCTAAGAGTTGGCTAGTCCGTATAAACGGCTTCGTAAAGACAAATCAAATCCGTTGAAAGTTGGTGATTTGCTCAAAATCACTTGGTTATCAGTGTACCAAGGTTCTTACTTGAACCGAAACATTTGGCTACTCCAGAAGTAATGGATTTTGGTAAAGAGATGAAATCCATTAATTTTTCTCAAAAACATTGCTAGGGACTAGCAATATCTTAGTGTGGGGGGATTGATGAGTGTCTAAATACTCATCATTTTTGTACCGTTTAAACTGCAAAAACATCGAAAACACTCGAAATGCATCAAAATGATAAAAATATCACAAATAAGTGTTTTATGTGTTTTAGAAGCAAAAATATCAAAATCGGTGAAAACGATCAAGTTTGCATAATTGGCGCTTTTAGTCCCCAAGTTTCAAAAGTTGTCAAAAATGCACCCCCCTGTAAATCTAAATAAAGAAAAATATTATTTTAAGTCCCTAGGGATTCCTAAGTTTTCAAAATTGGTCCTTGAGATTTAAAATTGCAAATTTACAACTTAGGTCCCTCAAGTTTTGAATTTGGCAAAAATGGTCCTTTGAGAATTTGAAAATGTCAAAAATGGTACTTGTACTATTAAAACTTGTCAAAAGTGACCCTTGTGAGAACTTTGTAAAAATGACAGAATTGGTCCCTCAAATATCAAAAAAATTCAGTTTTGGTCCTTGTAGTTAAAACATAGCCTTGTCAAAACAGATTTGGACCCCTGCCATATACATGTTTTGGACCCCCTGTCATTACCTGTTTTTGAACCCCAAGGCAAACTCCCCTTCCCGCCACCTCCTGTTTATCTTCCCCAAGTGCTCGGCGAACCACTTGCTCTCCCCTCCCATCACTTCACCTTTCCCTCCACCCCCCATCATCACAAACCCACTACAATAAATGCCACCCCCCCTAGTGCTAGTTTCAGAGCCCTACAAGTCAAACTGATTTTCCCGCCAAAAACGTGGAGGCCTAGGATTGCTAAAAACTCATCCATTTTGCAAGATTATTAGTGGGATTCTCTCAGAAGGACACGTGAAGGCTTTCTAGAGTATAAAAGAGAGGAAGAAGAGGCAAGAGAGAGCGGTAGTTAATATTTATTTTCACATGTATGTCGTATTTCATTTTTATGTTTTTAATTAAGCTTTAAGTTGTAATGTTTTGTTTCAATATATCAAACTAAGTCATTTAAGTGTATTCAAACTATTATCAAGCAAAGAATTCAAGTTTTTATTCACATATCACATTTTATGCTTACTGTTGGAAATTTCTATTTCAAAATCTCAAACCCAAGCTTCAAGTAGCTTATTTCTTAGTTTAAACAAGCTTACATAAGCTTATTATAGCTTTTTGTAAGCTTGGAATGCAGTTTCAAGCAATTCTCATTGATGGTCAACAAAAGTCAACAGAGAAGAACATTTGTGATAAGATCGTTTATAAGCTCGGCTAGGGATCAATAACAAAGATAATAAACATAATACGCAGCGGAATAATCAAAACAATACTTTGTTATTGAACAAGGTTTTCATTCACCATTAACTAATACTCTAATATAGACGTTTATAGGAACACGTCTACTAACTAAACTAATAACCTAGGCGTTTACAAGACTATACGCCTAGGACACACTAATCTAAAACCCTAGACGTTCTCCCCTAACGCCTAGGCTAAACACACACCTTTTAGTCGACTACATTATGGAAGACTTAATTAAAAACCTACACCTATGTCCTCTTTATATACTAGAGGATAAGGACTAAATAATAAAACTTTCATTGCAAGCAAGCCCTTCCATCTTTTAGTAGGTTTCCTTCTTGTCATATTAAGTCCCTCTTGTTTCATTCTTTTTGTCTTTATCAACTCAAACTTGTAATTCCCAACAATTTGGTTAAGCAGGATTGGAGATGGTTTATGGGTGTTGCAGAGATGGATTTGGGTTGGTTTTGGATTAGTATAGTGTAGTAATAGTTCTGGTTTAAGCTGCAACACAGGTTGGACAGTTGTGAGCCTTTTCTCTCATTTTCATTTTTCATGCAGTTTGTGTTTGTGTTTGAATTTGTGGTCATCAAGTAAGTTAAACCTGTCCACTCAGTAGTAATTAGGATAATATTAATCAGTATAAGTGATAAAATATGCTAGATCAGTGGTTAGCCAGTTGAAAAATTGCATATCAGTCACTAAAATGGTGTTTGGATTAGTAGGTTAAGCTGAGTCTAAGGTTTGTTCATGAGTTGAGTTTTGTTGGTTTAAACTTGTTTAGTGCTATTTGACTCATATCAGCCTTGATTTTGTGCCATGAACCATAAAAGTCACATATCACTTAAATCTGTCTTAACTGTGCTTGTTGGATTTGTAAAGAAGCATAAGCTTGTTTTGTGCTTAGAATTCAAAGACATTGCTTGTATTGAGTTTATTTCATTAGATTACATCAATATCAGTTCAAAAAGTGGAATCAAACTTCAAAATAGTCAACATTTCAATTCTGTCTAAAAAGTCAAATACTTGCACAACTCAGTTTTGGCCCAACTAGAAGGATTTTTCTTGGGTTCATTCTTGGACCAAATCAAATGAAACTCTGTTTTTTTTAAAGTTCAACAGGTCTATTTTCTTATTGTTATTTTAGTAGGTTTTTAGTAATTTTTATAAGCTCTAAATAAGCTTGTCAAACAGGGCTCAGTTGCCCTGTTCACCAAACTTTCGATGAATCGCGAGTTTTATCGATTTAAAGTGCTTGACCCTTGCACATTGCTCAGTTGAGCTCATCTAGGTCTCATCTTTAGCTTATAGTTAGCCACCCAGGTCCTCTTGAGGTTCCAATTTGTGGTTTTCAATTTGTTATTGTGTGGCTTATTGCTTGGCTTAAAGTAGCACTCAAATCAGATTAACATAAGTACTCAAACACATCAAATCTTTTAAGCTTGTATTCCAGAGGTTAAAACCTGTTGTTATTTGTTGCTTTTGAGTTCTTATAGCATATTATAGCTTCTCGTAACTGTTGTGGACTGTGATTTTCCTTTGGCTTATTCAAGTGCTTATTTCATAAGCACTTGGTTTGCATTTTCATTTTCTCACAAACAAGCACATGTTTTTCTATTTTTCTTAGATTCTATATATTAAATTAGACTTTTCCTGAAATTTTCATAATTTTCCATAACAGTTTGCTATTTTTCTTAATTTAAAACAGTTTTTAGGATTATTTAATTAGCTTTTAATACAATTAAATCAGAAAAAGTTCAAAAAAATAATTTTTCATTTTTCTTAGGTTTAGATAAATATAAAAAGTAAAAAAAGTAATTTTCCAGATTTTTCATAGTTTAATTTGTAATTTTTAGTAATTTAATTAGTTTTAAATAGTTTAAAATTCATAAAAAATAGAAAAATAATCAGAAAAATATAAAAATAGTTTTGAAAATTCTCTTCTGTTATTTTAGATTTTTCCAAGTCATAATTTTATTTTTCTAGCTTTTTTTCCTATTTTCTTGTAATTTAGGTTATTATTAAATAGTTAAAAATAGTTCTTAATTAATAATAATTAGATAAATAGTTATAAAAATAATTTTATTTTTCTTAAAATTTTATTTTATCATTAGGTTTGTAAAAATATCATTTTCATATTTTTAGGATTAATATTGTGTAAATTTCACGTTTTTATTTCATGCGTCGTAGTTTTTAATTCAAGTTTTATAAAAACATAAAATCAAAACATTAGTTTAAAAATTAGTGATAGCGTTTTATTTAAAATAGTTTATCTTTTAATTTCCTTTAATTTGCATTTCAGTCCTGTAACTTATAAAATAACTCAAAATCCTTCCGATCACTATCCTTAAGTGATTATTAGTCATCGATTGTGTTAAACACCGGTCATCCTCCGTGGGACTTAACGACCGGGAATCCTTTGATTCTCCTCATCTAAATTGCATTTGGTGTGTGATTTTGTTTTAAGTTCCTTACGGTTAGCCATTACACAAGTGGGCTAAACTGCGTGAGAAAAACTTGGGGTTTTGTAACCAATCGTTATCTTATTCATTTTACACTCGGGATCTTCTAGCTTCTTATTCATTTTCTCCCTAGTGACTTCATCTGATTTCTTATCTTCCTCAGTGCACTCAGTACAACTAGGTTTCTCGCCTAGGCTTAAGGATTTCATTACCATCATAAAGTACCTTATTAGCGCTCTAGCCTTTTAATGACCTCTGGATTTGGTTCCTCAACAAGGGAATGCTATGCTTATCGCTTAAGACTCTATGTTTAGTGATCAAGTGGCGTCAGAATGGTATTCCTTGACGCGTGACTTATTTTCAAGCTTGTTTTTCAAAGTTTTAGATTAGAAAAATCATTCAAAAGTTTTGATTCCTTAGCATTGAATTCTTGCTTAAGCATTTTAACATTTTCTTGAAGTTCTTGTTTTTGCTTAGCACTTTTAGAAAGCTTTTCTTGTAAGGAGTTTAACTCTTGTTTTAATACTTCTTCTCTAAAATTACTTTTCTAATAATTTTACGCATTTGGTCATCCATTCCCCGCCACTGGGTGGTTAACTCAAACTTAGCACGTTGTTCATAAATAGCAACTTGTTCTTTATATGCATTCAGTTCAAAGATAACAGAATCATCAGGGGCACATGCGGTGTATTCATCAAAAACATAGTCATCATTGAATGCGGAAGATGCATTACTTGGTACAACCTCACTTTCACTTTGCTTCACATATTGATCATATGGGACAATATTGCTATTACCCTCATTATCAATATCTGATTCATAAGTTTCAAGAGATTGTACTTTATTATGCATCTTTTGCTCATCAACATCATCATATAGTTTTAATACCTCTGAAATGATTTTGTCTTTGGATGGACCAGCTTGTTGTGGTGGAGAGACCTTTGGAGAGACCATAGGTGAGATGCTAGCCATGAAGATTGTTTGGGCTGTAGGTTCATCATCGACGCCGAGTCAAATGCATCACAGTCAGCTACTTGAAATGCATTTTGATGATTATTACATATCTCCTGAATTGGTCGCTCATCAACATCAGCATCATAGGTTCGGCATTTCCTCAAAGAAGACAACAACTCCTCTTCATCCAAAGCGGCTCCATTATCCTGAGCTTGCACAAGCAACATCTTGTCTCTGAAGTATTCTGCATTCTGTGGACGTTTTGGAGATGTGCAGTTCCTAGCAATATGTCTCTCACCACCACAGTTGTAGCACTTAATTGGCTTTGCTTGACCTTGATTTCCAATCCTTCCCCGATTCTGATTTGCAACATAACCTCTACCAACTCCACCTCTTCCCTGTTCATACTGCCTTTCTTGAACTGGTTGCACCATAACCTTCCCATCTCTGACCGTAGCTTGATTGTGTGGATTGGATGCTGTTCTGAGGTTATTGTTGGTGTGTGGGAGAGAGTTCATGTTTTGACTAACCATGAGAGAAAGTTGATTGATGAAGTTTTTCATAAGTGTGTTTGAGTCGGGAGGATTATATGCTGGATCAGGGATGAGCTTGTAATTACCATTACCCATGGGTATGACTTGAGAAGCTTTGGTGGTAATTCCAACATTGGTGTAAAAAGCTGTTGAATCATTTGATGAGCTTGTTTCTCCCTGGTTGGTTTTGAACTGATCAAGAATCCTTTTTTCAAACATGGCATGTCTCTCATTCTGAAGAAGGAAGGCATACAGTTGCTCATAGTTTGTATTCTTCAATCCTTTGGTTAGCTTCACAGAGGTGACGAACTTGTGCCATTCGGGATTCATGTTGTTCAAAAACTTTGAGTTCAGTTGAATATTTGGCATAGTCATCTTGATATTCCTCATATCCTTCACAAGCTTGTGGAATCTCACATAATATTCATAGATACTCTCATCTGGTTTCATCTTGAAGTGCTCAAATTCATCATACAGCTGTGATTCTCGGTCTTCCTTAGTTAATTCAGAACCCGAGAGAAGCATCTTGACATTATCCCAAACAGCCTTGGCTTCGGTGTTGTGATTGATAAGCTTGTAGATATCCTTTGGAAGACCTTGAAGTATAATGTTTGAAGCCCTTATATCAGCATCGAATCTCTTTTTCTCCTTATCATTGAGCTCATCATACGTATTTGTTCTGTCTAATCCATAGATCATTGTTCCATCTGCAGCTGTATCAATTATGTCTCTTGTAGTCTCAATCTGATAAGGTCCTTCATCAATGGATTTGAGAATGTTGACCCCATTTTCCTTTCCAAGACAGTAAAATCAGATTCGTTGAGCCCAAGAGTCGTATTCAGTTCTGTCAAGCATAGGTGGACGAGTATCCGAACCAGCTGCTTGAACATCCTCAGCAACAATGGAGATGATTGTAGGCACGTTGGTAGTCATGTTTACAGATTTCGCGGGATTTTATAACTCTATGATTAAACCGGGAAATAGATTCTTTCACGGGATTTTACTAAATCAAGAGAAAACCGTATTACAAGCAAAAGATCAACCAAGTCGCTAAGAATCCTTGAACCAAGTTGCTAAGCACCAAGTCGCTAAGTATTATGAAATCAAGTCGCTAAGCACCAAGTCGCTAGACACAAGTCGCTATAATGCCAAGTCGCTAAGTATTATGAAATCAAGTCGCTAAGCACCAAGTCGCTAGACACAAGTCGCTATAATGCCAAGTCGCTAAGACACAGTCAAGTTGCTAAAGAAAAACTCGCTAAGATCCAAGTCGCTAACACCAAGTCGCTGAGAAAACAAAGTACAAGTCGCTAACAAAATTGAAAGCAAGTCGCTAACTTCACCAAGTCGCTAGCTGTAGCGGAGAATCCACTAAGTTGTACTGTTTGTCGGCTTGTCTCAATAGACAAGTCGCTAGGACCAAATCGCTAACAATTAACACTACAACTCGCTACCTTTTACTAAAGCAAGTCGCTACGATGAAACACTACGAGAACCAAGTCGCTAGCAAGAAAAACTTCAAAAAACACTTTTCAATCCAAAACAAGCTCAACCACAGTGATTCAAGCTTACCAAATCAAAACCCAAGCACTTACAATGGTTCTAAACACAAAAGTATACCCAAAATTCAAACTTTAACACTAGAAATGAACCAAATGATGCAAAAACCATCTAAAACCACTAGAAATCCAAGGATATGTAAGAGAGATGATCAAACCATGGCTCTTGATACCATTTGTAACATATTGGATTTCACGAACACATCAAACCATAAACACAAATAGGCGTACAAGATGAGGTTTTAGAGAGAGAAAGAGTTAGAGGTTTGGGAACTTAGTGAGAGAAAATGAAAGTATTATTATGAGCTCCAACTCTCTACCTTGGGAGGTAGAGAGTATTTATAGTCTTACACAAATCTTCACCTACGGGCTGTGGATCAGGCATACAGTGGATAAAGACCCGTCCGTCCTCCACGGTGTTACTTAACTAAATACTACTTAACATTAAATAATCTACGACTAAGAGCTTTCTAACGATTACATATACTTGAGGTGACCGACTCTTTAATGACTGGATTTACTAAATCCTAACATCAACTATTTGATGCACATGTTGAGGGGGAGCTTTTTCTAAAAATATCAAAAATGATTCAGGTACAAAATGCTTTGATTGTGTGTCACAAGTACCTGGATTGATTTTCAATTGGTTTCATGGGCAGAAGAACAATACCAAAAGGACCGACCAAATTTACTTTATGCATGGAGATATAAGGATGGTTAGGTTAGGTATTCGTTCCTACGATCCAGCCAGAGCCGAAGGGATCTACCCAGGGACAATCCACTAGGTAGTGTAGAAGTCCTTAGGTATGATGGAAAAAGGAGACAAGTGAGAAATGGGAAGAGTGCGGACTGAGATAGAGCTAGAACTGGAATAAACCCAACAAGGTTCTAGTTATGAAATCTTGGTAAGCACTGAAGGTTTTGAAGAATGAAAAATAAATGAATGAGAAAAGGGTGAAAAGAAATAAGCCCTCCATTATTTCAACCTTAGGGCAGAAACCGGGTTCAACTTATATGCTACTGGTGGTTACTAAGGTAACACCGGCATTGAAGACAAGACATCATGGACCCAGTGACGCACTGCACTACAACCTCCCAAGCTACTCAAGTTCCTCTTAAAAGGACATGTTTCATTCTCACTGGGAACCTACATAATCTATCGACTTTCTCTTAGAGATTGTTGATATTGAAAAAGGAGACCCTCTCCCTAGTCTCTGGCATAGGAACCAAATGTGCACTATTGAGTCTAGAGCCACGAGATCATCAATAAATCTCATTAGGACAAAATCAATGAAGACTCACTGTTTCACACAATGTGGAAAGTGAGAATATATCTTAAGAGTCCTACACATTATCCTTGTGGTATTGCCAGAACATCTGAGTGATATGCTGTCATATCCACAATGAAGATGGAAAGCCTTCTAGAGCCAACATCAAACAAGCACTTGGTGAGTGGCATGTGAGATATATCCAATAGATCAACCATGTGACAACTGAACATAAACGATGGAGCGATTCAAATTATGAATCAATCCTGGTTCAGGAAATGGATTGACGGATACCTTTGAAAAACCAGTCGTTGTGCTCAAAGATTATTTTCTATAGCACATCGACTGTGTATTACATTTTCAAAATCAAAAGGTATTTATGATTGAAAATTGATTTCTATTATAAAACCTTTGTTGTATTGCAAAAACTCTTTCTGATAAGCAATACACAATTGTTTTCAAATCATTTTTTAATCAATCAGTGAATCTCAATTCGCTGGTTCACTCACTCCGTGTTGTCTTCTTTGAGACGTTCCGATTTAAGAACAACTAGAGCAATGCGAAACCTCAAGGAGATTCTTCAGAATTCTACCTGATCACAGGCAGTAATTGTACTGATCAACGGGGAACCGTGGGCCGTGTACTTCAATTCAACGAGAGTGATCAAAGACACTTTCGTGCACTTTTATTGCTAACTGTTGTCTGCAGGAACACCTGACAGTTGCAGCTGATCAGAATTGAGGAGTCAACCCATAGCCACATTCTCACACATCACGTTCATTTCGAAGAAATCATGATAAAAGCATATCTTCATCAAGTGACTCTGATATTTTCGCTCCATGCTTCTGCTACGCTACTGCAAATGTCATGAATCATCAAACGCTTCCACAACTCTGATGAGAAAGATATCATGATCCAGAATGTGAACATGTCGGTCCAATAGTCACAACGTCACATGATGGCAACACTACAAAGGATAAGTCAGAGATTTATGGTGGCAGATGATCTCCATGCTGTCTCAAAACTCATCAACATGTGGATCAGTTAAAGACCTCCACTTGAATCAACAAAACATGCAGAACATGAAGAATCAAATACTACGGGCTACAGAGCAAAGAACTTAATCAAGAATCCAAGAACAATCAAAATGTAACATATGTTTGTATTCAATGTAAATTGAGGTGATCTCCCTTAGGGGGAGATTGTTAGGATTTAGAAAATCCGGTAGTTAAAAAGTCGGTCACCTCAAGTATATGTATTCGTTAGAAAGCTCGTAGTCGTAGTTATTTAATGTTAGTAAGTAGTTTTTTTAGTAACACCGTGGAGGACGGACGGGTCTTTACCCACTGTATGCCTGATCCACAGCCCTTAGAAGACGTGTCTTGTAAGAACCTATAAATACCCTTTGCCTTGCAAGGCAAAGGGTTGGAGCTTAATAATATCATTTTTTTCTTTGTCTCATTAAGTTCTCTAAAACTCTTCCACTTTCTCTCTCTAGAATATAAACCATACGCCCCTTATTGCTATAATATGATGTGTTTATGAAATCCAATATATCACAAAGATGGACTGACCTCGCGTGCTCCTCCAGCTGATTGTTTTTCCAGAATATCATAAATCTTGAACGGGTCCTCTGAATGTTTCTTACTCAACTCATCATGATTATTAATGGGGGAAGATGAATTATCACCAAAAATGGTCTCAGAAACTTATTCAACATCACTCTCACTACCATCGTTAGACGTCTCCTCCTTATCCAAAGAATGAACCGATCCTTTTTTTGAATGAACAGATTCGTCATCTGAATTATATTCCGTCTCCTTGTGTGACAAAAAGATTGGGTTCCACATAAATAATTATTTTGCACGGGCCATTATTACCTTACCTTTGAATATAACCTTGAAAGATTCTAATATTGATAAAGGTTGTTTGGTCATAACGCATAAAAGTTTACGACCAAAAGATGAATCAACGTTATTTTCAATATCCAACGTTTCACCCCATTTCTTGCCGATTCTTATGAATGTTTCGCGTGACCACACATTTAGTGGGATTCCTTCAATAACCACCCAAACAATACGCTCGTCACTAACAAAATCATGAACCGCGTCTTGAATAACATAGAACCATGATTGAACACTTGTATGACGCATCTGACTCACCTTGGTGTCCACCTTATCACATTCTAACATCACCCACAAACCCCCTAGATAAATCAAATTAACATCGGAAAAACCTTCATCCCTTAGAATATTCCGTAAATTGGGAATAGAGTTAACATCTTTTACTTTACCCATATCATGCTTCGATAAGTCGCGTTCAACAGCGCATGATTCGTCTAACACCAAAGCGGATGAAGAAGATAAAACAGGACCAGAAGCATCCACATTAAAGACGCCATTAACCATATTCACGTATGATCCACCTTGACCCTGAACCATAGGTTGCTTAAAACCCGCTGCATTACCACGGGACTCCGGCAAACCTTTATGAATATGGGAAGCTTTAGGCCTTTCAAATCGAGAAGGGTTAGCAATTAAATGGAATCGACCAATCCAAATAGTATTGAGATTCTCAATTAGTCGATCTAAGTTGAGAACCTTAATGAATCGTACAAAACCAAATCGCTTCCCTGCCTTTGATTTCTTATTTGGAATGAACACATCCACCACGGTGCCGTAGTCATTGCACACCTTCCATAGATCCGTATTATTGCAACCATCATGGAAATTAGTAATAACACCGATTTGGAGATCTTGGAAGTTTGATCAAAATTGGATGGAAGGGAGTTCTGGTTACGAGGCCCCATGGACAAAGACGAATAGAAGAGCGAAAACGAACCGTAAAGAAACAATTGGATTGAAGGGAGATCGGAAGATTCAATCAAGGCGGTAGATCGGAAGAGACATGGCGGCGGCTAGGGTTGAGGGTCACCTTTTGTCATTTATTTATGAGATTAATTTATGTCTAAAAAGTCCATTTATGAGATTCATTTATTTATTGGTTCGTATAGTTCTTACTTAAACACTTAACTTTGGTTTAGTGTTCAAGTTTAGTGAGAAGATCACACACATATGTGTCATTCAATCCCAAGTATTATTTCGCTTTGAGTATAATTCTTTGATATCTATCAATAAAGAGTTAAACATTGAAAAGAATTATATTATGTTTTAATTGATATCATGTAAATTTAAAACCATTGTTAGTATACATATTAAGTGTTAACTTATATAGCTAATAACTAAGTAAACGGGAACAACAAATATTCTTTCTAAAAGAAATAATAAAAAAAATAATAAAAAAAAAAGCTTGTCACATTCATTAATGTTTAATTCACTCTCTAGCATAGCATGATCAAATTTTTGATGCCATTGTTTGAGAGCTTGCTTTAAGCCATATAATGAAAATTTGTCACACTTAGTAGTATGTAATACACTTTCTCTCTCAAAAAACACCATTTTCATCTTCATCCTAAAACATTTATGGCCAAGAGATCTATACCTTCATGATTTTTTTTATCTGTATCAACGTTAATGAATATGATATTTTGATGCCCCCAAAGTGTGCACGCTAAGGTTTTTTGTTTATAGATTTTTGTGTACTTATTTGGTTTTGGCTTATTCTCAATGCGCGTAGGGCTAGGAGCGTGCATGGGGTATTGAGTGTGCATGCTAGTATGCGGACGAGTCATTTGACGCGCGCGAGTGTGTTTGATGCGCACTAGCTAGTTTCATAGATATCTATCGGAGCTCGCCCGAAAGTCCATTTTGATAAAAAGGTTAATATACAAATGTGTTGCTAAGCTTTTAAAAGAAATGCGTCTAAGGTATCGAACTTTTATTTTTCTCACTTAGGTTACTGAACTTATGGAACATGACATTTTGAGGTCACTGAACTTATAAACGTATACGTAGACATCACTGAACTTGTAAAAACACGACATTTATGTTACTTAACTTATCCAAACATATACGTTCAAGTCACTCTGATTAACATGAAATTATAGGAGAGTATGCTTCCTATAAGTTCAGTAATTCAAGTGGACAAGACAAAATTTAGTTCATAAACAATTTTTTTTTTAGTAACATCTTTATGTATTAATCGTTGATAAAAATACATGTGCACTGTTCATTTTAATAATTTACTGTCATGAAAAGTTCAATTAAACTTTTGACTAAAATACACCGTTGGTCCCTAAACTTGGTCATACGCTTCGCGATGGGACGAAGCTCGCATTTATCATCGTGGGGAGTCAAAAACTTAGGTTTTTAATGCCAAACTAGTCCCTTGACCACTAATTCCAAAGTCAATGTCTGATTTTTGTCATGTAATCGAGGGTATTTTAGTCCATACACATTTATACTTTTGTCCCCATTGTTAATCCTTTTGGGTTTTCTTTATCTTCAACCCAAAAATTTTAAAACCCACAAGAAAGATGTGCGTGGAATGAATTCTTCTTGACAGTGAGTGCCTCATTACCATGACAGTGAGTGCTTCATTACAGTGGAAATTTGGGCCATTGGCATTGGTCGTTCAATGACAGCCAGCACTATAATTGAACGGATATAACAAAATCATACAAAATGCAACAAATGCTAATGAGATAATTTTAAAGGAGTTAAACTTACCTCGGTGGTTAAGGAAGGGAATTTAGCTTCACTTATAACGCTCAAACCACAAATATTCATATGTGGTTAAGGAAGGACCCCATCCACAATTAAGCATTCAAGATTAGGAACATTTAAAAGTACTTTGTTAACCAATTTTGAGGACTTATAACTTTTAGAAAGTGTAGCTCAAACCACAGTTAATAATTCATATCCTGATTAATATAGTTTTTAGTACTTTGTACATGAAACATTTGATCCTCAACGACTTTGATTGGATGGTAAAAATCCGTCACTGATCGGTAGTCAATAAGTTTGATTTGTTGTTTGGGTTGCATCCATGGACCCCATCCACATTATTGGTAAGCGGGTTATTCAATGGTTTGATTACGTGGTTCCGTTTCAACATTTAAAAGAATCATACTTGCTGTTGAAACCAATTTTGAGGTTCATCTCCGTAAAGCATTGATCGCCTTTTCGTTTGCTTTTCGTTTAGTTTATTTTTTCTCAAATCGCAACTTCGTAAGCTCAAGTTCGTTAGGTTAGTTAGAATGTCATGTGTGTCTTCTTTGTCGGTTCCACCCTTCTAATTTTAGAGATAGATTTCCGAGTATTGGACATCCCTGGATGATTTTGAATGCATCGTTAAAAGGTGTGTAAGCCACATTGATGTCAAGGGTTATAAGATTAGGAAGATTGATGGAAGATATGCAATCCGGTAAAGAAAAATATTGGGAAGTATGATGTAATCTAAACTTTGTGAGTGACTTGCAAGTAAACAGACTCAAAGGCAACTCAACATCAGGGACTTTTATGTCAAGCTCACAAACATTGAAAGTAACTGCTTTACTAATCCACTTTGACACAACTGACACTGGAATAATTCTACTATACCCACAATAATTAAGGAGATAAAAATAATTCTAGCTTTGATTAGAATATTTTAGTTTCTACTAGTTTGAGATTCACCTCATTTTTTTATTACTTACAAGTTACAAGGATCATGTTTGATTGAGGTTGATTCTACTTCTAAGGAATAAAGACAAGCCCAAGAGACATAAAATGACTCAAATTCAGTCTAGTCGATCGGTCAAGAGGTAATTGTACAATACAGCCCCAATTTGTTTAAGTAACTGGTTTAAAGATGAAAATATTCACAAGCAACAAAAAAATAAAATGAACCGCATACCAGAAACAAGTGTGAAGATGAAGAAAACCAAAAAGGAGTTAACTGGAGTGGTATAAATTTCTGGGTTTTAAAATTTCTGGGTTGAAGATGAAGAAAACCCAAAAGGATTAACAATGGGGACAAAAGTATAAATGTGTATGGACTAAAATACCTTCGACTACATGACAAAAATCAGACATTGACTTTAGCATTAGTGGTCAGGGGAATAGTTTGTCATTAAAACCAAGATGATAAATGCCGCTTTATTCCATCCGTATGACTCGGTGTATTTTAGTCTAAATTTTTTTCACAAAAGATAATGTGTGCATGTGACTTTTGAGATATATTGTTCGTCTCTTTCAAGAACAGACATGTATTATATTGAAGTGATATTTCATTTTAGAATGTATTTAAAGAAATAATTGTTACACTTAGTAAATTTCTAGCGTCGATAATTAATGATTTGTAATACTATGGTGAGTGTTTTGTGTAGCGTTTAAAATAGAACGTGAACCGATGAAAATGCAATGCAAAGCGGTTGTACTATACGATAATTAAAATCTAGACAAAATTCTTAACATCTATTAAACAACATATAAAAACTAACAACAGACGTTCCTTTTTGCGTAAAACTAGATTAAGTGTACCAAAATTAGGAATTAGCCAAAAAAATTGGCTAATTTTGGCTATTTTTAAAAGATTTGGGAAACGTATTTAGCCTATTGAAAAGTTAAATGTGTACTAACGGGCACATATTTTCTCTTAATTGTAAAACATTATAATCGTTTTTGAAAAAAAACTTATATATATAATCTATTTATATAGCGAAAGATCGTTTTGTGTTAAAAAATGGGTTCTAAACGAAAAATAATAAAAGCTTGAAGATTTGGGGATTAAACATAGTGTTTTGAAACCCGTACGACCGGGTTGTTCAACGGTTGAATCGAAAAACGGGTCGATTTAAACCGAGTCCAGTTGGGTCAAAATGGGTCAAACATGGTACTGAAGCGTCAGGGTCAACCGGTTTGATATGTATTAATAGTTTCAAATTTTCACTTTTTACTTTTTGGTTTTCCGCTGCGATTAACCGAGAAATAGATCTCGATGTGAGATTCAATCGGTTTCAAGGTATTTTAGGTTATTTTGGTTCATTTTCAAAAATAGATAATGTGTGCATGTGACTTTGATGTTGTACTCCTCCGCCCTATAATAATTGTGAGTTCGTCTACTTTCAAATGAAAATATATTTAAAACTCGAGCTATTACCATCAAATATTATATTACACAAATAAAAATATTATGAGACGAATAATAGTAAAAGTTTGAGAAATTGGGGATTAACGACCCGGTTCGACCCGGAGGTTCATGTATTAACCCACGGGTTAGGTCGAAAAAATTGGTCAAATTAAATTGAAGTGATATTTCATTTTAGAATGTATTTAAAGAAATAATTGTTACACTTAGTAGTATATAATACAAACAGTAATGAATGAGTCAGGAAGGGCCAAAGGGGTGTGTTTCATTTAAGTTCCAACATTTGTTGTGTAATTTTTTTTTAATAAACCGCAAAGCATGTTTCTAATGTTTGCCAATTTTGCGAAAAATATTTTTAATTTTGAAAATTTGCGAGCTGTGTATCTAACGTTTGGGCTTTTTGCGATAAATGCCCCATAGGCGCTACTGTAGTTGCAAATTCCCCTTTTTTGCTAACGATTGTTAAATTTTTTCGTTAATGGCAATATGAAATAACTAATTTACCCTCGCCTACTACATGAATTTTTTTTGCAAGGACATTTTTTGCATTTACCCTTTTATCTATCACCACAACACAACCATCACCACCACCCTTTATTTTTCAAAACTGATATCTGGTTACCACCACCGTTTATAAGATATAATGCAATTAGTTATCTAAACGTTCTAACATATTACTCAAATATGTCTACACATGCATATAATCAAGGTTGCAAAAATCGTGAATCGGTAGTCGGGCGGTCAACCCCCCTGTAGCTTGTAATCGGTCAAGGCGGGATTAATCGGTGATTAATCGGATTGGCATTTTCAGCAAGTTTTGGGTATTTCCGGCGAGATTTGGGTATTCTAGACAAGACTTTCCTTGAAAATCATCTTGTAACATATAAAAACATCAAATATAATTGATTAAAACTTGTTCAAGACAAATTTTGGGTATTTCCGACAAGATTTGCAAGTTTCCAGCAAGTTTGACCACCGTTAACAGTCGTTGACCGCCATTGACCGTTGTTGATAGATTTGTTTGACCCTAGTACACAAATCGGCAAGGTTGGTGGCCCAGTAGCACCTAATCGGTGATTAATCGGCCTTGTAGGCCTTGGTTTGCAACACTGCATATAATTATTAACGTGACAAATTTTAGAGCCCTAAAAATTATGAGGCCCTGAGCGGTCGCTCACCTTGCACACTCTGAAAGACGGCCCTGAAAACTAGTCAACATCATAGTAATGGGTCTTGTGATCAAGAAACAATTTTGCTAGATAACAAAGATTTTGAGCATACACCTTGTTCATCTTCCCATCAACCTTTTTCAAACACAAGAGTCACAAGTCAATTTATGTATATGCGCCATAAGGTACAACCATAACTAATTCGTCATGTATGCAATAACAAAAACAATGACATTTTTTAGATTTTTAAGAAAAGCATAAATGAGGTGGAAATTTAATACACAACAATGACGTGGAATAAAGTTAAATGATGTGAAAAAAATTTAGTGATGTTTAAATGAGATAGAAAATGAAGCGGTAATACTAGTGATATTTTTGCAAACAACAAGTTTCATTACCTATCTTGGTAATAAAATAACCATATTATCTAACTTTATAAAATAGGGAAAGTTCGTTGATATTATATAGACTTAATCTTTGATAAAAAGAGGTTATATCAGTTTATGTAAAGGGGACCATGTTGCACAATGTATGTAACAAGGAATTAAGCTACCACGCGTTGCAGCGTAGCCAATTTAAATTTGATATTCGTTTTGTCACGTTGTGGCGGAACCATTTTGTAATATATAATATTAATACATGTATTTTTGTATTTTATATGATAGCTAATAATATGTTGATGTTAATACTTTTTTTCATAGTATAAGCAAGGAATTTTGTTCTAAAATTTTGAATATAATTATGTCTAAGTTTAAGGTTTTAACCTGGCACAATTGTATCGTAATACATTCATAACTAAGAAGTTTAGATTTTATATAACGACATTCCACGGATACCAATGACTAAATCGCTTTATTTTACTTCATTTTCACACCCGCCGGCAAGTTGAACCTGATCCGGATGAACATCTTGACCTTCTTTGCATTGCTACACAATCAAAGCCCACAATCAATGTTCTAATAATGTAGCCATAAGGCGCGGAGCCTTTGAAATTGTTTTTGAAATTGTTTGTGTAAATATTTGATAATTGAAATATGATATTTTTGGTTAAATCACTCGGATGGTTTTTTTAATTTTGTTTAATTTTTGAATATAGAAACATGCATATTAAAGAAATAGAAGCATTTTATTGACCATCTTCACTAT
Organism: Chrysanthemum makinoi; assembly: GCA_910596185.1. NCBI lineage: Eukaryota > Viridiplantae > Streptophyta > Magnoliopsida > Asterales > Asteraceae > Chrysanthemum > Chrysanthemum makinoi. Next base: position 299,007,153 of record OU343225.1, read on the forward strand.
ATCTACCATCTAAGTGCTATATACATAGACATATAACACATACGATAAGGCTTATGTATTTATAACATATACAAAAAACAACCCTCAACTGATGGCTAAAAGATACGAACGAACCAAAATACAAACAAAGCCGGAGACAAATGCAAAAACTGTTTGGTCTTGCAAAATAGGCAGTTTCACAAAAAAAAAAAAAAAAAAAAATCACTTTACATCTAACATACCATTCTATAAACAGCAATGTCACAACATATCCTACTACATTTATCACGTACAAATGATTATATCCCGAAATTGTTCCATAACCAGCTTTAATCGAATTTGCGCTCCTACTACATCCATCCTCATCCGAGTCGTCATTGTCATTTCTATCCATCTTAAACTTATTGTATACTTCCTCTAACTGGGCATCCGAAGCCTCAAAATCATCATTTTCTTTTTCCCCTCCTTTACATTTTTGCTCAACATATGAACTAACATTACACGACATTTTACCTTAGATCGGAAGATACTGCATAATTTGGTTTTACAAAAGATTCAATTGGGCTCGATTAGACGATGAACGAAGAAAAATGACAAATTCAGCAACGTGACCGGCATCCCTGATGTGGTCACCAATTCAAGCAAGAAAATGAAGTTTTGTGACTTTTTGCAATGAGTCGGTGTGCACATACGCCTTCCCACGACGACGTCAAAGGCATCCTGATGACATTACAACTAAAGGGTGACGTTATTGCAATTAGGCGGTGGACAAACGAAACCCTAACTGGATGGCGAGCTGACAATGTCACAACTATAACCTAACGCCGTCACAATCAGTTTTCTATATATACAAACACATATTTTTCATTAGTGTGGGTGGAACCCTTTTTGTAACTTGGAGACCGAAAGCTAGGTGATTTTATGAGTTCTTTTAGGCCTTTTTGCCACTCAAGACTTTATCTATTGTTGAGATAAGTTCATATATCGTTTATCCGTAATTGCGTGATCATGTGTGTTGCTCGTTTCTCCATTGTTATGCTAGGCTAAACAAATTTAGTATCTAACTAGGAAAGCATGAAACCTAGTTGTTAATAACTTATCTGTTGTCTCTTGTTAATGGTGTGTGCATAAGGAGTTGGAAAACTGGCTATATCACGTATCTTTGCTTGAACGTCCACTAAGACACGTCCAATTAATGCTTAAGCCTTAGGTTATTAGCTATGATGGGTATTTATTGCGAGTATTAGTTATTGGATGGGTTATTGATATACAGATAGGCGTCGCTCACATAAGCTAGTTCATAGACGTGGGCTTACCAACCCACAATAGGTAATAAGAAATACTCTACATTGCATTAAATAAGGAAGTGACAATTCATTAGGTAATGTGAGAAACGAGTAGAAATTAGTGCAAACCTAGGTAATACGCTTTCAATAATAAAAGAAGTTCCCACCAATTTACTTTTCTTGCATTTAATAATATATAAAATAAAAATCCCCTAAAAACCTAATTTTTACTTGCTTTCAATAGCCAAAAAGATTCTTCTTTCACCTTTAAAATTATCCCGAAATTCATTTTGAGCCCACCCCACTATTCTCCTGGGAAATGATCAATCCCCTGATTCATTCCGATACTACACTACAACGATTAGATACTCTTCGTAGGAAGGTTGTAAAACTTCGGTGTTACAACAATCCGCATCAAAAGACATAAACTTAGAAAATGAAAATATAAACCGGCCTTCTAACAATAAAATATTTATATCCTCGACATTAAAAGGTTAAAATTCATTTATATCATCAACATTAAAGATGAAATTGGAGAAAAATGTTGGGATTTGTATGGAGTTGGAGAAGATGAATTGTGGTATGTTGGTGACGAAGACGAGGAATACGATGTGGAAAGTACATATTTGGTTGTTGTTGTTGATAAATATTTGGGTTAAATATAGGTATGCACAAATTATTTTGGAAAATTTTTTGTTGTTGTGACGGTGTGCCTTATACAAAACTAGCGTTTGAAGATAATTAGTGATGAGTGACATTTTCATTTTTTTGTTGTTTGAAGATAATTTTTTGTTGTTTGGGCATTGGAGTGTTTTGTTGTCAGCATTGTTTTGATGTTTTGGTTTTAGCTGTTTTTTGAGACATTTTTTAAAATACAGAAAGTATAAAGCATGTGATTTGAAAGTGTGAATCAAAATGAAAGTGTACTAGGTATTTATAAGTAGATAACATATTTAAATTTTAATTATTATTTTTTATTAAATTTCCCGCGCAATGTTCGAAATAGCCGTCGGGTCTTTTTTCCTTCTCATTTTGTTTTGTCGATTAAGCAATCCACCCGCTAAGCGTGGTGTTCGGGTGAAGTTGCAAAGGATCATGAGTGGTCCGGACACCTAAAGCATTGGTTTTCTCCTATTACGGTCAGTTTAAGAAATACAAGCAATTGAGCCAAAAAGATTTTTTTTTCTTTCCAAAAGCAATGATTTTATAAAAATAAATATAATAATTACAATGGCACTCTATTATTATTCGAACATGACCCATAACCCCACATGGTCTTACAAACATAACTCCGGCCGAAAAGTAAAAAACAACAATGACTAAAATTGCAAAGATCCAATTATCCAAGGAGAACCTCCGTCATCCAAACACACTCAACATATAACCACTTCAAAACAATCACGTACTCACGTATTCTTGTAGAATTCCATGATACTAAACTTTGCTTCCTTACAAGCGATGTTCAAAGAAGTGAACCCCGCCTCTTTAGCCAAAGCGTAGAATTTTTTTATTGTTCTCTTGCCACTAGGGCTAACAAGCAACATCGCTAATAATGACACTCTTAGAACCTTCGTCATTGTCATTATTATTTTCGTCCATGATCATTTCCACTACCACCACCTTCCCGTTCTATGCCTCCCAACAGTTCTTCAAAATCTGCAACAATAATGAAGTATCCACTAAATGCACAATCATTGTGTTTAATTAAGTAAATTAGACTATCTATACTACCTTCGTCATTGTCATTATTATTATTGTGAAGCCCATTAATTAATTCAGAACTTGTCAATTCACAAAGGGTACCAGCATGATCATTTCAACAATCTTAATCCGACAACAAACAAGAAAAAGAAACAAAAAGACTATCATAGATCCACCACCTTAGAACAAAACCCAAAAATAACCGATACCCTTAACGGATATTGAAGCCGTGAAGCCGCGGACCTTCTTTGGTTCTCAACAAGAGCAAAATAATTAAAGATATATTCAGCTTTTGGTGTTTCGGATTTTGTTGGCGAAAGAATATGGTTTGTTTTCTTGTATTTCGCTTTGGATTCGCTGGATTTGCTGAAAAGAAAAGGAAGGTCTTTGTGTTTATAGATATTGTGTAACACCAATGCTAGAAAGAGTGATTAGGTATTAAAATTAGGGGTTGTGTGAGAAGTTAGTAGTCCTTATATAAATACATGAAAGTATATTAATTAGTGGGCTTCGGGTATAGTGTTAACCTCCCAACAGTTCTTCAAAATCTTGATGATTGGTTGATAAATCAATTGTCTTCTCAGTCAGTGATTAGTAGTTTTCCAATTGTTGCTTTCTTTATGTAGATAGTAGAAGTTAAGATGCAATCAAGATACGTTTTAGAATTAAAAACATTGTGTTTAATTAAGTAAATTGGGCCAAAACGCGACTAGTAATTTACAAAAGAGGTATGTGTATATGTGTATAAAAATCTATATAATTTGACATATTTTGTTTTGTTGTGTATCGTTCTTTTTTTTTTTCATTCCTATTAAATGACTAAACTTTTCAATTTATCCATTGTTGCATAATGAGTACATAATAGAAATTTTTGAAACTTTATAAAACAAAATCTGTTACTCGATAAAAGATATTACTTACATTAAAAAAACATTTTTTTTCCCCAACATGGTTATATATTCCTTAACAAAGACGATTTAATTTACTAAGATTATTGACTTGATAAATAATGCTTCTTTAATCCAATTACAATATGACTTTGTTTAAGAGGCATATTTTTAAATAATAAAAGGTTAATTATTTAAAGATGAACAAATCTATGGTTACTCTTAACTTAAAATAAAGGTTATGAAGTTACTCTATGATAATAATTATTAGCATTTAAACCGACCGTTTAAGTACCTAAAATCAAATTTATTTTATTCTTAAAAAGTCCTTTTAACTCGTCATTTTATGAAAATGGGTGATTAACGACTAGTAACACGAATTATCACTCGGTTTGAGTAATTCAAGTTACGTGACACATATTACCCTCTTTTAGCAATAGTTTTGATGTTTTTTTAAGTACTATTTTGCTATGTTGCATGTCCATTTTTTTTTAAGTCCAAAACTATAATAATCATTGCACAATAAAGAATGAAGTTTATGTTGCATGTCCATTTTTTCGGATCCGATCTTAAGTAAATTATAAGTAAGTTTCATATAAATGTTGTCCTAAACTTCTTATTTGTGTTGTGTAATAATCATCGTAAGAGTGCACAATGCAAAGATCCTATGTAGATCTCTGGATGAGATCGCGATTTCGTGATTGGGATCCTGACAACTATGCGTTTAACCATTTAAAAGGAAATAAATAAAAACGATACATAACAAAGCATAAAGTGTCAAATTTACATTAGTTTTGAGAAATTTATCCCTTTATAGAAAGGTTATATGCACAAAGAGTCGATATACCAACCTTCAAGAAAATAACATCTCCCTTAGGAACACTTTCAAACATATCTCCACTGACATGCTCCACACCTAGTCAATAACATTGAGCCCTCATAGTCGATCAAAACTACATATTTACATCGGCATAGAACCTAGCTAGGTCCATTGTTTAACAAAGATATGATGCATAAAAACATGATTCATGTGTGTGTTTATGAAATTTTATACCTGAATAAGGAAGTGCTTCCTTGATGACATGGGCTAGGTCAAAGTTGATTCCTTTGATATTAGGATACACATGGAAACAATAAGCTCAAGATTAGCACCTAGACCACTACCTAAATCAGTTGGCTCTTTAACCCCTTCGAATCCCTTGTATTTTTCAAGAATCATCTTCATCACTATCCTTGTTTCATCATACATGCACTTGTTAAACACCTGATTGAATTTGTTATCTTTTGCAAGGTACTCAAATGCATTCACCCCATGCGCCTTGACAAATGGGACCCCTCCCTCAACTACAGCGTCTTTCAGGTGATACCTGCGCCAATGCAAATAATATAGCGATTAGGGATGGCACAATTGACTAACTTTTGTGATTATGAGCCAAGTTGAGTTAAGTTCTAAAATAGTTGTAACAGTTATATATATAGATAAAACTATAAAACAAATAGCTGAAAATGAAACTAGCTATGGTTCAGAGGTTGGCTAAAGAATCACTTGGGGAAAGAAGTATCCAAAGATGGCCATTTTAAACACTATACATGCAGTACACTTATGAATGAGTCCACACTAAAAACAACCCATTTTGACCTACTCTATCACGACCCACCCTCCCTAATTCAGTGATTCGCCCATTAATTTTCCTTCCTCTATTTAGATCTCTTGCTCGTGTTTGATTAGTTTCTAATTCAGTGTTTGAGTAGTTATATAAAATATATCAAGATATAAAATGCAAAGAAGAAAACTAACAAACAATCGACAACTACTTTATCATATAGTAGGAGAAGCGTGGAAGCATGAGACGTCCCATCTTCCTTTCGCACATAATAATTTGACACATGTGTCATGCCATACAACGTCTTAGAGTCTCCATGCTCATCTGTGACTACTTTCGACGTGAGAATAGATTGGCTTGCAAGAAACCGAAGAAGCCGTTCAATAAAAATGGGGGTTTCAGGGCTTTGCTTAGGAAGACTAGAAGATAGATCAAAAGCCGAAAACTGGCGACCAGGACTCTTTGCCATGATCTCAAAAAGATCAAGTTGTACAGCAGTTTTGATGACCATAGGAAGAAGCATTCCACTTTTTATTTGATTAACTCTTAGTAACCCTTCTTCTCCAAAAGGTGAAGATCGGTGGATCACCCTGGTCCCATGCATCCTAAGGATGCCAACCGGACCTCTCCCAGCGACCCGCCCTGCAATTGAAAGCACTGGCCCCAAAGTGAGTACTTATCGGTAGGCACCCTTCTTCTTCTCTAGACATCTTGTAACCCTTCTTCTTCTCTAGACATCTTGTTATCTTCTTGTGATGATGAGTCCATGATTGAGCTAGATTATGTCGACCTATTGGTGAACCTTTGCTATGAATGATATTAGTGTAAAAACACTTTGCAGGACCACTGCCTTATTTAGTTAACCATATATAGTTTTCTTTTAGTTGATTTGATAAAGAAAATTAAAAAAAATAATAATAAATAAATAAATAAATAAATAAAAATAATAATAATAAAAATAACGTGTGCATGTGACTTTTGAGATATTGTTCGTCTCTTTCAAAATCGAACATATGTATTCAAGTAACATGCATTCTAAAATGTATTTAAAAGAAATAGTTGTCACAGTTGGTAGTATATACATACTTAAATGAATTTGTTTAGATGGTTGAAAAAGCACAATTGAGCGACTTTTCAACTCTATAAAAATTCCATGTAATACAAAGCATTCATGATAAACATTGATTAATAAATGACGTACCTACGTTCTTTGTCCTATTAGGTAGTATCTCACTATGTGAGACAACTAGAGGTGGAAACGAGACGAGCTGAATCGGGCCGAGCCCGAGCCTGTCAAAGTTCGAGATCGCCTTGTTTATATAAATAAAGTTCGAGCTTGGGGACTCGAGCTCGTTTCAAGCCTCATAGTTTGAGCTCGAGCTTTGCTCGTGAAAATTTTCACAAGCTCGAGCTCGGCCAACTTATATAACGTGTTGAAAGAAATAAAGCTCGATGGCTCGTTAACCACACTAGGCTTGAGCTCGTTTATATTTTTAACCCCAATAAAACATGGTTATATATGTATAGAAAATATAAATACATACATATTTTTAAGGCTCGTTTAGGCTCGCGAGCTTAATTTATCTTTATATATAAAGCTCGGGCTCGAGCTCGATAGTAAACGAGCCCAAACTTACGCTCGAACTCGGGCTCGAGCTCGTTTATGCTCGGTTCGTTCGAGATTTTTTCCAATCCAATCATGGGCTTTTCACGAGCGGCTCGACTCGTTTCCACTCTTAGAGACAGCTCATCAAAGAAGAACTTGTTGATTCACGTGTACCAGAAAACATTTGTAAGACATTGCAAGATATACGTGATTTAGGTGAGATGAATGTTCGTGTTCTTTTAGAATTTGTGAGGGGTTTAAGTGAAAACAACAAGATGTTTCATCCGTCTCAACTCAAATGCTTCAAAGCCGTAATTTTTACCATTGCTTGGGTGATCTGGAATGCTAGGATCCGTAATTTTTTTTCCCTGGATTTGACACTAGTATTGACTCGGTTTTCTTGAGGTTCAAAGACTTTTTATATATATCAATTGGTAGTAAAGAGAACCTAAATTGGCACGAGTGGGTTGCGAATCCTCTTATCTCTTATACACCGGCCAATATTTCTCATGGACTCGTGTCTTGTTTTCCATGTTGGTGTTTATTTGAGTTGTATCCCGATATCTTCTCGCTGAGAGCTTGAGAGCTTATTTGTGAGATATATAATATATTTTTTGTATAAAAAAAAAGTGATTTAAATGTGTGAAAAATTTCCTCTCTCTAAAACTGATGTTTTCAATTAGTTTCGATTTATAGGGATAATTTGATTGAGAAAAAAAATATCTTTATGTATAAAGCAAGCATCAGCATTTTGATAGTTCTCTTTTCCGTAATCCTAATTGTAAGATCCATAAGATTCACGTTTAACATTTACATAAACGAGTGACATTAGTAGTGGCTTAAAGCTGATGTTGAGCTGAGAGAGACTATAGTAGTGGATGTTCCTAAATCCAGTGGTGAAAAGTTTACTACGTGCACTATCCGTATTGAGTACGAGTGGACACCTCTCAGGTGCTCTAGCTGTTAGATTTTTGATCATGTCCTTGATGAATGTCGGATGTGTTGAACAATTTAAAGAAGCCTAAACAGGCTGGTGGACATGCTGTCAGAGGATTTCTGGTTGGTTCGAAGTCTAAGTCATATTCCTTTTATCGACCAGTCCAATCTACAAAGAAGAAGGATAAAGCTCCAGTGCGACCAAAGGTATCTAAGGTTACTACTTCAAACCCTTTTGATGTTCTTGATACATTTTTTAATGAGGGGATTGTGGGGGTTCGAACCCCAAAAGTACTAATGAGACGATTACCTTGGTGGATGAGGAAGAGGGAGGGGGTAAGCAAACCTCTAGTACAAGTGTTACTCATGCGGTAGCTAGGATTAATGACCTTGAAAGTCAAATGTTAGATGGGAAACTTGTGTTTGTGGATGATCATGGAAACCCGGTAGAAATGAAGGCAACAAATGAGGCATCGGCTAGCAAGCTCAGTACTTCCACTACTACAAAAAAAGACAGAGACACCGGTTAGAATGGTTCATGGAAACTGGTTTTAGAACCACTCTCTGTGAGGGGGTATCTCCATGACGCGAACATATTGAAACCGGTTCTACAACTAGTCTCTAGTAGGAGCATTGAGACTTGTTTTCTTCTTATAGCCGGTTTCTATTATAGAGCAAGCAAACTTGTTTTTTAATCCTATAACCAGTCTTTGTGAGAATTAATTTATGAAGATTTTGATTAAATAAATTTCACAAAATTTCTACTTATTCATAATTTCCCAATCAACATCTTAATTAAAGCACAAAGTCACAGCTGGACGTAATACAATATAACTCGTATTACTTATATCAAATTGTGTGCTACAATAAACATCACATACAACTTTAAGCTAAAATCCTTACAGGACCCGTTTCATAAAAATTACTCATTTACAACATATTGTGCACAATAATCTAATCTAACAATTGCCTCTTACGCTTTCACGATCTGCATCCTTCCTTTCGTCAAGTTTCCATGTGTTTTCTTCTTTTTTGGATAACAGATGAGCTATACAAATGAATACATAAAGCTTATTTTAGTTACTATAAGCAGGTTTGGACCTTCTTATTAGTATATAAGCAAAAAGTCACTTTGAAACATACAATTCCAAACACATTCTAACATAAACGTACTTTTCATTGATGAATATCTCAACAACTTTTTCATTAGCTGCACTAAGAACTCCTGTCATTGTCCCACCAGCATAATAAGCCAAATCCATTGATGGGTATTTCACATTGTTGGTTTCTTTGAATGTCAGCGAGCCTAGCCTGAATCATATAAACAATTTGAAGCCTATAATGTGCGTAATATACGAGCAAATAACAAGTATATAAAGAAATAAACATGTTGCAAACTTGCAAGGATCGAGCCGAGGCCATGTAAGCTCAGAGCAAGGTATTCTATCCGGCAAAGACAATGTGTGAAGAATTGGCAAACGCATGTTGGTCCATCCTAATTGTGCTATAACCAACGAGTCCTGCACACACAAAAAAGAACATGTTGCTAAGTATCTAAAGTAGACATGTCCTTATCTAGTTGTCTTCCATCTATCTTGCTATCCATAAGGGGAGTTTTGGCTTGCACAAAGGGTAAGATGGGAATTAAACCTGTGTCTCAACCATCGAGTGTATGATAGATTGAGGGTGAATCACAATTTCAATATTATCATAATCTGAGCCATAAAGATAATGTGCTTCAATAACTTCAAGACCCTTGTTGAAAAGGGTAGCTGAATCTACTGTGATCTTTTTTCCCATGCTCCAGTTCTGATGCTTCAATGCATCAGCCACTTCAACATCTTTTAGCTTTTCAACGGACCAATCTCTGTCCTAACAATAGAAAATTTTAAACCATTTAGCGCTAATTTACCAACATGCCTTTAAGCCAATTAGCCTAGTAGTATCAACTTAAAGATTGTGGGGTCAACTTCTAACATGGACAAAAGGTGTATTAAGTAGGTATGTGTTCAGCTGTTTTGTTTTAAACAGATTCAAGAGTTTGAAATAATTATGATACCAAAAAACACCTCCCGATGCGGTTAAGATTTTACTCCTAAGAGCACCTTCAGGAAAGCCTTGAATACACTGGAAAACAATGTTTCAGTATTTACAACTAATGACGGCATCATGATAGACGGGTTTGTTTTTTTCATTCTTGTAATACCTGGAATATAGTAGAATGCTCTGAGTCGGCTGGAAGAATCTTTACATTATGTTTATGTCCAAGAGGCAGTGCAAACGGACTGCTGGTAGTTAAGGTTTCTTTATTAGCTAAAGCAATGTTTTTCCTTGTTTCAATCGAAGCAAGTGTAGGCTATATTATAATAATTATATCACCATCTCAAAAAGAATAAAATATGCAAAGATCAATTGGTTAGAGGTAGAAAGAATATATATAAGTAGGTACCTTTAAACCTGCACAACCAACTATGCATGTGACTACCGTGACACAGTCTGGATGTCGGGAACCTAAAATTAGTTTATGAATACCTTAGTAATTAGATTATATCCAAAAAATGGAAAATAAAAAAGGTGAGGTTTGGAGGATACTTAACTCAATAACCCCTTATTCGCGGGTATAACTTCAGTCATATAATCAACATCGGCCAAAGCTTCTTGAGTTCACCAACTAAAGACTGAGGTTTGAATGCCTTTACCTACAAGATGGAATGAAATGGGACTACGTAACCAGCAATGATATTATATTATTAACTTCAAAACTTCAAAAACATTTAATCTTTGAATTTTTGCTTTTTTGCATAGCCCTCGGACATCTCAAATTCTTTCGACTTTAAATTAAATTAATGTTCATTTGCAATAAATTTGTATTCTTGGTTTCACCTTTTTATTCACAATGTGAAAGGGGATTTGTTTATAACTTTCAATCTATAACTGATCCAATATTATTGTACTTTGCAATTGCAAAGAGAAACAAAACAGACCCCCTTTAGTGCCAATATTCTGAATTCGGGTGTCCGTTTTTCATTTTTTGTACTATAAGACCATAATTAAACTACAATCACCTGTTCACCAGAAAGAGTCACGTTTGAGCCAGCAGCAAGTGCCACAACTCGAAACTTATCCAGATTTTCAGCAACAATGTCAATTATCTACATATCATAAACTTAAAAAAATCAACAATAGCTACAAAACCATACGCAAATATAGGTGTATTATAGAATGCACATCAAAACTGTTCATCAACTAACTGTTTTATCTTCTCCAATAAATTGTCATGTTTTGTGGTTCCTTACTTTTCCGGCATATAAGGTCCATCGCATTTTCTAACAACAGATAATTACTTTTGAGTAAACCGGACAAAAAACAGCTTTTGCATGCTTTTCATTAAGCAAAAGCTATTATCTCTCGTTCAAACACTCAAAAGTACTTATCTGCATATATAAAATGCAACAAAGCTCATAAGCCGGAAAAGCCAACAACTTATCAACTTTTATAAAACCAAAATACAAACTATATAAACATATTCTCTTGAGTACCAATAGAACCAGTAGAGCCAACAATTGAAATGGGTTTTGGGCCATTTCAATTCTTAGTTCAGGGGTCCATCAACGCCGTCCCTAGCCATGTCGGTGGTGGAGATGGCTGAGCAGAACACCGGACACCTTTTCTGATTGTAAACTTGATATCTTTTTTCTTAAAAGAGAACCCGCCTAACATAAACCATAATAACACATAAATAGTAATTATAAATTGAATTTTTATGTAAATTTGGTAGTTGGATGCCAATTCACGCCCACCTTTGCAACTTCCTCCATTTGTGAATAGTTTTGTCGGTGTGAAGGACAATTTGCAAATCTTGAATCCCAAATAAAATTACCTTGTTAAGTTCATCAACATCAGTTTGCGACATTAAGTAATTTGATAAGCCTAGCTCATTTCTGTTGCGACGAGAACCATACATCATTTAACACAACCACTTGAATTGATTATTGTGACTTCAGTTAAAAAGTAAAGTCCAAATACCCTTTTTAGCCTGGAAATGTTAGATATAAATTCAACAATTTCTTAGAGAGCATAAGATAATATACATAAGGTTAAAAGTACTTGTATGCTAGAGAAAATCAATTCAAAAATACCTTTAAATATCACAAGAAAGGTTTCCTAACAAGCTATAGTTGCTCCATAAACACATCAATATCTCACATTCACAGCGGCCTACATCAGTCCAACTTCAAACCTTTCTGAAAATAACCATATGTTAGTCCTCATTGGTTCCTAAATATATCCAGAGTATGAAAAGAGAGATAATAATTTAGATACAATAATGATTACATAACCTAATTCACACTTTGTTAGCAGAACCTAATTCCATTGAATAAAAAAATTTACAAAACCTTGAATATCGGATTTTGGGTGATAGCCCTAATTTGGACTTTCATCAAAGAACAAGCAAAAATGCAGAAATAAATAAAATTGGATTAAATTGAAGATAAACCACATAACGTACTTGAACTGTAGAGAAATAGACTCGGTACAACAAGTATTAAGGTGTTGGGTAGATGTGTATCGGTGATTGTGGTGTAGTATGTTGTGGCTGGTGGTGTGGTGGTGGTTAATTTTTTTTAAGATATTTAATTTGTGTGTTGGGTGAAAAGAAATGATAATGGTTTAAAATTTCGTGAAATATATTAAGTGGGAAATAAACCCCGCTTAAAATTTGCTGGATAAAAACTGGGTTTTCGAAGAGCACCAGTGTTTATATCTCAGTTTTTCTAATTTCAGCCTATCTGTTCTTATAAACACCGGGTATTTGTGAAACCGATCTCTATTTAAGGGTCCCTATGTGCTTTTTTGTAGTAGTGTTCTAAGGGGAGCCAATTGGAAGAATCTGATGAGGATGAAGTTGAGTTGTCTGATGACAAGACCTATAGATAATGTCTTCGACTGGTGGTGGAGGAGGATTCTTTGAAGAAGATCTTGATTGCTATGACGGATACGAGGCTCAGGTTTATGATTTACTTGAACAGATGCATACTTTTTGTGATCAATTTGATATTCGTCTTCCTGGTCGGGTCAGGAAGTAATTTTCCTTCTTTTTGTTTAGTTCATAAGATTGGTATGTCTCTCTTATGATTGTTTATGTTTGAAGCACAATTGGTGCATTTGTTTTGCTTTTTATTGGGCTGAGATGAGAGATTTCACCCTCATCTTATGTACTTAAACATTTTTTTAAAATAATATTTTTACCAAGATCACGTTATCCCTTTACCTATAAAAGAAAAACGAGCGACATTTCTCTCACTAAGTGTTGAGATGTAGATTATTTTAGGTCATTTACACGACTGCTTAATCTTTCTAAGGGTATTCTTTTCACTAATATATCACGCATTTTTCATCTCAATTTTTAACGAGCATTGTTATTGAATTCTCATGATTTGCATATGTTAAACACGCAAATTATTATATGTCAATCTTATTACCACACCCATTTTTTTTTTCTAAAACTACTATCTATCAAAAGAATCTTGTAAATAAATTATAGGGGAGATCGATGATTATCATACTTAAGAAAATTGAACTTGTGGGTTAATTTACATGTTGTCTACTTGCAAAATGAGCTGGATATTGTGATACACAACTACTACATGATCGACCATGACATAAAATATACAGACCATAAAATAAAAAATACATAGTCTATGATGACCATTTAAAATTAGAAGACTATAGCCTTCAAATAAATAAATTGTTAAAAGAAGTAATCTTATTCTGAGTTTATACTTGAGGGACTTATTATGTTTAGTTTGATATTTCAGTTTAGTGTATTTTAAGCTTTTGGAAGTTGTGGACGAAAGCTGGAAGTAGAAGGGCTGATTATGTCAAGTGGTCATAGTTGCAACTGAGTATAAAAGCTGGAGTCTTCTCACGGGTTTATTCATTCACCATCATTCAGAAATAATAAAAGCACTCTCTCTCTAAACTTATAAAACCCTAAAAGTTGATCTTGTTAAGATCTGTTGATATCCATTCTCTTGTGTTTTGGTTGATTGAAATAGAACTATTATCAAGTTAGATAATAGATCTCCACCTGAGTAGCAGTGGGAGATTGATTGGTTAGTTTGGTTGATTTCTATTCTGGTAGCTGATTGAGATCAGTTAAGTTGTTGGTTGAGATTCTTGATATTGTTCTGGGTTTGTGAATCTGATTAATAAAGGTTCTTGGTTTGAGAACCAAGATTTGTTGATTGATTTCATAATTTTTTCATGGTATCAGAGCAGGCACTTCATCTGCTCTATATCTGATCATTAAAATTTTTTTAGGGTTTCAAAAATTTTGGGGGGTTTTCAAATTGGGTTTAATTACTTCAATTAACCGGTGTTAATTACTCGTCTGTGTGATTAATTGCACAGATCTGAAAGTTTTTTTACAAACGCCTAATTTTTGAAAAAATTAGGGTTTCCTAAAATGTGGAGGTTTTTGCTCTCTTCATTGATTAACTGTGTTAATCAATAGATTCGTTGTTTGTGGTGGATCTTGGAAGTAGATCTGACATTGATTGGTTCTTGGAATCTGGGATTGGTTTTGGTGAATCTTGGAGTTGATTCTGATTATCTTTTCTGGGTTCTTGGAATTTGGGTTGACTTGGAGTGATTCTGGGATTTTCTTTTGGGTTCTTGACTAAGTGAATCAAGAACTCAGAAGTCTTGTGCTTCCGCGAATACTGCTTTTGATAGCACTGTAACACCTCTCGCACTTTTAACTTGTTTCTTGCTTCTTTTCTTGCTATATTGCTTGATTGTTGTTGGATACCTTGTTATTGGTGTGTTCTTTATTGGTGTTTGCGTGTTTGATTATCTGCTGTGTTTGTGTGCGCCCTTGACCTACCACCTTGAGTGGCAAGGAAAGCCTGGGAACTTCTTTCTCTCCTTCTAAGTGTTTGTAGTTTGGTTTGTTTGTTTGTGTGCTTTCAGTATGTCTGTTCATGGTTATACTGATGATGAATATGAGGCTGATGAGCCTGTTACTTTGATTAGTAAGTTGGATCTTAGTCATCCTCTTCATTTGCATCCTAATGATTCTGCTACCTTGACTGTTGTTTCTATTAAACTAAAAGGGACTGAAAATTATAATGTGTGGTCTTGTGCTATGTTGTTGGCTCTTAAAGGCAAAAATAAAACTGGATTTATATATGGTACTTGCACTAGATCACATATTGATGAAGTTTTAGGAAGACAATGGGACAAGGTTAATGCTGTTGTATTGGGATGGATTTTGAATTCCATATCAGAAGAGTTGTTCTTGGGTCAATTTTTTTTCTAAAAAGGCTTATGATGTGTGGGATGAATTAAAAGAAACTTTTGATAGAGTTGATGGTTCAGTTACCTTCAATATGCATCATAAAATTAACTCCTTAAGTCAAAATGGTACTTCTATTGCTGAGTATTTTAACAAACTTAGTACCTTGTAGAAACAATTTGATGCCTTGGTCAAGTTACCTAGGTGCACTTGTCATGCAGCAGAGGATTTCAAAAAACATAATCAGCTTATGAAATTAATGCAATGTTTAATGGGATTGGATGACTCTTATATGCAAATTAGAAGTAATATTCTAGCTAGAGATCCTTTGCCTGATGTGAAAGGTGCCTTTTCTGTTATATCTAGTGAAGAGTCCCATAGAGCTGTAGTGTCTTGTTCTAGTGCTGGTCCCTCTCAAAGGGCTCAGTCTTCTGTGTTCTTCTCTAATGTGGGTAATAAAGGAAATTCTCAGAGGTCTCAAACCTCTGGGAACTCTTCTAGACCTAGTACTGGACCTAGACCTAATGATTTTAGAAGAACTGCTGGGGGTTCTTCTCTTGTGTGTGAACATTGTGGGTTCAATGGACATACTATTGATAGGTGTTTTAAACTGATTGGATATCTTGCTGATTTTGGTAAAAAGAAGACTTTTCAAAATAATAAAGGGAAAATGTTTCTAACAATTATGTGGGTACTAGTCCTTCTTCTGCCTTCAGAGATGATCAAATGGCCACTCTTATTTCCTTGATTAAAGAAAATTCTGGTTCTGGACATGGTATACAGGCCAATATGGCAGGTACTTTTTATAACTGCAGCAGATTGTTTAATGAAAACTTTGAAAATTTTTTTTTGTTCTAATAGTGAGCTGCATAATAATCTTGCCAGTAAGGGTGTCATTACTGATCGGGTGCTAATCAGCACATGACCTATTCTGATAAGTTTCTTGTGAATGTTGTTGATGTTTCTCATCCTAAGATTCAGGTTTCTCATCATAATGGTACTGAAGCTTTTATAACTAAAATTGGGAATATACCTTTGACTAGTTATTTAACTTTGTATGATGTTCTGGTTGTTCCAGAGTATTGTGTTAGTTTATTATCTGTTCATAAGGTTGCCAGGGATAATAAGTTGATCTTTGCTTTTGATGAGTCTCATTGCTATATCTTAAATCAGGACTTGAGGGCAGGGAAAATTCTGGGGACTGGTAATCAGATTGGTGGATTATATTACTTTGATGGAAATCAAGGTAAAGACCTTGAGAGGTTTTCTGTTAACACTGTGTTTTTTATCCGAGTATACTTGGCACTGCAGACTTGGCCATCCTGCAGACCAAGTTTTAAATGTTTTGAAACATGTTTTGGGTTTTTCTAACAAAGATTCTAAAATATGTTGTGATATTTGTCAAAAGGTTAAACAAACCAGAGAACCATTTCCTTTAAGTGATCATATATCTAAAAATTTGGGTGATTTAGTTCACTTAGACTTATGGGGTCCTTATAAAGTGACTAGTAGGGATGGTTATAGATATTTTCTCACAGTTGTTTATGATTTTTCCAGAGCTGTTTGGGTTTATCTCTTGAAAAACAAGTCTGAAGTTTTGGAAAATCTAATGATTTTTTATAACTATCTAAAAACTCAGTTTAATAAGAAAGTTAAAACCTTCAGGAGTGATAATGGGACTGAATTTGTTAATCAGCAGTTTAGCTTATTTTGTGAGAAAAATGGGATTGTTCATCAGACTTCTTGTACTTATACCCCTCAACAAAATGGGATTGTTGAGAGGAAGCATAGGCATCTTCATAATGTTGCTAGATCTTTTTTGTTTCAGGGAGGGCTTCCCTTGAATATGTGGTCTGAGTGTATTCTAACTGCTACTTACTTGATTAACAGATTGCCTTCCTCTGTGCTAAATGGGCTTTCTCCTTTTGAACTTGTGCATAACTTTGCTCCTTCTTTGTTGCACTTGAGGGCTTTTGGGTGTCTTGCTTATGCCACTATTCTGAATAGTCATGATAAATTTGGTAGTAGGTCTGAAAAGAGTGTTTTAATTGGATATTCTAATTCTAAAAAAGGTTACAAATTGTAGAGTCTTGATCAGAAACTTGTTTTTTTCTCTAGGGATGTTAAATTTTTTGAGGATATCTTTCCTTTCAAACAAAGTGTTACTGTTTCTTCTAAGTCTGATCAAGATCCTGGTCACCTAACTTTTTTCAATTCGGATACTCTTGATGACCTACCTGACCTACCCAATGATGATAACAATAATGATCCCAACCCTAAGAGGCATGGCAGACCATCTTCTTGTCTAGGCAGTCCTTCTAAGTTACCTTCTGAGGATGTTGGGGGGCATTCTTCTAACTTAGATGATTCTACCAGTGAGGATGAGAGGTCTGCAGCCCTTAAGGACAATGTTAATAATCCAAATTCTGAGGGTAATGAGTCTCTCATTCAGTCTCAGGAAAGTCATCAGGATACTGGTTTTAGAAGGTCTTCCAGACCTTCAGTTTTTCCAAAGAATTATAATGATTTTGTGGTTAATTCAAAAGTTAAATTTGGTTTAGAAAAGTATGTTAACTATTCTTTTTTATCTAAGGATAACTATTGTTTTTCTACTTCTTTAAATCAACTTTCTGAACCAAAAACCTTTTGGGAGGCCTCTAAACATAGACATTGGAATGATGCTATGAATGCTGAAATGGATGCTTTACATAGAAATGATACTTTTGAGATTGTTGAGCTTCCTGCTGGTAGGAAAGCTATAGGCAGTAAGTGGGTTTTTAAGATCAAGTATAAATCTAATGGTGAGGTTGATAGGTTTAAAGCTAGACTTGTGGCTATTGGTTTCAATCAAAGGGAGGGAATTGATTTTGATGAAACCTTCTCTCCTGTTGTTAAAATAGTTACTGTTAGATACCTTATTAATCTTGCTGTTCAGAATGATTGGGGCTTGTTTCAGTTAGATATTAACAATGCTTTTTTATATGGTGATCTTGATGAAACTGTCTATATGAAATTGCCTCTTGGTTACTATGATTCTAGTGATAAAAAAGTTTGCAAATTAATAAAGAGTTTGTATGGGCTTAAGCAGGCTCCTAGGCAGTGGAATGCTAAGTTGACTGTTGTTTTAATTGAAAATGGTTTCGTGCAAAGTAAAAGTGATTACTCATTGTTTACTAAAACTAGTGATAATACCTTTGTTGCATTACTGGTTTATGTTGATGATATTATAATCACTGGAAACAGTTTGCATGAAATTGATAGTGTTAAGGAGTTTTTGAAAAGCAAATTCATGATTAAAGATCTTGGAAAACTAAAATATTTTCTTGGCATTGAAGTGTTAGAAACTAAGAATGGTTTGTGTTTATCTCAAAGGAAATATTCTCTTGATCTTATCTCTGAGTTTGGTTTACTTGCTGGAAAGCCTGCTTCTGTTCCTTTACAACCTAATCTTGCTCTAACTAGTGAGGCTTCTGATTCTGATCCTAAACTTAAGAATATTACTGAGTATCAAAAGCTGATTGGTAAGCTCATTTACCTTACTACTACTAGGCCTGATATTGCTTATGCAGTCTCTTGTCTTAGTCAGTTTATGCATAGTCCTCTGAAATCTCATATGGATGTTGCATTAAAGGTAATAAGCTACCTTAAGGGGTCTCTAGGTAAAGGGTTAAATATTGAAAAAAGTACTAGCCCAACATTGAGTTAAAAGGCTTTTTCTGATGCTGACTGGGCTAGATGTGTTGTTACTAGGAAATCAGTAACTGGTTATTGTGTTTTCATGTGTGGATGTTTGGTATCTTGGAAAAGTAAGAAACAAAACACTATTTCTAAGTCATCTACTGAAGCAGAATATAGAGCTTTAGCTTCTGTAACTTCTGAAATTGTTTGGATTTTAAAAATTTTGAAAGATTTAAATTGTAAAAATCTTTTGCCTGTTAAAGTGTTTTGTGATAGTAATTCAGCAATTAAGATTGCCGCCAATCCTATTTTTCATGAAAGAACAAAACATTTTGAGATAGACTTACATTTTGTAAGAGAAAAAATTATTGTTGGGGTAATTGAAACTGAGAAAATAAGCTCTGCTAATCAAATAGCAGATGTGCTTACTAAAGGATTGGATACAAAACAACATAGCTTGCTATGTTCTAAACTCAATCTTATTGATCTGTTTCGGAATAAGATTAAGGGAGGGTGTTAAAACAAGTAATCTTATTCTGAGTTTATACTTGAGGGACTTATTATGTTTAGTTTGATATTTCAGTTTAGTGTATTTTAAGCTTTTGGAAGTTGTGGACGAAATCTGGAAGTAGAAGGGCTGATTATGTCAAGTGGTCATAGTTGCAGCTGAGTATAAAAGCTGGAGTCTTCTCACGGGTTTATTCATTCACCATCATTCAGAAATAATAAAAGCACTCTCTCTCTCTAAACTTATAAAACCCTAAAAGTTGATCTTGTTAAGATCTGTTGATATTCATTCTCTTGTGTTTTGGTTGATTGTAATAGAACTATTATCAAGTTAGATAATAGATCTCCACCTGAGTAGCAGTGGGAGATTGATTGGTTAGTTTGGTTGATTTCTATTCTGGTAGCTGATTGCGATCAGTTAAGTTGTTGGTTGAGATTCTTGATATTGTTCTGGGTTTGTGATTGTGATTAATAAAGGTTCTTGGTTTGAGAACCAAGATTTGTTGATTGATTTCATAATTTGTTCATAAATAAAATAAGACTATGAAACATGATAATATATATAACTATTCAAAGGCATCCGAGGACAACATGATAATATAAATAACGATTCAAAGGCATCTCAAACATGTTGTTAAAGTTATTTCTCATTTTTTTATTTTAAGTTTTCTTCTCATTTAATCATAATAAGTCGTCAGTTTATTCTATTTAGTATTTATATTTCATATATTTGCTACAATGTCGTGAATCTAAAGCGATATGCATTGCTTCTCTTTAAATCCATGTATATTTAATTGATATGTACATTACAATAAGTGATGAGTACATAAAAATGTAAACAAGTTGAGTCGAGCCAAATAATGTCAAGCTCGAACTCGACTCGACTACCTAAACTTGATCTCGATACTCGACTTGAGGTAGGCATAGTTTTATATTTCAAGCTCAAGCTCGATTTGTCATTTAAAACCCAAGCTCGATTATTTCCACGTTTCAAGCTAGAACTCAATGAAAAATCAATACATCAAGCTCGACTTTATTTTATGAAAATTTATTTATTACATGTATATGCAAGAGTATAAGTGTAATTTATTTGAAAGATACGCTCATTATGGCAGTTGCAAAACTTGAGGATGATTGCATATTTTGAACACTTTTGTGTTGAGTATGAGTGGAACCCGCCGAGATGTTCAACTTGCAAGTTGTTTGGTCATTCTTCAAAACTATGTCCAAAGAATATTGTTTCTGACGCTTCGAATAACATGAAGGCACCTAAGCAACGCATGCGTTGTGTACCTATTGGTTCTAAATCATAATGTGGACAAACAAAAAAGATAACAAGGTGGACAAGAATCAACCTACAAAGAAGAGTATGATTATACTACTACTTCTAATCCTTTTGATGTCCTAAGCAACCTGCCCAATGAGGAAGAGGTTATGAATACAAGTGTGGAGGTCGCGACTCAAGCTAAAGAATGGTAATATTTCATCGAGTACATTTACTCAGGCTACTAAAGTGAAACAGGTAATATATGTTGGAGTCGGTTCCAACTACTAGAACATCATTTGGTGAAAAATTAGATAAGGTTGGCTCGAATGCAGGGAACAATAATGAAGCTAATCGGGCGGGAGATGAGAGTGAAAGTGATGTGGATGAGGTATATAATGAAACAAAAATTGTTATGTCTAATGTTGCTAGCTCTTCGAAGGGTGGAAGTGGATTTGGAAATAAGAGCTTATACGAGTGGTTAAAAAAAGATTATGATGATGAGGTGTATGAAGATTTAACCGAAGAACAACTGGTGTTTTGCAATACGTTTGATATAAATCTTTGTGGTCAAATTAGACGTGAGTTTTCATTGTAGTCTGTGTTGAGTCAAATGTATGATAGAGGTTAAGCGTGTTTTTCCTTCTTTTCAAGAAGTAGAAGTGTCTTGTTATTTTAGCTTTACCGCCTACGTAACGTGCTGGAATGTTGGATTCACTCACATCCTTTGTACATAAAAGTTTTTTTTAGAGTAATCTATTCACTGGTGTAACAACCTTTTACAAAAAAAAAAGTGTAATTCATTTCAAACTCGATAACGCTCAAGAGCCAAGTATTTTCGAGCTCGAACTTGGCTTTGAAATTTACTCAAGTAGCTCGAGCTCGACTCATTTATATTGAGTCGACGTTGAGTAGCTTACGAGTCCATCTCGAATAACTCACCAGCTATCTCGTCTCGTTTACACTTGTATGTACACCACGATCAAATGTGATTTTGTACCAAATGCATTACAAATATAATTTTGTGATGTTAACGTCAATTTTAATGGTGCGAATATCAATTTTTCAATTTTCTTGATCTCTTCAAGTAATTAGGACATGTTATTGCAAGTTGACTTAAACTTTTTTGGTAAGCAGTTTTAGTGGTGTTTTATTTAAAAATGAAAAATGATTTAAATGGAAATTGTAAGTTGGAAAGCTGTTATACCAAAATAATCATAAACAAGTTCACACACAATGTTAGTTGACTTCGTTTTTATTTGTGGGCGAATATGCTTCACGGGTTGATACATGATTAATAATTGTGTGCTAGTAGTAATAATTTTGTAACCACTTCTGAAATGTATTTTATCTACTAGATAATTGCAAAATGATCAAGAAATTGTGTTTTGGAGAAAATAAAATTTTATTGAAAATCTATTTCACAGTAGTATACTTAGCCGAAACCCGCTTGTAAGAGTGCTGGGTGTGGTAACGAGGAAGGCACTTAACCCTTAACGCCTCCACGATAACACACGTTAACCACACCGTGGGTGGCGTTAACGTGGCATGTTAACGGCTTAACGTGCGTTATTGCATTCAACTAAAAAAAAAATCATTTCACCCCCCTTAACCATTTAAAATAAATTTTTACTTACACCCCCTCAACCTATTCAAATTCAAATTTAAATTTAACTGGTTAATTCTGAGCGGGACAAATGAAGTTTAAATTTAAAATTTAAAAATTAAATATGAGCGGGATTTATTCAAATTCAAAATCAAATCTGCCTATATATACAACTCTACCAGAGTTGTTTAGTACACACAACTCACACAAAAAAATTTCTCTCAAAGATTTCTCTCAACAATTCCCAAGTCCACAACAACTGCCGGAAACTATCTTTTCAAGTCCACCACAACTGCCGAAAACTACATTTCCAACTCACCACAACTGCCAAAAACTACCTTTCCAACTCCACCAGAAGAAGTTGAAGTTTATTCAGCTCCACCAGAAGATGTCTTTCCGGTTTTCCAACCGGAAAATGTATTTGTAAACACTCCACCTCTTAACAATCCAATTGTTATCACTCCACCTGTTAACAATCCACCTGCTAACAGTCCACAGGTGGACCTCAAAAACAATCCATTTGGGTTTAGTGAGGCTTACCTTCGTGAACTTGTGTAGGACGAGGAAAATTTTAGAGAGATTATGGAAAACGAGGCACGCGAGGAAGCTGCTCGTTTGGAACAGGAAGCCAGGGAAGCTGAATATCTTAGGCAGAACTACTTTGACATCATGGAAGCAAAGTACTTTGCTAGCGAGTTTAATTCCTCTTCGAGTAACGAGGGTTACAACTCAGATGAGTTGTATTCTTAATTTGTAGTTTTATTTTCATCATTTCATTGTAGTTTTAATGTTTAATGTAATTCATATTTAATGTTTAATGTACTTCATTTTTAATGTTTAATGTTTAATGTTTTTCAATAAATGAAGTGTTTGTTTTAGTTTAGGGGTTGAATTTGACAATATTTGAGTTAAGGTTTAACCTTGGAAATGTTATGATAAGGGGTGTTTTTTTGTTGAGTTAAGGTGAAATGTTAAAACTGATGTGGCGCTGACGTGACAAGGTATTAAGGTTTAACTTAGGTTATGATAAGGAGTGCTCTAAGCTTATGATTCGTTGGAGTTTGTAAGTTGCATTTGTTGGAAAATTTAGTACACTTGTGGGATTAGTTCACACCTAGTAATGGGTCAGGAGGTACGGAGTGTACACCCATAAGGTCCCTGAACACCCTGACTCTAATAGTGGTTTGTATTGGTAGTGCTTAGTTAGCACTGATAGGCAGTGTTTCCACTGCTAGTGCTTAGTTAGCACAGATAGGCAGTGTTTCCACTGCAAGTGCGAAGTTAGTACTGGTAGGCGGTGTTTCCACTGCTAGTACTATGTAAGCACTGCTAGTGTTATGAAAGGACTGCTAGTAGTAAAATCAACTTGTAACATGCATTGACCTATTCAAGTGGCAGTTACAACTGCATAATGACCACGTTTAATTGGTCATGTAACCACTAACGGCTATAATAGGGATAATTATGAGGCGATTAATGGGGCGATTAATTCTCATAATTCCATTTGACTAGCTAAGAGTATTTTCCTATAAATAGGAAATCTGATCATGCATGAGGATAACACACAGAAAACGATAAACACTTCTAAGCAAAAGGGTTATTGATTTATGCCTAAATCACTAACAAACATTTGGTCTTATCCCAAGTAGATATTCGTGATACCCAGGCATTAGGGTCGAATAGTTTACTTTGGAAAGTGATAACACGATTCCAAGTGATATCCGGTAACCACATAGTGGTATTGTTGCTGCCTTGATTATCTTACCCTGTTCTGGGACATACACACCAACAATCAAAGTAAACTATTTTTGTGATAATCAATGGCTGCTGCTGTAATGAAACACATGGCTTCAAACTTTGCCAAGCTTGATAAGTTTGAAGGGGTGGACTTCAGGAGATGGCAGAAAAAGATGCACTTCTTGCTGTCAAGCATGAGTGTGGTTTATGTGCTAACCACTCCTATTCTTGATGATGGGGATGATGCTACTGTGGAGCAGATCAGGAGAAGGAGCAAATGGGAGAATGATGACTACATTTGCAGAGGTCTAATCCTCAATGGTATGTCTGATTCTCTGTTTGATATTTATCAGAACTTTGAATCTTCCAAAGTACTGTGGGATTCCTTGGATGCCAAATATATGGCTAAGGATGCATCAAGTAAGAAGTTCCTTGTAAGTAATTTCACAAATTACAAAATGACTGATTCAAGACCAGTTATGGAACAATACAATGAACTTCTTGGTATACTTGGAAGGTTTACACAACACAATATGCACATGGATGAGGCTATTTAAGTCTCTTGTGTCATTGATAAACTTCCCCCTTCTAGGAAAGATTTCAAGCATACCTTGAAACATAAAAAGGAGGAGTTAACTCTGGTTGAGTTGGGCAGTCATCTGCGCATTGAGGAATCTCTCAAGGTGCAGGATAATGACAAGCCAAAGAGTAGCAATGCTACTGGTGCATCTGTTGTCAATATGGTGGAGCATAACAACTCCACCAGGTACAATAACAACAAAGGCAAACGCAAATATCATGACAACACAAGGGCAGATCCTAACAAGAAGGCAACACCTACTTGTTGGAAATGTGGCAAAACTGGTCACATTAAAAAGGATTGCAAAGGTGTTAAGGTTGGTGGTAAAGCCAATGGATCAAGCACTAATGGTTCAGGGAGTGGTGGTTCTTCCAACTCACTGAAAGGTCAAAATATGGTTAATAAGTCTTTTCAGATTTATTATGTCACATATGTATCTGAATCTCATTATGTGCAGGATGATGATGTTGTGTGGTGGGTTGACTCTGGTGCAACAGTTCATGTGTGTAAAGATAGAAGCTGGTTCAAGACGTATGAGTCACTGAATGATGGTTCTATTCTTCACATGGGAAATGAGTCAACAGCCTTGGTGCATGGTCGTGGTTGTGTAGATCTTAATTTT
The DNA here is from genome assembly GCA_910596185.1 of Chrysanthemum makinoi. Lineage (NCBI taxonomy): Eukaryota > Viridiplantae > Streptophyta > Magnoliopsida > Asterales > Asteraceae > Chrysanthemum > Chrysanthemum makinoi. Next base: position 299,032,446 of record OU343225.1, read on the forward strand.
AGTTCTGGAAAGATTGTAACTTTGTTTAATGTTATTCATGTTCCTGATATCAGGAAGAACTTGGTTTCAAGTAGTATTTTGAATAATAATGGATATAAACAAGTTATTGAGTCTGATAAATTTGTTCTTTCTAAGCATGGTGTTTTCATTGGTTTTGGTTATTTGTGTAATCAAATGTTCAGGCTTAATATTGCCACTGATAGTGTTAATTCAGCCTTTGTGACCACCATTGACCTGACTGACTCTACCCTATGGCGTGCTAGACTTGGCCATGCTCACTATAAAAGAATGCAAGATATGTCTAAGGATGGATTAATCCCAGCTTTTGACATGGACACTGAAAAGTGTAAAACTTGCATGTTGACCAAGATAACCAAGAAACCTTTTCAGGGTGTTAGTCGTGAGACTAAGCTCTTGGAGCTTATACACAGTGACCTGTGTGATTTTCATGCCACTCCTTCTTTGGGGAATAAGAAGTACTTTGTGACATTTATTGATGATGCTTCAAGGTTTTGTTATGTCTATCTGTTACATACCAAGGATGAAGCATTAGATAAATTCAAAGTGTTTAAAACTGAAGTTGAATTACAACTTGGGTCCCTGATCAAAAGATTAAGGACTGATAGGGGAGGTGAGTACATGGATACTCTGTATTTTCAGTCTGTTGGTATAATCCATGAAACGACTGCCCCTTATACTCCTCAGCAAAATGGTATTTCTGAAAGGAAAAACAGGGTGTTGAAGGAGATGGTTAATTCCATGTTGTCCTATTCAGGATTGAGTCAAGGGTTCTGGGGTGAAGCTATGTTAACAACTTGCTATTTATTAAATAGGGTTCCCAACAAAAGGAACAAGGTTACCCCTTATGAACTCTGGACTAAAAGGAAACCCAACCTGAACTATCTCAGGGTTTGGGGTTGTAGGGTTGTTGTAAGACTCCCTGATCCAAAGCTGAAAACTTTGGGTGAATGAGGCATTGACTGCATCTTTGTTGGATATGCTGAGCATTCCAAGGCTTTTAGGTTCTATGTTATTGAACCAAATGAATATGTTTCAATTAACTCCATAATTGAATCAAGGGATGCAAACTTTGATGAGAATAGATTCTCATCAGTCCCTAGACCAAGTCAGAGGATTCCTAATGGAACTCATGACACTGGTGTATCAGAGGTCCCTGATGAAGTGCCATCAGAGGTCCCTGATGAGGTTGTGGTTCAACAACCTGAACCTATGCTTAGAAAGAGCAAAAGGGTCAGGAATCCAAAGTCATTTGGACCTGAGTTTCAATTATACTTAATTGAAGGAACAAGGGATGAGGTCTCAGACCAATACTCCTATTTCTTCATTGTTGAGGATGATCCCAAAACATTTAAAGAAGCAATGAAGTCCCAGGATATTGCTTCTTGGAAAGAAGCAATCAATGATGAGATGGATTCCATCATGGGCAACAACACTTGGGTGTCGGTTGATCTACCACCAGGTTGCAAACCTCTGGGTTGCAAATGGATTTTCAAAAGGAAAATGAAGGTAGATGGAACTATTGAAAAGTTCAAGGCTAGACTAGTCATTCAGGGCTTTAAACAAAAGTCAGGAATAGACTATTTTGATACTTATGCCCCTGTGGCTCGTATCAGTACCATTAGATTGCTGATTGCTTTGGCATCAATTCACAATATGATTATTCATCAGATGGATGTGAAAACAACTTTCTTGAATGGTGAATTGGAAGAGGAGGTTTATATGAACCAACCTCAGGGTTTCATCATGCCTGGCAATGAAAACAATGTGTGTAAACTGATTAAATCTATTTATGGACTAAATCAGGCACCTAAGCAATGGCATCAAAAATTTGATGAAGTGGTTTTGTCTAGTGGTTATGTTCTTAACCAAGCTGACAAATGTGTATATAGCAAATTTGATGAATCTGGTAAAGGAGTCATCATTTGTCTATATGTTGATGATATGTTGATCTTTGGCACTGACCAAAATCAGGTTGACCTGACAAAGGAATTTTTTTTATCAAGGTTCTCAATGAAGGACATGGGGGAGGCTGATGTTATCCTTGGTATAAGGATTAAACATGAAAGTAAAAGAATTTCTATCTCTCAGTCTCATTATATTGAGAAGGTGTTAAGGAAATTCAATTACTTTGATTGTACTCCAGTAAGTACACCTATGGATACTTGTGAGAAGCTGATGCCTAATAATGGCATAGCTGTATCTCAACTTGAGTATTCTAGGGTAATTGGGTGCTTGATGTATGCCATGACTTGTACAAGACCTGATATTGGTTTTGCAGTGGGAAAATTGAGTAGGTATACTAGTGATCCTAGTGCTCATCATGGCAAGCAGATTCAGAGGGTACTGAAGTATTTGAAGAGAACCATGGATTATAGTCTCTCATATCTGGTTACCCATCAGTGTTGGAAGGATACACTGATGCAAGTTGGATCAGTAACACTGAAAACAATTCATCTACCAGTGGTTGGGTATTCCTACTTGGTGGAGGTGCAATTTCTTGGGCATCCAAGAAGCAAACTTGCATCACCAGTTCAACAATGGAATCTGAATTTGTGGCTTTAGCAGCTGCTGGTAAAGAAGCTGAATGGTTGAAAAACTTGCTTCTTGAGATTCCATTGTGGCCTAAACCTATAGCACCTATTTCTATCCGTTGTGATAGTGCAGCTACATTGGCTAAGGCTTATAGCGAGATGTACAATGGTAACTCTAGACACTTAGGTGTCAGACATAGCATGATTCGTGAGCTTATCATGAATGGGGTGGTATCCATAGAGTTTGTTAGATCTCAAGAAAATTTAGTTGATCACTTGACGAAGGGTCTGGCTAGAGACTTGGTTATAAAGTCTGCTAAAGGGATGGGTTTAAGTCCAACTTAGTCACTGAATGCTAGGATACCCAACTCCATCCTGAGGAAACTTGGGAGCTGAGTTCAATGTGGAAAGATGAACATTCAGTGGACTGGAGCACATGTTTTATTTACATCCCAAGGTTGTGCTCAGAACCTGCTGAAAGGAGGATGAAGTCTTTACTTCTTAATGGTTAATTTTCTTTGAAAAAGTGCTTGGAAGGAGCATGAATAAAGAGGAACCACCTATGTAAATGTTGAAGTTTTGCCGCTTCAGGAAGCTTTTGGACTTTTAGCTTTTACAACATTTATGAATTTGGATATGGACACATGGCTTGTTTAGTGTCACGAGCTTTTAAGTGTTTGAAAACTTAAAAGATAAGTAAATTTCTAACTCTACTTCTTCTGAATTTGGATATGGACACATGGACTTTTAGCTTTTACAACAAGAAACGTGATCTTTCATTACAGGAGCTCATTAGCCACATGAGAACCGAAGAAGCAAACCGCCTAAAAGATAAGCAAATTTCTAACTCTACTTCTTCTGTTAAAGCTAATTTGGTGGAATCCGCTGGTACCTCTAAAAACAGGAACAAGGGGAAAGAAAAGTATGTCAAAGATCATCAAAGGAAGAATTTTACTCCAAGACAAATTGATCACAAAATTCAGAAACCGAAAGTATCTTGCTATGTGTGTGGAAAAGGGGGTCATAAAGCTTATCAATGTAAAGATCGCAAGGATCAACAGAACCAAAATCAAAGGCTTATTAAACCACAAGAAAATTTGGTTGAAGATGAAATTATAGCTGCAGTGGTAGTGGAAACGAATTTGGTGGAGGATAAATCTGCTTGGATTATGGACAGTGGCGCTTCAAGACATCTTTGCAACAATAGGAGACTTTTCCATGAGTTTGAAGAAGTTACAGATGGAGGGCAGGTTTACAAGGGAAACGATGGCACTGCTCGAGTAATCGTTAAAGGGAAAGTACTTCTTAAATTCACTTCTGGTAAAACCTTGACTTTAAATAATGTCTTGTATGTTCCCTCTCTTCGAAGAAACATGGTTTCTGGAAGTTTACTTGTTAGGGCAGGTTTGAAAGTGACTTTAGAAGGCGATAAGGTTATAATTACCCGAAACAATGATTTTGTAGGGAAAGGTTATGTGATTGATGGTCTATTTGTGCTAAACACCGATCCCTCTACTAATGAAAGTTCTGCTTCTACTTACATTGTTGAGTCTGTTAATATGTGGCATGGTAGACTAGGGCATTTAAATATTGCATCTATCAAAAGGCTTAAAACCATGAATCTGATTAATGTTGTGGATTCAAAAGAATTTTCAAAATGTGCGATATGTGTTGAAGCAAAACACGCTAAAAAATCTTTTAAAAATGTCGCATACAAAAGTACTCAACTTCTTGAATTAATTCACTCGGATTTAGCCGATTTAAAAAACACGTTGAGTAAAGGAGGAAAAAAAATATTATATTACATTTGTGGATGATTATTCTAGATACACAAAAGTTTACCTCCTTAGGTCTAAAGACTAGGCCGAAGAAATGTTTTTAAAATTCAAAGCAGAAGCAAAAAACCAGTTAGATAGGAGAATTAAAAGACTTAGGTCTGATAGAGGTGGGGAATATAGCACCAATTTTCTTAAGGACTTTTGTGAGAAAAATGGTATTATACATGAATTTAGTGCACCTTATACTCCCCAACAAAACGGTATAGCCGAAAGAAAAAATAGAACACTAAAAGAAATGATGAATGCGATGTTAATAAGTTCGGGTTTGTCTGATAATATGTGGGGTGAAGCTGTTCTTTCAGCTTGTTATATTTTGAATAAAGTGCCACATAAGAAGCTAGATAAAACCCCTTATGAACTATGGAAAGGATTTTCCCCTAACCCTGAAATACTTACGAGTGTGGGGGTGTTTGGCTAAGGTTGCTTTACCAGATTTCAAAAAACCTAACATTGGGCCTAAAACCTTTGATTGTGTATTTATCGGTTATGCTATTGATAGTGCTGCATATAGATTTATGTGCTTAGATGATAATTCTATTTGTGAATCTAGAGATGCTGAATTCTTTGAAACTAATTTTCCTTTCAAGAAAAATGATATTTCTGATATTGGTAGTCTTTCCAATTCTACTGCTAGTACTACTTCTTCATGTGTGCATGGATGTTCTTCCAATTTAAATAATCAAGAAAATGAACTTAGAAGAAGTAAGAGGAAAAGAGTTGAGAGTAGCTTTGGACCAGACTTTATCACTGCATTTCTAGTTGAGAATGATAACTTGGATAAAGTTAACGATAATATTGTTTCGGTCTTTTTGTTAGAAGAAGATCCAAAAACGTATAAAGAAGCACTAACATATATAGATGCTAGCTTCTGGAAAGAGGCTGTTAAGAGTGAACTTGACTCCATAATGGTTAATGACACTTGGGATTTAGTAGATTTACCTAAGGGATGCAAACCGATTAAGTGTAAATGGATATTTAAGAGAAAAATGAGGCCTGATAATACTATTGAGAAGTTTAAGGCTAGGTTGGTAGTGGTAGGTTACTCTCAAAAGAAAGGCATTGACTTTTTTGACACTTATTCTCCAGTTACCAAAGTTGCTACAATTAGATCACTAATTGCCCTTGCCTCCATTTATGAACTAGTCATACACCAAATGGATGTAAAAACGGCTTTCTTAAACGGTGATTTAGAAGAAGAAATATACATGGAACAACCTGAAGGTTTAGCGGAACCTAATAAGAATAAGGTATGCAAGCTTAAAAAATCACTCTATGGCCTTAAACAAGCACCTAAACAATGGTATATGAAATTTGATCATTCTTTAATTAGCAATGGTTTTGTAGTAAATGCATCAGATATTTGTGTCTACTCAAAAGTGATTGGTTTTGATTGTGTGATTATATGCTTGTATGTGGATGATATGCTTATACTGGGGACTAATATTAGTGTTGTCAATGAAACAAAAACCTTTTTATCTTCTCAATTTGATATGAAAGATTTAGGAGAAGTTGATGTGATACTTGGAATTAAAGTGAGAAAAACTGAAAATGGATACTCTTTGTGCCAATCTCATTACATCGAAAAAGTATTAAAAAGATTTAACTACTTTGATGTTGATCCTGTGAAAACTCCATATGATCCCAGCAAATGTCTTAAGAAGAATAAAGGAACAGGGATTTCTCAACCTGAATATGCTAAAATCATAGGTAGTGTTATGTTCCTTATGAATTACACTAGACCAGACATAGCCTATGCTGTAAGTAGATTGAGCAGATATACACACAACCCTAATAATGAACATTGGGATGCTCTTTATCGTTTACTTCAATATCTTAAAGGTACTTTAAATTGGTGTTTGCAATTTAATAAATTTCCTGGTGTTTTAGAGGGATATTGTGATGCAAACTAGGTTTCTGATAACGATGAAGTAAGCTCTACAAGTGGTTATGTTTTTACTTTGGGGGGATGTGCTATATCATGGAAGTCTTCTAAACAGACATGTATAGCACGTTCCACCATGGAAGCTGAGTTTATTGCTCTTGAGTTGGCAGGTCAAGAAGCTGAATGGCTAAAGAATCTCTTAGCTGATATACCTCTGTGGAAAAAGCAGCTTGTGCCAGTTTCTATACATTGTGATTCATAGGCGGCTATTGGGATTGCTAAAAATAGTGTATACAATGGAAAAAAGAGACACATTCGGATCAGGCATGGCATTGTCAAGCAACTATTGAAAAATGGAGTGATAAGTTTGGATTATGTAAGGTCCGAAAATAACTTGGCGGATCCGTTCACTAAAGGATTGCCAAGGAAAGTGGCTCTTGAATCGTCGAGGGGGATGGGGCACAAGCCCATGGATTGAGATAGTATGGTGGATACCTGTATAAGGTCAAACGAAGCTATACGATTCTCCTTGTGCACTACAACTCCTTCCCTATGGCGCACAGGTTAGTGCATTTTTTTTAGGTTGAGTTTTAATAACTCTTAATGGTTTAAGAGCTCTTTTATGAGACGAGCTTGATTAAAACCACCTTAGTGAATGTGAAGGTGGGCCGCCTTCTATGGAAGACTTGGGCTGTCTTTCTAGAGCATTCACGAGTACCCAAGGTTTGCGCATGGCCATTAATAGCGCTCGTTGTGTTATATCGCGGAACTTGCTGAATTTTAAGAGTTTGTACGTGTTGTGGGGGTCTCGGCTATAGCCTATTTGGTTCAAGAGTATATCACCTTATAGTCTACGCTGTTGTCTCATTGCACTACGTATCAATTCAAATCGAAAGATATTGGTACTTAGGTACATGACTCTTCTTTGCCCTTCTATCCTATTTTTTTTTTCTGTAGCAAGCCATTAGTGGGGGATTGTTGAATATATTATCTAAATTGTAATTTAGATTGTATATTATTTATATTAATGGCTGCTACATGTGTATATGTTGAAATAATATATAGTGAATGTGGTTGTGGTTGGTCATTATAAATACAACTTTATATTTGATGTTTTCAACAATTGACCAAACACTACTTTATAACCGGTCAATATTAGATGGCTAGAAAAACCCATGATATCATACTAGCCGGATACTTGCGCACAGCGGCGGCGATAAGTATAGTTATATGTGTTTGCTTAGCCGTTTAGTGAATTCGTTTCACAACACTTCAAATGTATATGTGTTAGTTGTAAGTGTTTGTTTGGGTTACCCGTAACTTTCCCGTAGCTTTCCCGCGACATCATTATTCTCGCATATAGAAATACCCTCGCAATCTCTTACGCGTCAAACACTACCCCAAAAGTATATGATTTTGACGAATCAAGATTATATTGATTGAAATAAATGAAATAAAGGTTAAAGTTGTAAAATTTTGAATTAAAATAAAATAAACCCATTAAAAATATAAAAACTAAAAACTCATAAAAATATATCAAAATGGATGTTGAATTAAAAAGCATAAAATTTTAAAAAATATGGTGAAATTAGATTATAAAAAAAAAGAAGATAAAAAGATATTTTAATTTAAAAATAAAGAGGAATTTTTAGTTGAGAAATGACACATGTCATTTTATAATTGGAGCTTTTTATCTTAATTTTTAGTGGTTAGGAGTTAGGTTTGGAGTTTGTTAGAAGTTAGGCTTGGAGTTTGTTAAGAAGTAACACATGTCATCTCATTATTAGAGCTCCTTATCTTAATTTTTTGTTAGAAAAACTCTTTTCAAGTAAAAAAGTCTGAATTTTTAAGCCTTCTAATTTTAGAACATTGTAGTATAGATTATCTCCCAATGTTTCTCCTCATCAATATTCTCATCCGTTACACAAAGGTCTGTGATTTCATCTATAACTATTCTAATCCGTTATGAATATCACTATAATGATCCATTATAATTATCTTTAATGGGTTTATTCTGATCCGTTACTTAGAGAGATCTGTGATTTCATCTATAAAAGGGTGATCTACAATCATTTGAGGAGATAGAGAAAAAATCATCAGAATCATGAATCTCAAATCCTCTTTTAACTTTTGTTCTTTACACACCACTTTATCCTTAGAGTTTGTTCTGTAAGTTGGGCATTTGGTTGGCAAGTTCCAAGTCGACTACTACGAGTGCACGTATTAGTCGATTAGTTGTGTTAACCTTGGGGAGCGATCGGTATTTTGGTTTGCACCTCGGTAGTGCCGAAATTCGCTTTCAAGGCAGTGATCTCTTCACGGCACAACTTTCGTTCTCAGTAGTAATTTCTTTTACCTTGTATTTGTATTGTTTGATTGTTCTTATATCTGTTTAGATACAGGTGTTTTAACCAACACTTATTTCTGTTAAATAACCACTTTGAATTTTCTTATAATTAGTGGATACTTCATGACTGGGGCGACAACTATTGCATCACGCTTTTAAACAACTGTTGGGCAGCATTGCCAGAGTGCGGTAAGGTAGTGGTGGTGGAAGCGATCATGCCAGACCCTGAACATATAAGTGCCACCGATGAAGTTTCTAAGACTGCCGTTGGTGGTGATTTTATAATGTTGATTGCTAACCCTGGTGGCAAAGAGGGTACGGTAAAAGAATACAATGCATTAGCTAAAGAGGCCGGGTTCACTTCTTTGGACATTGTTTGCAGAGTTTCTACTTTATGTATAATGGAGTTCTACAAAAATATTTAACTATTGAATGTAAGAGTCGAGTAACGATGATCTTGATGGTGTAGAATTTCATACATAATTTCATGTTATATGATAATAAACAATGTTTTGTCCGCTGACAGTGATTTGTTGTATTTTTTGCCCATGTTAAGACCGACTTCGATCATTTGAAGCCAAATAAACCAATTCATAAGATGCCTATACATTAATGGAGAGTTTAGTAAAGGTGGCATTTTTTACTCATTTACTTATAAGTGAGCCAAATTGGGTTATGGTATATCTCTAATGGTCTGAATGGTTATAAAAAAAAACATCCGTTTTTTTATTACACCATTTGTCCTTGTGTTTTAGGTCAAATCCCTGATTGAGTCCCTATTTTTTTTATTGCTTAATTGATCCTTATAATCAAACTTTGTAACACCGTTCGTCCTTATCGCTACACCTATTTGGTGAAGTTGGTGGTCTCACTACACCTATTTGGTGGTGAAGTCGGTAGTAGGGTGAAAAGTTGATGTGACACTGAGTTGGCGGTGGTGACATCGGTGGTTACTACACCCGGTCTTAGGGCCACCGCTCTTGCAAATCTACCAATTCACGGAATTAACAATGATTGAAATTAGAGAATCCAAAGCAAATATTAGTTGTTTCTTTGTTACATTTGTGAGAAATGAGTATGAACCATATGAAGAAATATAACTATACCATGTTACTCTTAACTAACCAAAGGGAAAAGTTAGGTTACATACATGTGCGGCTTCCGTTACATTATTTATGGAAGGACATTTATCTATTTGTAGCACCGTAATAAATTGTATCGTATAGTGTTAGACGAGAGAAAGTGTTTAGAAACTACATTGTGAACTGTATCAATAAGCTAGTGTTAGGCAAAAGAAATGTTTTACAACTATGAATTGTTCTTTCTTCTAATGGTCACACTCGCACAATATTAGTGTATGGTTTGGTTCAAAAAAACATGTGATAAGTCGTTAAGTTAGGCAAGGAAAATAACAGTATATATACACAACATAGATGAGAGTTCCACAATTCATATCGAATAAGCAAAGATAGTCATGAATAAGGCACGAGAAGAATGTCAGGTGTCACTAGAAGAAGAAGATTACTAAGGGTTATGCAAATGTTAGCAGCAGCATTCTTCCTATGGTTATGAAAACTGCCATAGAACTAGATCTTTTTTAAATCAGGGTGAAAGTTGCTAATGGTGGTGGTGAATTCACTTCTTCGGATGTTGTTTCACATCTTCCTAGCTACACGAAACCCTCAAACCATATTTATAATCTAAAGGATACGCCAGTATCTAGCTAGCAAATACATTCTTACCTCTAAGATCGTCACTGATCAAAACGAAGACACTAAGAAAGTAAGAAGTTATATAGCATGGCACTGATATGCAAGTATTTTGTTAGTAATGAAAATGGAGTTTCTTTTGCTAACTTCTTTCTCTTCCAAAATGACAGTTTTCACGGAATCTTGGTTAGTTACCTACTAGCAGGGTACCCGCGCGTTGTAGCGGCGGGTACCCTGAAATAAAAATTTCAATGAATAATGTAATTTAGTTTATTATATTCTTTTTAACAATAAATTTACGGATATCAAGAATTTCGTATAGCCCGTGTCCGTTCGGGCTCGAACCCGTTGGCCCGTGTCTGTTCGGGCTCGAGCCCGTTTGGTCCGCGCCCGTTCGGGCTCAAGCCCGTTTGGTCCGTTGTCCGTTCGGGCTTGAATATTTGTTTAATTTGCTTTATTATTTGTAGCAGTGAAATTTAATGCAGGAATTGTAATTAATTTGGTTGTACAATATGCTTGATAATTTGTATTTCTTATGTAAGGGGTGTTTTAATAACTGTATTAATTGTATTTATTGACCAATTATTTAAAATAATTGATTACATTAAATAGCATTAATGTGTTGTTTTGTTGTACATTATGATTCTTGTCTTGTATGTCTGAAAATTATGTGCACTAAAGTGTTGTACACTATGTTTCTTTTCTTGTAAGTAGTAGCCATTATAGTCATTAATAACATTGACCACTTTAATAACATTAATGTTGTAAGTCTGAAAATAAGTCTTAAAATTACATTATGCTTATTTTGTTGTACACTATGCTTATTCTGTTGTAAATCTGAAAATGGGTTGCAGCTATTGTACATTGTGTTTAAATGGTTGTAATTTTTGGTGAAAGGGTGTTTTTAATAGCATTAATGTTGTTTGATAGAATTTTGGTCTTAAAATGACACCAGTCTTTATTTTGTTGTACAATATGCTTACTTTGTTGTAATTCTGAAAATTGGGTGCATTAAAATGTTGTAAGTCATGCTTAATTTCTTGTACGTCTTAAAATTAAGAGTGAGGTGTCTTCGTGCATTATAATCTTGGTTAGTTACCTATATTTTCGTTAATTAAGTGTATTTGTAGCTCTACGAGATGTTTGGGACTACGTTTTAAAATATATTATCTGATTATTGTTTTTTCAAATAATATATGATTATATAGATGAACCTCCGAGATACGTTGATATCAAATAACATAGGACTATTTTGCGCACACAGGTATCACTTAAAAGGATGCAATACTTGAAGGAGGAATCCCATTTGACAAAACTCGTGGAGAGAATATATTCACATACCTAGCGAAAGACAAAAGGTTTGATGAAATTTTCAACAAAGCAATGTATGGGAACACTACTATACTCATAAAGATGGTTCTTGAAAAGTATAAAGGGTTTGAAGGGGTGGAAGAAGTGGTGGATGTGTGGTTTAGGTGCAACACTTGGGATTATTCTAAGTACCCTAATATCAAAGGCATCAACTTTGATATGCCTCATGTCATCAAAGATGCACCTCATTGTCCAGGTAATTAACATCTTGATTCATTACAACAAATATGTAATTTCTAAAGAAGTGATAAAAACTTATACTACGTAAAACTTATGGTATTTAAAGTAAAAAGTACCACACTTAATGGGTAATAGAAACTTGAAGAACTAATCACTTTCTTTACAAGTGTAGATATCAATTTAAACACATCTTTTAGTACAAGTTGTCAAGAGACATTTCTCTATGCAAGTTTATAATTCTACACACTTTTAAGTGTGTGATCACGGCTAAAATGTGAGAGGTCAAGTTCACTTACCTGGTGTAAACAACACTGAATTGGTCATGCCAACTTTTCAAGAAGAAAAGGACTATCCAGTTTGAGTCCGTATAGCCGTGGGCACAATCCCCATGGATTAGTCGGCCAAAAGGTCAGAAAACCATGGTTACCCCCAAAAAGTGTCTGATCATGACTAAAAAGCGGTGTGGATTTAGTTTATATATTGTACCAATTATACATTAATTGGTTGTGCTATATCGGGTTCGGGTGCCTAAACATGATAAATTTAACATTGTTTTCTGGATATTAATAGGAGTGAAACATGTTGGAGGGGACATGTTTCAGAGTGTTCCAAAAGGAGATGGAATCTTTATGAAGGTTAGTACATACTATTTCTGGACACTAAGTACCAATAGTAAACTATAAACTTTCTCTTTCTTTGAATATTTCTTTGGATAAACGACTAAGAACAAGAAATTCAGTGGGTACTACACATGGGGAGATGATTACTGCATAAACCTATTAAAAAACTGTTGGACTGCTTTACCAGAGAACGGTAAGGTGGTGGTGCTAGAAACCATCGTCCCGGAGCAGCAGTTACCAGAAAATGGTAAGACCAACGTTAAGTCTAATCTTGATGGTGACATGGTGATGTTGGTTATAGATTCTGGCGGCAAAGAGAAAACAGCTAGAGAATATGAGGCCTTAGCTACAGAATCTGGATTTGCTTCTTCAAAAAAAATTTGCGTCGTTAGTTTATATTCAATAATGGAATTCTACAAGTAGATCTAACCAGAAATTGCTACGGGGGGCTTTGTCGAAATTATGTTATGTAATATGAGTAACATCTCTATTAGGTTGTAATTTTTGTAATGCCCGTTTTGTTAGTAATGGTTGTAGCTAGCTAGAGATGCTATAGTTCCTTGCTACCTGCAATACTATACATCATACTCCAATAAGCATGTTTTATAAGGTATTGTATAACGTTACCATGGTCTTCTGTCATGAATTAGTACCATTTTTACACATATAGTACACATAAATGTTACAGCAGAACAATCATGCTTTTAAGCTAGCAGATAGCAGATATGTACAAATAAGCATATGAAGGAATGCACTTTAGTGGGAGAGTCACATACATAACAAAACTTATCAAAGTTTCTTATCAGTAAAACCTTGTACACATATGTATTATAGAAGAATAATCTAATAACTTGTGACAAATGAGCTTGGTCACAAGTAGTTGACTCGGGTTGTTTTCACCAACGTCTAGTTGGTTCAACCAAGCAATTCCCTGCTCGTGTTATCAAAGAAACATTGGCCAAATGTGTTACTGAATGGACATAACATATATTCTTAAATTTACTGGTATCACAAAGAGCCCAAAGACCGCTAGTCCAATATCAAATCGACTATTTATTATATCCCACATTTAATTATATATTACACAGTGAAAGTATTATCATAATATTTCAGACTAAGCGTATCCCACTTGATTAAAATGAATAATAAACACCTCCCGACCGCCTTATATAAAAAGAAAATATACCAAACTATACTCTTATTATGAGTTGAGACAGTAAACCACAATGACTAATACATTTGACTCCAGATAAACAGTCTACTCCTATTATGTAACTTCGCAACCAAAACCATATATTTTGAAATGGTAAATATCGGTCAATGTCATGCAACATTATAACTATATATGTGGTTTAATATATTTGGTTATTTCCATAACTTAACAGAACTATCATGGCTCGAAGAGGCAACCATTCCAGTAACAGGTGACTGAGCCAAAGCAGCAATTATATCGTCATGAGCTGGAACCGTCATGCTCTTGTTTTCAGCCATATTCCATAGCTCCAAAGACTGGTCAGATATTCAAAGAACAGCAAGAAAAGAAAAGAAGACACTTGTCAATGCGCGGGATACTTTGTGTGTTGAAAGAAACCAAAAGGGGAGTAAAAGTTTTGACTTTGTACCAGTGTATGCAATGTATTTATATAAACATAAAATGCAACATACATTTCGTTTCTAAACAAAGTATCGCAATTTTTGGCATTTATTGGTGAATGTTTCTACAAATATAGAAATAGCAAGTGAAATAACAAGAACAATCTTTTCATGTCGGATTAGGGGTGTTTTAATCAATAAACTGAAAGAATATGTCATGTTCTATTCACTTTTACGTACATCTGCTATGCAACATGTTTAAACAGTAAATGCAACATACAGAGTATGCCTTTGTTGCATCAAATAGTACTAAATGATTTTAGAAAGAGCATTGCATAAATCGTTAAAGATATTCAATAACTTTGATGCTACAAAAAAAACACTTACCCGCATCCCACCGATTACCAAAAGAGCAGAATAACTTGGATGGAAGACACAAGAATAGAACTGATTTCCATTCAAGCTGAGCTCATTAATGCACTCTCCGGATGCTACTGACCATACTCTCACACTGTCCTCACTGACAGATGCCAAATATTCCCCGTTTATATCCCAGCACATGTAGTTTACATTTCCCATGTGTCCCTGAGAATCAGATGATGGTATGAATATTAAAACCAGGAAAGATTCATAAACTTGACGAGCAGTACTTGTGAGTTTTGTGATTACATACCTTCAAGGAAAAAATTTGCCTATCGGTCTCAACATCAAAGATGGACACAATTTTAGCTGATGCAGCTGCAAGTAATTTTCCAGTTACAGGCTGGAATCGCACTTGTGCATTACCTCCCTGCAATACCAAGAAATACGGGGCAGGTCAGGTGATTTGGATACTTGCTCAAAACGGATTTGGGTCAAATGGGTAATTTTTGTTAAAGCAATGCTGGGTTGGCAAAAAATACGGTTTGTCTAAACTTTTATTAAACTAGAAATTCTAGTAAACTGGAAAAATTAGTGTACAATGATTTTGGAAGTTTTTTGCAAAAATAATACACTTTGCCCGAGAATTTTGACCCGCTCAACAGATTTGACCCGTTCCCGTTTCAGCTAATTTTTTTATTATTTATCCACTTGCTCCGAATTTATCAAACAATAGTTGTTACATAGAAAACTGCATATTTTGAACTCATGGTACAAAATACGTAAGAGCAAAGCCAGACTGAGCTCCTGACAAACCTTAGAAACACGAGTGCATCGGAACGGATTCATATTCCAGTAGCGAATTTCGTTTTCACTATCACAGAAGCAAAAGAGATCAGTCTTCTTGGGATGAAAATCTAGGGACATAACATGTGAAGTATGCCCCGTTTGTGCATGCACACAGTAGCTTGGCTGCAAATAGAGAATGCAACTCATTAGTAAAACCAACCTTTCGAACACTTCATACTTCAATATATAATATAAATGTTAATGTGGCAATTTCAACCTAATTCTATGAATGGGTCGAATCAGCTTATGTTATATGTATAGCCGGTCAAACAGGTTGAACTAAAAAATTGTCCCAACAAATTTTGTCCACCTTTCCCTAGATGCATCCCGTATTAGTTGCATCCCGTATTCCAGCGAATTTATTTAATATATGTTAAAGCAGGTATAGAAGAAAATAAATCTTACATTAGTTGCATCCCATATACGCACAGATTGATCAAGAGAAGCAGTTCCAAACTGAGTCGAATTTGCTCTAAACCGGACATCAGTAACTAACATCTGATGTTCTTCAGCGGTGCTCTCAGTGTGTAGGGTATCCATGTTCCACAAAACAGCCTGAATATAATAACCAAACATTTAAATGCACTAAATATCTCAGTAAAGAAAAGCAAAACAAATAATATTGCGCTTTACCTTTTTGTCATGACCAGAACTAGCAAGCAGCTTTCCATCTGAAGAAAAATGACAGCACAAGACCTTGTTTCTTGTTCGTATACAGCCAACTTCCCCAAAAGAAAAACCTGTTATAGGATATTTAGCAATCAGTCGAGTGGAACTACAGAGTAATAGTAATGAAACAAGCAAGATGATTTAATACCCTTAGAAGATTCTGTCTTGTGCTCGGTAAGGGTCTGCTTTACTGTACCATAAAGTTCTCTTCCATCTCCTTCTTCTTGTCGCAGAAAGGATTCCACATTATCATCCAGAGAAACAGCCCCAAAATGCTCAATATCATCCTGCAATATTGAACAAAAGAATAACTGAAAGTGTCATCACCATAGACTCAACTTGAAATAATCTGGCCGAGTTGAAACAGGCCGGGTTGGATCGGGTTAACACGCATACACTGTCGACTATTTTTATAAATAACTACAGTAATTGTTTGAATTATGATTACAAAAATTATTACAACATAAGATTTTTTTTTTTTTCTTCCTTCCAGAAAGAAATCTAAATATTTGAATAAAAGTGATTTATGAAGTTGAATGAGTTAAACTTTGGAAACATTCAACCTAACCTATCTAGGTAATTTTTTATTTTATTTTATTTTATTTTTTTTGGCCCATTTAGCGTACGTGAGATAAAGCACAACCCAAATTGGCCCATTTATAAGTAAACTGGATATACATTGCAATAAATTCTAAAAATCTAGCAAGTGATCTAAGAAAAGTCAAACTTTATACTTTCGTAAAAAAAAAGGTTATCATGTGCTAAGATAAGCATACCAGCTGATTTGTTGACGAAGCAAGCCCACCCGTCCCGTCAGAGCCGTACATCATCATGCTTTTTGGTACACTGTTTACATGCTGCACACTGCTAGCTGTGGTTATTCCATCACCAGGTGTATGGGTTGATGCAGGGGAGCTTGGTGAGTGGCCGATTGTATTCCCTGTACCTGTACTATTAGCTGGTCCAGAAGAAGAATGTTGTTTTCTTTTTCTGTTACTCTGCTAAACAGTTTATAAAACAACCTGTCAATGATAATTAACTCTATCCTTGAGGGCTTGAGGCTTTAACTTTAACAGCTAGCATGATAGTTTCGTATCAAATTAAATGTGCAATTGATTCGGAATAGTATAGAAGCACAACCTGTTGCTGCAACTGCTCCTGCTGTTGAGAGGTAGATTGTTGCATCTGAGGCATCTTCATCTGTTAATTGTCATTTATAAAGTCAACGTCAAAAACTCAAAATTAAGGCTATAATACGACCAAAAGAGTAAATAAATAAGGAACATCATTTGAATACTTGTAAGACCAGCATATGAGCAGTTGGATACTTACATTAAAGGTGTAAAAACGCTATTAGATTTTGTGGAAACAGGAAAGATTGTCTTGAAAAAGAAAATAGCAAAAGAATATTCACTACCAGGAATTGTTCATAATTAATATAGTTTAAACTGTCTACAGAAAACGGAATGACTG
Organism: Chrysanthemum makinoi; assembly: GCA_910596185.1. Lineage (NCBI taxonomy): Eukaryota > Viridiplantae > Streptophyta > Magnoliopsida > Asterales > Asteraceae > Chrysanthemum > Chrysanthemum makinoi. The sequence continues at coordinate 299,049,889 of OU343225.1, forward strand.
CAATAAGTTTATACGGATCAACATATTCTAGGCTTACAACAATCACTCTGCCTACTGACAGAACTAACTTGATTATCAAGTTACCAAATTGACTGCTACTTTATACTTGGGAGGTTTTCCAGTTAGTATCTTTTTGTTATGGCATCATTTGAAGCCAACATTATCAGTATTTGATAAATTTCTACTATTGGTTGTGCATATTTGGATCATAAAAAGGAAATCTTAACCTTGGGGGAATTCATTTGTCCCGGGGAGCCTATGGGTCCATCATTTCTTGTACTTTGACCATCTTTCATACTTAGATTGCCTCTGGCTAACCCACCAAGCCCATAATTTGGCGAAGCCGCATGGTTACCTTGGGCCTGGGCATGTGCTAAAACCTGTTGCTGTTGTGATGCCAAATAAAACTGATTTTGGTTCTGCATGTTGGGCTTTTGTACTTGCAACCCCATACCAGGGCGTAAATTGTCTATTCCCTGCAAAAACACGTATTACCAATCATTAGCTTTACCGTCAAACTAAGTAATAACATAAGACACAAGAGATAAAACGCATGATAACTTACAGTTAGAGGCCATCCCTTTAATGGAAGACCAGTAACACCTTGATTCAATCCTGAATAGATGGAGATGAACATTAAATGAAAATTCATATTTAGCGTATAAGTGTTTTAATGCAGTTGATAGTTGTAAACTCAAATAAGTAACATTTATAGAAATTTGTCTTAAATGGGAACTAACAAAAGGGACCAGGCCTTGATAAATACAACATCTACGCCAAATACCAAATGGTCTCTTCAGTAACCACATAGGAAAACACACATTAAGCCAATCCACACTTGTTATTAACTCACAAAGACTTGGTAAATATAAGATTCTCCAGAACCAGAAATCCCAATGAATATGGATAACAAATTGTAGTCCATCTCTAGCAAGTTAAAGTGCATGTGTAAAATTTACCTGCACCACTGAGTCCAGACTTTGACTGCAAAATTGCCTGTCCATATATTGACGAAGGATCTGAAGGCATGGATCTCTGTGTATTACCCAAATTTATTTCTTGTTTAATTTCCTACAATTAGAAGATACACATGAGCCAAAACATGGGAAAGAGAGCAAGCAAAATAATTTAAGGGGAATGCAAATAGGATTAGAAATATACTGTATTCAACTGAGGCCTCCCTTGAATTTGGTGCAAAGTTGAAGACATGTTTTGAGAATTTCCTGGTATTAGAAGGCTGAATCAACAACAAAAACCAGTGGATTATAAAGGTCCCGACCAACTTTATGCGAGAAAAAGAACCAAAAGGATAATTCAATTGATGCATAAGTATATACCCTTGATGATTAGCGGCTGACTTCAGAAGGGTCATCCTGTTGGCATCAAGTAGAGTTGGAGAGGTATCAGAAACCATAGAATGAGATTGCTTCATGGGTTCCTCTATCTTCACACCGAGTGTACTCGCTGATGGCTTTCCCATCATTCCATCAGTATTTATAGAATTTACAGAGCCACCAAGTGGAGGATGATTAGGATCCCTTCTTTGTAAGTGAACGTTTCTCTGCTGCATTAGATGCAGCTGCTGCATTTGCATCTGTTGTTGGTGCTCTTTCGCTTTCATTTGTTGCGTCTGCCATTTGTTTCAAAGTGAAAACAAGATAACAAAAGCCAAAAAAGAAAAACAATAATTATATCCCAGAAGAAAATAACCTGTATATATGTTGCAGCCGCCTCAGAATGTTTCTCATTTGTTCTTGCAATAAATATATCCCAAAAGACAGACCACCATTCCAAGAGGAATCCACCAGGAGCATCAATAGCTGTGAAATTAATGAAATCGAAAAGTCAATTATGTACTCAAAATCTATACGTTTGTGGGTATGTCTTCAGGTATATTAATGACTGTCTAATTTCATTCTAAGTTTCAATCACCCTTTTAAAGAAAATGATTATGCCATGCCAACAAAGGAACTAAATACACGGTTTAGCCATCTAGCTACACAAATATACTGATAGTAATTCAGTCGGCCGAAACAGATTGTAGATGATATACTGATAGGAAATGGAACCAAATTGGCATGCCCCTTATAAAATCATCCTCTTTTATTGAATAAATCTTTCAAAAAATGAGGCTAGTGAAGCTCACCAAGGGCCACATGCAAGGAGCTTATACTTGCATATCGAACTGCATTGAATTCTTATGAAAGCATGAACATTGAAGTTGAAACTTATATAAACATGTATAAAGGATGCCCACATTTGAAATATGAAAACATACCTACAGGATCTGTAGCTACCTTCCCTTCCGTCATGAAAGCTTTCGCAGACGTGTGCATCTTTCGTTTTAGTAAATAGTCATGGATGTAAACATCCAGCCTAGCAAAGAGGAATACGAAAGACGTTAATTTCAACAATCGATTACCATATACAAACAAAAACGATACTTCTGTATCCCAACGCTAATCCTTACAACAAAAATAGGAAATATTTACATACAGGTCATTTCTTAAATCACGTTTCACGAAACAGTTATTGAAGCGCCAAATATTTAGATATATGCCATCTAGACAATGCTGCAATTACAATAGTAATAATAATACTACCTGACTCATTATCCAAAAGAATAGCCAATATTCGACCTTTGAAAATCAAAACGGATTATTGCTTTTCAACGTTATAATACAAACGCCATCTTTGGTAGTTCAGAAAAAATTCATAGCTACACTAATAAACCTATAATATAATCTAACTTAAATAGTAAAGTCCAAAACATATTGAGTTAAGCAAATGGAACTTTTTCAAATGTACCTCTGCTACGTGAACTCTGAAAAAGTTGTGTAATGTAACGAACTTTCATAAAGTGTTTTAATCTGCACATTTTGATGACGTGTGATGTGGCACCATTTATAACGTGACACGTCATCAAAATGTGCAGATTAAAACACTTTATGAAAGATCGTTACATTTACACAACTTTTTCAAAGTTCACGTACAAATCGGTACATTTGAAAAAGTTCGTTGCTGTTCTATGGCCAAAGCCCACACTTAAAACACAGATGTTTTGACAAGATGCATTTTACAATAATCAGTATTTTTGACACTCCAAACATATTGATACTCATCAATATAATCATCCATCCATATATATAAAGTACAATTTTTTTTTTTTTTTTTGAACAGATATAAAGTACAATTCAGTTAAGTTACATAAAACTATCAATAGCTAAAAAAAAATAGAAAAGAAGTGAAAATATAATCACATACATCTTATCAGCTTCCCAATTCTGCGCCATTATTATCAATTCAAATTATCAAAAATATGAATCAATATTCTTCCTTCCAATAATCTCTACAAAAAATGATACAGTAAATATTTTTATAAAAAAATAAATAAATATTAAAAATAGAATAATTACGATCAATAGCTCTATACCAGTACAGATGAACAAATTCTGCATTGCTGACGTAATCAAATTCTAGCAGAATTCAACACAATTGAAGTTAGATTAAGAAATTATAAGGTGAATAATAATTTGATGATGAGAATTTGGAATTTTTTTTTTAGTGTGTGTGTGTGTGTGTGTGTTTAGTTAGTTATGGAATGTGAAGAGATGACAGGGGACCTGAGAAAAGTGGGTTTATGAAGATGGAAATGGAATGCCGAAGCTACCTATAAAAAGTTAGACTGTGGGGCCAGGACCTTGAGCTTAGGCTCGGAATTAAATTTGGAAGCTTCTTTTATTTTAGTTGTAAAGTTACATGTAATTTATGTTTTGGAACACAATATTGTAATAAGAGTTACTTAAGATATACTAGTATGTTTTATTTGTTATATACAATTTGTAAGAGATTTTAAAAAAATAATTTTTTTTAATCCACGGCTACGGCTACATGTTTAGTTTTACCAACAGTTACTTTTGTCAAACATACTGGTACTCTAAAAAACATATCTCAGTGACTATTATTTATTCAGCTTATGGTTTTATTGACCTCGGAGCTTATAGCTTATTTAAGTTTATAAAGTAAAATATATATAGTTTTATAAGGACTTTGTTATTTGTACCTATAAAGATCATGTTTAATAAATAGAAATATGCATTGATGAGTAGTACTTTTAGTTTGTTGAGAATAATTAAATTCAAAGAGTGAACCATTGAAAATACAAGCAATTTAATCATGTCAAAAAAATTTAAACGTAGCCCTTAAGGGTACGGTTAGCATTTTCTGTTTTATAAACATGGAAATCTAACAACATCCACTTAATTACAAATGAATCTTTTTCTCTACGTAGTTACTGAGGTTTTATTTGTTTTCCACCAATCGTTATTTCTCAACAAAAACTGCACGTTGGTTGGTGAATAGTTGTCGTATAACAAATAAGTGTTTGCAGTTATTATCTTTTATGATACCCTATTTGGTCTAAAAAATATCACGCAACAACAATAATCTCTTTTGCTCTAAATCTCTTATCTTAGAATTAGAGTCTTTGTTTGAATTAAATAGTTGTGAAATTTTCGTGAACTCAAAGCATGTAAAGGCGACATAATACAATCTAAAGTGTATTCACACGATTGAGATTTGATGTCGTGATTGTTTAATGATTATTTTATTTCACACACATCCAAAACCGCCTATAGTCAAGGTATTTATGGTGTTCGAAGATAATATTGTGCGCCGTCGTGGTCCAAATAAGCAATACTCATAAATGTTGTGCTTCGCAAGAAGAAAAATGTAACCTCCTAGTTTTTCTTTTACTCTTTCGTTGCTTGATGTGCCGTGTGTATCATGCATATGTTTGTTCAATTCCCATTCAATGCCTTTGTTTTTGTATTCCTCAATTTCCACGTAGCTCTTTGGTGAATTTGTTTCATACTTCAATACATTTTAACCTTTTTCACACTAAAAAAGAGCCTTGTATAACAAAATATTTGAAAGATAGAATGTAAACAATCATATCTACGAGGGTGAAAAGACTGGTTTGAGATAAACATTTATTATTAGTGCGTACACTAGACTGATTTCAGATAAACATTTGTTATTTGTGCGGACATTTTGTTGTTAGTGCGTCTACATAATTCATTAATTCGTATCTCATCTTCATCTACTTGATAGTAAAATATAACTAAAAACTTGTAAAAAGTTAGTGAAATTGACTTTGCAATGACATGGTCATCAAGCCAATGAGGAGGTAACAAGTACATGTCCCTTTCACTTTAACTTTTAACACGAGCTTATGAATTCATAATTTTTGTTTGCTCACTAAATTTTCAAAAAGGTAGGAGTAGTAGGTTCGGTATTTAGGCATGAAATTAGGTTCGGGTACTTATAGTGCAAAACATTCAGGCTTTTACTAAAAGTCGAACAAAACAATTTGATGTGGGCCAGGGTTGCGAGATTAAAGACGGTAAAGGTTGGCGTTTGTGGAGGGGTGTGAGTGGGATCAAAGTGGGGGAAGACGTGTAAGATGTATAACTAGTGTCGGGTTGTATTTGAGAATATAATTTATTCTCAAGTGGAAATATAAGCTCATATATCTTTTTCTCAATTTATTTTGGAATTAATGCTTAGTACTTTTTGTTTATGTGGTTACGTAGTTGGGTTGATGAAAAATGTGATCATGTGTAGAGATCTCATTTGTGTTAGATTTTTATTGAGAAAAACTGCATTGGATGTTTTAGGGGGTGTTTGTTTAAGTGGGTTTATAAGCTTATTTGATTTTGGCTTATATTTTATAAGCTTTAATTTTTTGGCTTGTTTTAAGATTTTATGGGCTTAAATAAGTTTATTTTGTTCTGAATAAACTTATATAAGTTCACAAGTATCAAAATAAGGGCTATGAAATATAAGCCGAAACACAAATAAACTTACAAGCCACATATAAACTTAAACAAACACCCTTTACAAATATATATATATATAATATATATATATATATATATATATATATATATATATATATATATATATATATATATATATATATATATATATATATATATATATATATATATATATGTGTGTGTGTGTATTTCTTTTTTCTTTTCTTTCAAATTTTAACTTACAAACACAATGCTAGTGGATTAAAAAAAAGGACCGACTTTGAGTTCTTGTATTCTAAAGCCATCTTTATTTTTTTAGGGTGTGTTTGGTTTGAGGGTATGACTTTCATTTCCAATAAAGTCGTTTGGTATATGGGTTTTGTTTTCAGGACTAGGTATGAAACCCACAAAAATAGGCACTTTTTAAACCAATCATTGATGATGGGTTTGTAAACCCATTCTCATACCTATACCCATAGTGATTCCATAATACAAACCAAACACCCCCCCTTAATGTTCCATGTTTTTTATGCTACCGAGATATGCAGGTTGAAAGTGAAGCGAGATTCTTCTTCGTGTTCCAACCTTTTACCTGAGATCACTCAAAACAGGAGAAAGCTTATTGTTAGCACTACCCCGAGGATTAACCTCGAGAGCAGGCTCTGATGCTTAAGTCAAATATATTCATGAGGTTTTGTATAGAATGTGTTTGTGTCTAGATTGTGTGTTTACCTTAAATTCTTAGTTGGTATTTATAGGAGGATGAGGGTGTGAAATAAAGAGGATGAAGCTTCTCTTTGTACAGCTTTATGGAAAGACTGTTTGTCATGGAGGGATCCATTGTATGTTTCCAAATGGAAGAGTACATGTTGTTGTGTATCTGCTTGCATGGGTGGGTCTTTCCATGTATAAAATATGTTTTATCTTTATAGTCCTCTTTTACAATAATCCATGCCATACCATCTTATGTAGTTTAGTATGCCATGATAAGATTACCCTACTAACCTTATTAGGCCCCTCAAGATCAAGCATGATCTAAGGGCATGTTTGGGATTTACTATGAAATGTTAATATCTATATTATTGTTTTTCTATATGAAGGTCCAATCATGTTCATTTTTGAAGATATTAGGCAATGATAGTGCTATAACCCAATTGAAGTTAAAGTTATATATTTTATGACATCTTTTCACTGCCTTTGTATTTGTAACTGGAGATAATATAATACACACTCATATACATCATCCATATCCCCTGTTTAACCCATCTTTTGAAAGAAACTTTTCAAGTAAGTTTCCTTGAATCCCTCTTTTCTCTTAAACTTGTGTTTGTGAAATATGAAAACAATTGGTATTTAGGCGTACCCATTCTAGTTTAACCTCGAACAAGGTTGCAAGTTTGTGCCAAAAATTTCATCTCGGTGATGACGTGGGCGCTTGTGCTCCGGGTTTAAACCAGAAAATTAACAGTAGCCCAGAGCATATAGTTGGGATATATAAAAACTTTTTACAAGTAGGGTTACGTTTTCCTATCTTTGTATATTTAGGAAAAGTTTCACAACATTACCGAATAAGCATATTGCAACTTTCTCCTAATGGTTATAGGAAACTTTCTCCTAACGGTTGAAATTTTAAATAACTTAATGTATTGAAGATGCCCTAAGATCGAGGGCATGTTTGCGCATTTCTTATCTATTTTACAACAAAACTCAGCATGATCAATTATATTTGGTCTCGGCCATAGAGAATCTTAATTCATACTATAGGTTGTGTGTAAAACCTGAAAAATCTAAAACCTATAAAAGACTAAAATACCCTTGGAACCAAGAATAATAAAATACGTAAAACTCGTTTATAATAAAGTACGGAAATTAAAAACCTAATAAATAAAAACTTAACGAATATAATTTCGTGGATGACTTTGGTACGACGAAGGAAGTAAATGTTTCGCTAATAAGTTGGGCCGTTTGGACTCGTGTCATTTGTTTTGTTTTGCGCCAAGCCTAAGCCCAAGAGGATGTTTGTTTGTGTTCGTGTGAGCCAAGGAGGAGGGGGGCCGAAGCCCATTTGTTTGTGTGTGTGTTTTCGGTTGGATCCAAGCCAACCCAAACCCAATCACTTTCCTAATCTAACTCAAATACTACAACTATAAATACAACACATAATCACTTAATTGGAACCCTAGTTTTGCCTCTCCTTTTTCTTTTTCTTTTGCTCGGCCGAGAATTCCCAACACACCTTGGTGTCGATTTTTCTTATTCAAGTGAAGGTATATCGTTTATTCATCTTCCTTTAACATACCTTGCATGTATATGTCGAGATATATTTGATTTGTCGCGTTTCTTTTCTTTTTGTTTTGGGCCGAGAGGTGGTAACAAAGGAAAACTAGAAACCCTAATTTATATTAAGCGTATGATTGATAAGGAACGTGTAGGTGATAAGTAATATTGAATCGGGTCATGTATATGTTGAACTAATGTGAGCCGAGACATGCATGAGTGGACCGAGACATGCATGAGTTCGAATGGAATATTAAAACATGTAACTTGAATATGTAATGTTTCGATGAGCTAGGTCTTGTATAAAACATGCTAGCCGAAACCCTAATTGAACCGAATAAGTGTATATGAGATTTAGACGTGTAATAAATAAGTAATGGGTACGTAAACATAAACCCTAGTTTAATATGTTAAGCGTGTAGGTATACAAAACCCTAATAACGTATGGTCACATGAAATCAAAAACGTGTATGATAAAGAGTAAAAGTAAAGAAGGTTATTAATTACGTATTAGGTTAAGTGGAGAGTCATTAAGACGTAACATGTAATGAATGCATATTAATGAGATATTAAAGAGTAAGAAACCCTAGAACGTAAATAAGAGTATATTAGGGTTTAAGCTAAATATAGTAAGTGTTATTTCATGTGTGAGTTATAACTTATAAAACTATTTTCTCATTTAACTTAGACTTTAATAAATGATATAACGAACCCTAATCTACAACATTAATTATAAAATACTTAAGACTTATTAATAAACCCTAAAGTATAAAGATTACTAATTATGGATACCAAATATTTAAAAGATCATTTTGACGATTATGGAATCATTAATAACTTGGACGACCATTGATGTCTATAGGTTACGTGAAGAGGAGTAATCCTTTGTTTTCGTCTTTCTCGCTTTTTGATCTTTTGCTTTCGAATAAGGATACGGATATTTGACCTTTTCAGAAAGGTTTAAGTATGAAGTTTTCTTTTCGATATCATATTAGGATTTCCTAAACCTTTGCTATGAACCCTAATGTGTTTATTCGAATGTTGCTTATCACGAACTTTGATTCTGAATTATAAAACATCGATTTTTGAACTATCGATATGAAAACTATGATTTTGGAAAGATGAATGATTTTCACGATAAATATGATCTATGTCATTTATGACATTCTTATTTGATTCGATAGTTGACACCCAAGCCAAATATAACTAGTCATGGGGGTTCCATGTCCGTGTCAGCAAATGCACTTTCTGACATGACTCTAGGGCGTAGAGTGATGTTACTGCCACGTCCTTTCTGTTATCACTGTATGAGCTCAATTTGAATTATGTTATGAATATTTTGTCTGTGGGCGTATGGATGCATCCTAGATCTGTTATATGCCATATATTATTTGTTATTTGTTATCGATGATTGATGCTGCGTGCATGCACGTCCTTCATAACTCTGGTAGGTCTCCCCTACAAATATGTTGCCTTATGTGATTATAATATGTTTTCGATATGGCATATGTTGCAGGCTTCGAGGTAGTTAAACTATAAAACTTATTACGATATTTCGAAATTATCTTTTGAAATGAATATGACTTCACTGTTTTCTTTTACTTTATTTCGTATTCGATTTTCGTTTCATATTCATTTTGCTTGTATATCACGTTCACTGGGCTTTGTAAGCTCACCGCACTTTTCTTTTCTTCATGGCGGTATCTAAGCATTGGAGCTGGGTATTGCTTTGGGATGAGTCTTTGAGTGGACTTACCTTAGAGATTTAGCTTTGATATTATGATGCCATTTAGACTTATGCTTTAGACATTTCATTTGGAGTTTATTTTTCCGCTGGGACCTATGTATTGAAGTCTTTTGACTTGGATTATTTCCATATTTATGTTAAAGATTTCTTTTGGTTTATATGTTTGCTTTGATATGACACCATTACTTGTGATTCCTTTACCCTTGTGGGGTCGGGGCGTTACAATTTATGGCATCAGAGCCCAGGTTTACGACTTGTAGTCAGGACCTGTGACATATGGAGCCTAGGTTTCGAGACTTTAGAACTTAGGATTTGACCTGTGAGGATTTGGGTAGACTTTAGGATTTCTTCGTGTTTCTATTTCGTATCTCACCTTTGTTCATTTTGCTAATCGTTTGGATATCATTCGGATGGTTCAAACTCGTCGTACGGTAACTTCGGGAGGGGACGATGATGCTCCGACATGGATGCTTTGCGATTCGAATGCTCTCAACTCTCTTTTCCACTGGTTTGACTACACCTGAGATGATGGAGCGGTGGTCAACAACATCGTAAATGTCGAATGGTGCTTCGGGTAGTGGTGGAGGAAATCAACCCGTCGGTATTCATACTTGGATCGAGCGTTTCGGTAAGCTGAAGCCTCTTTCGTTTAGCACTTCGCTGCTACTTCCTACTGAGGCCGAGGACTGGATCACTCATATTGAGAAGCTGTTTGAAGTACTGGGTTGTGGAGACGGGTTTAAGACTCGTTTGGCTTCATTCAAATTGGAAGGTGATGCTTTGAGTTGGTGGAAAGCATTGAAACAAGCAAGAGGAGGTGATGCTTTTCTTTGTGACTTGTACTTGGACTGAGTTTCGGACTATCTTCTACAACCGTTACTTCACGATGCTTTGGCAGCAAAGGTATGAGAGGGATTATCAGGCGATCTACCAGTTTGATAATGAGACCTCTAATGAGTACATGAGTAGGTTTATGAGGTTGGTGAGTTTTGTTGGAGTGATTCTTTGGAGATGGTAGGCGTCAAGCTAAGCACTTCAAGTGGGGACTGAAGAAGTGGGTGTTGGACCGATTGCTTAATATTGAGTATGAGAATGTGTCGGCCTGTAATGATGCATTTCGTAACATTGAGATCTTCCATGAGGTTTCGGGTTCTAACAAGCGTAATCGCGATGGTGATCGGATTCAAGGTAGGACTCAAGGCAATGACTATAAGGGAAACTCTGGTAGGAGTTATGATTCGAGAGGTCATATGGATAGGAGTTATGATCGCGGTGGTCGGTCGGGAAGGAATGTTGACAACTGGGACGTTCTGAGACGAGGGGTCAAGATAATAGGAATGCTTTGGTAGGAATGGAAGTGATCGTCGAACCAAGGTAACAATAACCCGGCGTTACAACAGGGATCGGCCCTAGAGGAACGAATCGGGTCGTCGTCGGGATCTTCTAGTCGCAGAGGACGTGAAGTTTTGCCACCCCCACCTATTTGTACTACTTGTGGAAAGGCTCATCCAGGCGGTGTTTCAAGGCCACTGGTGGATGTTTTGGTTGTGGTTCCACTACTCACAAGATTAAAGATTGCCCTAAGAAGAATCCGGCAGTTCCTGGAAACTACATCAAGCCGCCAACTACTCTTTGGGACGTGTCTATGCTACTACTCGTAATCAGCGGAGCGAACTTCGTGTACCATTACGGGCACTCTTTTCATTGATGATTTTGCTGTCTTCGTTTTATTTGATACTGGCGCCACACACTCTATTATATCATCACATACTGCTAAGAAACTTAATATGAAGCCCAAACCGTTAACAAATCACTTATCGATTTCGACGCCTATGAAAAATCATGTGATCATTGATCGTAAATATGTCGAGTGTCCTCTTCGTTTTGATGATCGTATTCGCTTTGCAAATCTGTATCCTCTCAATATGGTCGACTTTGATATCATTCTAGGTATGGATTGGTTGGCTTACCATAGAGCTTCAATTGATTGCCATGCTAGAACGGTGATCTTTGGAGACGTAAAACATCCTGAATTCGTTTATTATGGTTCTCAACCCCTTAAATCTGTTAAGCTCATTTCCGCTATGAAGGCACGAATCATGATTGCTCATGGGTGCCAAGGTTTTCTAGCATCTGTTAAGGATACATCTTTGGAGAGTCCTAACATTGATAGTCTTTCGGTTGTTTGCGAATTTCTTTGGACGTTTTTCCGGATGAACTCCCTGGACTTCCCCATTTCGAGAAGTTGAGTTTAGCATTGAGTTAATTCACGGTGCTGAACCGATTTGAAGGCTCCGTATCGTATGGCACTGTAGGAACTGAAGGAGTTGAAGGAACAACGCAAGAGATGATAGAAAGTGGATTTATTCGCCCTAGTGTTTCTCCATGGGGTGCACCTGTCTTGTTTGTGAAGAAGAAGGATGGAAGCATGCGTCTATGTATCGACTATCGTGAACTCAATCGTATTACTATTCGTAACCGTTATCCTTTGCCGCGTATAGATGATTTGTTTGATCAAGCGCAAGGAGCTAAGTTCTTTTCGAAGATTGACCGAGGTGCGGCTACCATCGCCACGTGTGAGGGATCAAGATGTTCCTAAGACCGCGTTTACGTACGGATATGGTCATTACGAATTTCTCGTTATGCCTTTTGGTTTGACTAATGCGCTGCCTGTGTTTATGGACCTGATGAATCGTGTTTTCCATGAGTTTCTCGACAAGTTCGTTATTGTCTTCATCGACGACATCTTAGTTTACTCTAAGTCTGAAGAGGAGCATGAGCAACATCTCCGGATAGTTTTGGAGATTTTGAGGAAGAAGAAGTTGTACGCCAAATTTTCGAAGTGTGAATTTTGGTTGAGACAAGTTGCTTTCCTTGGTCATATCGTATCGGTGATGGTATAACCATGGATCCGTCTAAAGTTGAGGCTATCACTAAATGGCCAAGACCTACGACATGGACTGAGGTCGAGGAGTTTTCTTGGACTTGTTGGTTACTATAGACGTTTTGTTGAAGGTTTCTCTCGTCTAGCTTTGCCTTTAACCCAACTGATGAGGAAAGGTGAAAAGTTTGTATGGACGGATGAACGAGAGAAGAGTTTTGAAGAATTGAAACGGAGATTGGTGTCGGCTCCTATTTTGACTCTTCCAACTGGATCAGGAGGATTTCAAATCTACAGCGATGCATCTAAGAAGGGATTAGGTTGTGTTTTGATGCAACATGGAAAGGTAATAGCTTATGCTTCGAGGCAGCTAAAACCTTATGAGGAGAACTACCCAACTCATGATCTTGAGTTAGCTGCGGTGGTGTTTGCGTTGAAGATCTGGAGGCATTATTTGTATGGAGAGGCGTGTGATGTATTCACGATCATAGAGTCTCAAATATATTTTCACTCAGAAGGAACTTAATATGAGACAAAGAAGATGGTTAGAACTTCTTAAAGATTATGACACTAACATTCAGTACCATCCAGGTAAGGCTAACGTAGTTTCTGACGCACTTAGCCGGAAATCAGGCATTCTTGCGAGTATCAAGATTGAGCCTAGGATTTTGCGTGATTTAGAGAGTTTGGATGTTGAGTTGTGTGTACGAGGTTTTGATGGATATTGGGCTAGTATGAAGGTGGAGTCGAACCTTATACTGCAAATTAAGGAAGCTCAGAAAGATGACGGCGAAGTGTGGGCCGTAGCGCAAAATGTTGAAGAAGGTAAGCAAACGGAGTTTAAGGTTGATAATGACGGTATTGTGTGGTATGGAGATAGGCTTTGTGTTCCCAATGATCAGGTACTTCGTGAGAAAGTTATGACCGAAGCTCATAGTTCTCCTTTCACTATTCATCCTGGTTCTACCAAGATGTATAGGGATTTGAAGCAGTACTTTTGGTGGAACGGCATGAAACAAGATGTGGCGACGTTTGTGTCGAAGTGTATGATTTGTCAGCAAGTGAAGATTGAACATCAAAGGACTAGTGGATTGTTACTGACCATTGGAGATTCCAACATGGAAGTGGGATAAGATATCTATGGATTTTGTGACTGGATTACCTCTTACTAGGAAGAAGCATGATGCGATTTGGGTGGTTGTTGATCGACTAACCAAATCTGCTCATTTCTTGCCAATCAGGAAGGATTATGGTATTGGTAAATTGGCGGAGATTTTCAGCAAGAGATCGTTAGACTTCATGGTACTCCGACATCTATTGTGTCCGATAGAGATCCGCGTTTTACTTCTCGTTTTTGGAAGGGTTTGCAGAAAGCTTGGGGTACTCGACTTAATTTTAGTACGGCATTTCATCCTCAAACAGATGGTCAGTCAGAGAGGACTATACAGACCTTAGAAGATATGCTAAGGGCTTGTGCTTTAGAATGGACTGGCAGTTGGGGTGAATATTTATGTTTAGTAGAGTTTGCTTATAACAACAGTTGGCATGCTAGCATTAAGGCGGCACCGTTTGAACTTCTTTATGGAAGGAAATGTAGAGCACCTATTTGTTGGGATGAAGTAGGTGAGCGTTTGATTGAAGGACCGGAAATGATCGAGATCACTAATGAGAAAGTAGCTGTGGCTAGAGAGAAATTGAAGGAAGCTAGGTCTCGTCGAAAAGTTATGCCTGATAAGCATCGTCGTGATTTAGAATTTCGGGTTGGAGATCGAGTGTTTTTGAAAGTTTCGCCGTTTAGAGGTGTGAAACGTTTTGGAATCAAGGGCAAGCTTAGTCCTCGATTTATTGGACCATTTGAGATTTTGGAACGTATAGGAGAAGTTTCGTATCGTTTAGCACTTCCGCCTCAGTTATCGCATGTTCATGACGTTTTCATGTATCACTCTTGGGGATACAATTATCATCCGTTACACGTTGCTTCTTATCCGTTTGATCAAATTCAATCCGATATGTCTTTATCTGAAGAACCAGAAGCTATTCTGGAAAGACAAGAAAGAGTTATGAGGAATAAAGTCATTCCATTCGTTAAGATTCTTTGGAAGAATCATCCTGAACGTGAGGCTTCTTGGGAAACCGAGGAGTCGTCGTGCAAGTTATCCGCATTTCTTTGAATAGTTTGGTATGTTCTCATTTCGTTTTCGTTATCGTTTCGTTTCATTCAATTTTCGAGGACGAAAATTTTTTAGAGGGAAGAATTGTAAAACCTGAAAAATCTAAAACCTATAAAAGACTAAAATACCCTTGGAACCAAGAATAATAAAATACGTAAAACTCGTTTATAATAAAGTACGGAAATTAAAAACCTAATAAATAAAAACTTAACGAATATAATTTCGTGGATGACTTTGGTACGACGAAGGAAGTAAATGTTTCGCTAATAAGTTGGGCCGTTTGGACTCGTGTCATTTGTTTTGTTTTGCGCCAAGCCTAAGCCCAAGAGGATGTTTGTTTGTGTTCGTGTGAGCCAAGGAGGAGGGGGGCCGAAGCCCATTTGTTTGTGTGTGTGTTTTCGGTTGGATCCAAGCCAACCCAAACCCAATCACTTTCCTAATCTAACTCAAATACTACAACTATAAATACAACACATAATCACTTAATTGGAACCCTAGTTTTGCCTCTCCTTTTTCTTTTTCTTTTGCTCGGCCGAGAATTCCCAACACACCTTGGTGTCGATTTTTCTTATTCAAGTGAAGGTATATCGTTTATTCATCTTCCTTTAACATACCTTGCATGTATATGTCGAGATATATTTGATTTGTCGCGTTTCTTTTCTTTTTGTTTTGGGCCGAGAGGTGGTAACAAAGGAAAACTAGAAACCCTAATTTATATTAAGCGTATGATTGATAAGGAACGTGTAGGTGATAAGTAATATTGAATCGGGTCATGTATATGTTGAACTAATGTGAGCCGAGACATGCATGAGTGGACCGAGACATGCATGAGTTCGAATGGAATATTAAAACATGTAACTTGAATATGTAATGTTTCGATGAGCTAGGTCTTGTATAAAACATGCTAGCCGAAACCCTAATTGAACCGAATAAGTGTATATGAGATTTAGACGTGTAATAAATAAGTAATGGGTACGTAAACATAAACCCTAGTTTAATATGTTAAGCGTGTAGGTATACAAAACCCTAATAACGTATGGTCACATGAAATCATAAACGTGTATGATAAAGGGTAAAAGTAAAGAAGGTTATTAATTACGTATTAGGTTAAGTGGAGAGTCATTAAGACGTAACATGTAATGAATGCATATTAATGAGATATTAAAGAGTAAGAAACCCTAGAACGTAAATAAGAGTATATTAGGGTTTAAGCTAAATATAGTAAGTGTTATTTCATGTGTGAGTTATAACTTATAAAACTATTTTCTCATTTAACTTAGACTTTAATAAATGATATAACGAACCCTAATCTACAACATTAATTATAAAATACTTAAGACTTATTAATAAACCCTAAAGTATAAAGATTACTAATTATGGATACCAAATATTTAAAAGATCATTTTGACGATTATGGAATCATTAATAACTTGGACGACCGTTGATGTCTATAGGTTCTGTGAAGAGGGAGTAATCCTTTGTTTTCGTCTTTACGCTTTTGATCTTTTGCTTTCGAATAAGGTACGGATATTCTGACCTTTTCAGTAAAGGTTTCGTATGAAGTTTTCTTTTCGATATCATATTAGGATTTCCTAAACCTTTGCTATGAACCCTAATGTGTTTATTCGAGCTGTTGCTTATCTGAACTTTGATTTCTGAATTATAAAACATCTGATTTTTGAACTATCTGATATGAAAACTATGATTTTGGAAAGATGAATGATTTTCTGATAAATATGATCTATGTCATTTATGACATTCTTATTTGATTCGATAGTTGACACCCAAGCCAAATATAACTAGTCATGGGGGTTCCATGTCCGTGTCAGCAAATGCACTTTCGACATGACTCTAGGGCAGTAGAGTGATGTTCTGCCACGTCCCTTTCTGTTATCTGTATGAGCTCAATTTGAATTATGTTATGAATATTTTTATGCGTATGGATGCATCCTAGATCTGTTATATGCCATATATTATTTGTTATTTGTTATCGATGATTGATCTTGCGTGCATGCACGTCCTTCATAACTCTGGTAGGTCTCCCCTACAAATATGTTGCCTTATGTGATTATAATATGTTTCTGATATGGCATATGTTCTGGGCTTCGAGGTAGTTAAACTATAAAACTTATTCGATATTTCGAAATTATCTTTTGAAATGAATATGACTTCCTTTGTTTTCTTTTACTTTATTTCGTATTCGATTTTCGTTTCAGTATTCATTTTGCTTGTATATCATTCACTTGGGCTTTGTAAGCTCAGCCGCACTTTTCTTTTCTTCCGCGGCAGGTATCTAAGCATTGGAGCTGGGTATTGCTTTGGGATGAGTGCTGAGTGGACTTACCTTAGAGATTTAGCTTTGATATTATGATGCCATTTAGACTTATGCTTTAGACATTTCATTTGGAGTTTATTTTTCCGCTGGGACCTATGTATTGAAGTCTTTTGACTTGGATTATTTCCATATTTATGTTAAAGATTTCTTTTGGTTTATATGTTTGCTTTGATATGACACCATTACTTGTGATTCCTTTACCCTTGTGGGGTCGGGGCGTTACATTGTGATCCTATAAAAAATGGGTTACAATTTCAAAAGTTATTAAAAGATGACAAGCCTTCCTCATATTTTTTTCTTCAAGCCTAGTTTGTTTTATTTAACTCATACATTTCTTTTTCTTTCTTTATATTTCTTTTCTTCATTTAATATACCAATTTTTTCATTACAACTTTCTCATAAAGTATTATTAAACTTTAAGTATTTATTTAATATGTTCAAATTAATTATGAACAAAACTTATATTTAATAACCAATGTCTATTATGAACAACTCATTTTATTGATGAACAACTAACTAATGAACATTATGAAAAAAAAAATCTTTAAAAAGTAAACAATGAACAACGTAATTTAACTGATGAACATTATGATGTAACTAATTAACAACATTAAAAAGAAAAGTGATAAACATTCTGATAACAAAAACAAAGTTTTTCAAAAAGAAACCTGGTGAGCATTGTAATGTTGTTCATCAAAGAAATTTGATGAACATTGTGATAACTAAAAAAGAAAAAGTTCTTTAAAAAAAACTGATGAACAACGTGATATAACTGATGAGCAACATCAAAGAAAATTGATGGACATTGTGATAACAAAGAAAAAGTTCTTGAAAAAGAAAACTGATGAACAACGTGATCTAACTATTGAACAGTGTGATGTTGTTCATCAAAGAAACTGATGAATATTGTGATAACAAAAAAAGAAAAAGTTCTTCAAAAAAAAAGAAACTAATGAACACTGTGATGTAATTGATGCACATTATCAAAGAAAACTAATGAACATTGTAATAACAAAAACTGAAAAAAGTTATTCAAAAAGAAAAATGATGAATAACGTGATCTAACTGATGATCATTGTGATGTTGTTCATAAAGACACTGATGAACACGTATTGCAGATTCGATGTTTTATTCTTAACAATTTTGATTTTTAAGTAAATATTGAAGCTTTTATGAATTATTAAAGCAACCTATCTTATCTTACTAATATAATAAGAAAGGGCTATCTAAGCCCTATGGTTGTAAAGCTACAACTCGAAAGACGACCTTACCTTCAATATCTATATTCCTATTAAATCACAAATGTTCTTCATTGAGATATTTCATCGAACATCTTTTTGGGTGTTTTCATGAACATATGATTTCTTTGAAAATTTATGAGAAAAAATTATAAATGCAAAAAAGATGAAGAATTGATGTTAATTTATGATTTGTTAATCAAGAATCATCATAGAATTTTGATTTTTTTTATGAAAAACTTGAGAGAAGTTAAAGCAACCCACCGTGAAATTGAAGTTATTAGATCTCGAATTGAAAGAATTATATCATGAATTGATGTATTTAAATCGCGAATTAGAATAATTAGATGTAGAATTTAAGTATTTGATCATGAATGAAGAAGTAAAATGAAAAAAAAGAAGATTCGTGAGCAATGTTGCAAAAATCGTGAATCGGTAGTCGGCGGTCGACCACCCTGCAGCGAGTAATCGGTCAAGTCGGGATTAATCGGTGATTAATCGGATTGGCATTTCCTGCAGTTTTTTGGTATTTCCGGAGACCAAACTAAAAATCTTAACCGATTCCAAGCCTGCTATGTTTCCAAACCTCAATAAAAGGCTCCAATTCTGATTATGATGCCCATTGTGCCTTATAAGTGAAATATACGATCCCAAAATTAAGTATAATGCCTAAATTATTATTATTTTTAAAATGACCGATTTGCCCGATTGGGCCGATTTTTTACCGATTCGGCCGATTTTGACCGATTCGGCCGATTTTTTGACTGCTTAGTGTCGATTTTTATCCTAGACCGATTTTTCGACCGATTTTCAAAAATCGACAAGGTACTCGGCCGATTAACGATTAATCGGCCGAGTTGACCGATTTTTGCAACATTGTTCGTGAGATAAGAAATAGGAAAAGAAGCTGGAGGAAAAAGTGAAGGTTATGTGACATTAGAGCATCTTCAATGCATAGTGTAATACAGGGTTCAATACAATTTCACGTCATCACGTCATCACTACATCAACATATCAATCTTTATATAAAACTTTCACAATGCATCGAACTTAACATGATTTAATAGATTACCATATCATTAAACTTTTTCTAATTTGATAAACTAATATTATCATTTTATAAAAAATACAAAATATTTACTTAGCATTAAAAACATACAACAGTGTGTATATATTTCATATCTATAACCAAGGCTTGTATAAACTAAATAATTTAGCACTGCACAAGCCAACTAAAGCTCAATTTAATGAATATTGTTTTATCATCTTTAGTGTTCAATCAAATGGTAAGAAAACATGGAGTTTTTATGTTTAGAAAATGGAAAATGGCCTTAAATCTCATCCAAATGATTAAAAGAAATATATTCTCAAGTGATATCTTGGGCCAAAAAGAGTCCATCAGTTGATTTGAATATTTAATTGTTAAAAGGGAGTTCTCATAAACCGTATGTACCGACACCCATGAATATTCAATATACATGCCTAGGTGGATTTTCACAATGCATTAATCTATGAGTCATCACTCATTGACCGGATAATAAGACTTGATTGTAGATGCCCTAATAAGAGTAGACTTTTATCCTCTTGTTAGGCCATCTACAATGCACTGATGTGGCATGGTGCAACAAAAAATATTAAATAACAACTCACCGTTATTACAATTTTGGGACTCCATAGTTTAATATGAGTTCTTGTCTGAACACACCATGTATGCTAATAGTATGCTCTCTTTGTACTTTTCTATCATCACACTTCCCACAATTTTTTCTACTTTCATTTACTTAGGCTCCCCCATTAAGGGATTCAATCGTGTAGGTGACCAAGTTGGGCGTGAATTGTGACGATCGACATCATCCACATCAAGACGATCGAGTGTCAATCGATCGCCACATTCACTCGATCGACACTCGATCTATACTACTGCAGGCAGCCTTAGGCATGTGTCTTTTTTAATGTCCAATGCAATGCGGAGTGTTTCTCGTAAACTCATGAGATGGTGATGTGACGTGTATTAAACTATGTTGAGGGCAATGCATTGGAGATGACTTTAGTTAAAAAAAAAAGGAAAAAACGTGTCATAAGCAGATCATTTAAAAAAAAATTTTTATTTTGATAACACTTTTTATTTGAACACCAACCTTGATATTATTGTGTGTTTTACGTAAATACCACTTTTGAAAAACTTTACCCGACTAAAGAAAAAATTCGCACAACATAAAACTCAAATCAAACTAGTGAAACATAACTTGTTATCGTGGATAAAAAGATAACAAAACAAAACATATCTACTATTCAACGTTTTGAATAAGAAAAAAACATGTCTTTTCTAGATGAGTAGATTCTAGAAGGTAATAGACATAGAAAGATCCACCGGCCGAGTAGTTGGGCCTTAACTACCTTCTTTATAAATAGACGTGGAAATCACAGTTTCCGATTTGTTCTACGCTCATCTTATTTGACTCCCATTTTTCAGGTATCAACATTACTATTCCCCTTAAAAAAATATATATCATATTTACTCAATTGATATATGTTTAATTATATATAACGCTTTGATTTATGTAACTGATCTATTATTAATAGTAATTTTTGACCCAATGCTTTGGATTTTAATTAAGTTTGTGTGATTTGTGGTTTAATTGCAACTGATTTATTGACATGTATAATGTTTGCTATCGGTTTAGGTTATTTAGTTATGTTTGTATTGTTTTCAGTATGATAATTGTTTAATTTAATAGTTAACGGATTGGATTTTGATTTGTTTATGTAATGCTTCAATTGCAATTTATTGTTAATATTGCTATGATGACTCACATAGTCACATTTTTATCAAGATACACAACATTATGTATGAATTATGATATGCATTCTGTCGGTTTAGGGTAGAATTCCCGCAAATGATTCAGATTTTGATTAATTAGTTGTAAGTGATATACTAATTATATGCTGAAAGTTTCGAATTTCCTGGGATTTTTTACTTTGACTTTAACTATGGTTGCTTATTTATGTTGTATCCATATGTGTGAGGCGTTTATTGGATTATTTCATGATACTTTTTATTTTAATGATCTGAGCGAACTATTTATTCTTAAGTACCAAAAATCTTCGGATTAAGATAAAGTGTTCCAATCTGCTGACTGCCATTTTACATGGGAGTTTCGTAAAGAATTTGTGTTATTACCATTTTTATAACCTAATACTTATATTGATCCCAGAATACTCAACCATAATAGGGAATTATAGTGTTCCATGATTTGTGTCTGTTAAATAATAGGGAATTATAGTTTTGTAAATAATTTGTGTCCTTATCGTGTTTTCCCTGGTCTGAACAGAGCTTACTATCAGCCAATTGTAGCGAAGGCATACAAAAAGTAGATTAATTGCATCAACGACATTCATTCATCTAACTTTATAATCAAAAGATGGCAGAGGTACAAGTCTTTACCTAGTCTCGATGTCAAGATCTATTGTTTTGGGATACTAAATAACCACTTGAAAATTGTATTCACAGGAGGGTTACAAGGTTCAATTGCATGTATATGATCTAAGCAATGGCCTGGCTCGCCAGCTCTCCATGTCATTCCTGGGGAAGGCTATCGAAGCTATATGGTAACGGCCCTATTCCTTTCTCCTTTTTGTTATCATGACTTATTTCTTGCGGATTATGTTTAGTTTAGAGGTAATGGGCTGGTCAGCAAATGGGTTGGGTTGGGTCGACCACCATATACTTCTTTTGAGGTCTGTAGGTGACTGATGTTTTAAATATGATTGAATACTTCTATTATAACAGGGGTAATCTAATCTTATATAAGAATTAGGAGGTTTTATCTTTTTGAATAACTTATGGTGACATTTAACCCACTTGACCTGTTTAGCCCGTTTCAACTCAGCTAGAAATATTCGAACCATTTGGCTTGTAACTCGTTCAAATTGCCACCTCTCTGTTACAATGCCAGTTAACCATCTGTTCTGAAACATTAAACAGGCACACTGGTGTGGTTGTATATGGTACCGAATACTTCTATGGAGCTGGGATCCAACAATGTCCAGCGGGAAAAGCACAATACGGGACTCCACTCCGAGTAATTGATCTTGGTGTCACCCATGTCCCAAAGGATGTGTTCGAGATGTATTTACAGGAGATAGGCCCACGCTACACATCCGAAACTTACAGTTTAATGACACACAATTGTAATAATTTTAGCAACGAAGTTGCACAGTTTTTGGTGGGTGTCTCTGTCCCGGACTACATTCTTAACCTGCCTCAGGAAGTCATGAGTAGCCCTATGGGTGCCCTTATTAGTAAGTTAACCTTTCTATTCATGTTTTTTAATCGTCATAAATTTTATATGGATTCTCACAAATACTGTATCAAATTTCTATGATTTCCAGTGCCTATGATACAAAACTTGGAGATGACAATGAGGTCAGGTGCTGTCCCACAAGCTCCTCAATTTAGACCATCTCCAGCGAACACAATTCCTCCAACGACAAAGAAAGTAGACAACACATCAGCAAAAAGTAGTGATGCCAAGTCGAAAGAGGAAAAAATGGTGCCACCAGCAGTTGTTCCAGCTGGAACATCAGAAGAGAAACCAGTTGCCAACGATCCTCTTGGAGATGCAAGAAGCAAAGTGCAAGAAGAGATTGGGAAAGAGTTTGCTGCAATAATGGCGAGCGGGACCCTCCGTGCCAGCGAGGCTGCCGCGCTTGCTACCAAGAAGGTGATGCAGAAATACGGGCATATGAATGCCGCACAAAGCTGATACAGCTTTTGAGCTCCTGTAATTCTGTGATTTCTTTGGTGGTAAAATGTTCCAAAATCATTATTGTGACACTGTTCTCCATTCAAGAATGTACTTGTTTGTGACAATGATTTAAGTATTAATTATTTCGGATATAAATTAATGAAGGCACAAATTCTTGCGCAAAGATGTTAGCACTTTATTTACTTGCTTTACATGTGAACATTCGAATATTGTACTAACTTTCTATAGGGAACAAACTTTGTTGTGTTTATGGTACGCAAATATTATGTCTGCTTTACATAAGTAGCATGTTATCCTGCACCTAAATCGAGTCATATTGATAGTACTGGATCTTGCATAAGAGAAGACAATGCTGCAACCACATCAGTTATTGACGGCCGGGCCGATGCACCCATACTGAGGCACATGGCTGCTATGGTTAGCACTTGGCTTAGATCGGTTTGTGGGTAATTTCCCTCAAGAAGTGGATCAACAAGTTCTGAGTATTTATGTGGATGCTTTATCCTTGGTTCCACCTGTTTAAAAATGCTGATTGTTAAAAGTTAATAGATGCAACATAGTTGGTATTGGGTTGTAGCAAGACACACTAAAGACTAAAAACTACATACATCGTTTGTGATTTGGTGAAATCTGACGATACTATCTGGGATAAAAGTTTACAAAATCCACACTTTGTCTATTAACAGAATTTCACTTTTAGTGTCTTGCTTAGTCGATGTCTTTACTAAAACTTCTTGGTTGTTAAGAAAATTAGTCATATACTAGAGAGGAACGAAGGTTAAATCACTTGTATACCACATGAAAGCACTGGTACTGACGACTGACTGTATTTTTATAAAGTTCAGAAAGCCATAAGGATGATATATGTAATTCAGTCTGTCCTAAATAAATATATAAAGTTATAAACCATGAACTTTACCCATTGAACAAGATGCAGCTCTTCGCTATTCCTTGTCAAATCAATGGCTCTTCTTCCTGTAATGAGCTCCAACAAAACAACACCGTAACTGTAAATATCCGACTTTACAGTTAACTTACCTGTCTTTTGATACTCAGGTGCACAATATCCAAGTGTTCCCATTACTCTTGATGTTACATGTGTCCTATCCCCAACTGGACCAAGCTTGGCTAGCCCAAAATCAGAGAGTTGGCATTAAAATCCTGGTCAAGTAGTATGTTAGAGGACTTTAAGTCGCGATATATTACTGCTGGGTTGTTTGATTCGTGCAAATATTCTAAGCCTTTTGCAGCATGCAACGCTACTTTCATCCTTGTCAACCAGTCAAGCGGCTGCTTCCCAGGGGGAAGATCTGCATATTTGAACCAGCTACAATACATTACACGAACATTCAAACAATAATCTTACATGATGTATGCACAATACATGGTCTAAACAAGTATGTGAGGGTGATAAGATATACTATACTATCACAATAGTAAACTAATGTTGTATAAAAACGATTTAGGAGGTTAAAAGACACCCTTGGGCGAGTTTTCACTCACTTGGCTCGTTCCCCTGTAACAAAAATTCATTTTGTTAAGGCTCAGTTGACCCGTAACAGATAATATAACCCAAATGGAGTTATTAGCAAGTAAATTGGTAGAAAATGTCACATACTCGCATCTATTACAGATTTACACAGTCAAAAGTCATATAGTATACCGAGTAGATGGTTTTCCAAAGAACCCTGAGGCATATACTCGTCGTATACAAGTAATCTTTGATCTCCCTCCGCACAATATCCGACTAAATTTACCAGCCGTGGATGACAGAGATGGCTTAGCATCATAACCTCTACAAGAAACTCCGCATTTCCTTGCTTCCCATCACGATTTAGTTGCTTCACAGCTACAATCTGAGCCAAGAAAACCCAATACTATGTGATAATAGTTATACAAATACATATGTAATCTATATCTATCTATATCTATACTATAAAACTTTATAATGCATTTAGGCCTTCTAAAATTAGAAGGCTTAAAAATTCAGACTTTTTTACTTGCTTATTATGGAAAGAGTTGTTCTAACAAAAAATTAAGATAAGGAGCTCCAATCATGAGATGACATGTGTCACTTCTTAACAAACTCCAAGCCTAACTTCTAACAAACTCCAAACCTAACTCCTAACCACTAAAAATTAAGATAAAAAGCTCCAATTATAAAATGACATGCGTCATTTCTCAACTAAAAATTCATCTTTATTTTTAAATTAAAATATCTTTTTATCTACTTATTTTTTTTATAATCTAATTTCATCATATTTTCTAAAATTTTATGCTCTTTAATTCAACATCCATTTTGATATATTTTTATGAGTTTTTAGTTTTTATATTTTTAATGGGTTTATTTTATTTTAATTCAAATTTTTACAACTTTAACATTTATTTCATTTATTTCAATCAATATAATCTTGATTCGTCAAAATCATATACTTTTGGGGTAGTGTTTGACGCATAAGATATTGCAAGGGTATTTATATATGTGAGAATATTATAGAGGTGGCAAAACGGGCGGGCCGGGCGGGCACGGGCACGGGCTAGAATGGGCACTGGCTTAAACGGGCACGGGCTAAACGGGCACGGGCCAAACGGGCACATGTTATACAAATCGCTTAATAAAAGACCTAAAACGACGAAATAAATTTCTTAAACGTAATATCTTATTTATATTAAAAAATTTAAATATATTATATAAAAAAAATCTTTAAAACGATCGCTAATGTTCAACAATTGAGAAAAAAAAATGCCCTTTTGTGCCCATTTAAGTTTTCAATGGGCTATATGTGCCAATTTCAAAAAAAGAAGGGGGCTAAATGTGCCCAAATCTTTTAAAAATGTGCCCATTTAGCCCATCTTTTTGCTTCTGTGCACATTTTGCCACCTCTAGGGAATAATGATGTCGCGGGAAAGCTACGAGAAAGTTACGGGTAACCCAAACAAACACTTACAACTAACACATATACATTCGAAGTGTTGTGAAACGAATTCACTAAACGGGTAAGCAAACACATATAACTATACTTATCGCCGCCGCTGTTCGCGGGTACCCGGCTAGAATGACACAATAGCCAAATTCTTTGCATATACAGGTGGTTCTAGAGATTTATTAGATTACCTGCCCGGTTTTCTCGAGGTCTCCTTTGTAAACTCGCCCAAATCCACCTTCCCCTAGAAGATATTCTTCTTTAAAGTTCGTGGTCGCTATCTCTAACTCCTTGTAAGTGAAATTTTTCGCTGCCACATTGTTGTTGGATTGATTTGTAATTCCCGTCTTATTCCTTTTAGCTTCATTGTCATCTTGGTTTTGGGTTTCAGACTGGACTCTTTTCTTATTCTCTGCACAATAACAACACGCACCCTTTTTTTTAGAGTATGATTGTTTAAAAAGCTAACGATTCTGAAAATGTGATACAATTGGAACACTTACTAAATCGAATCAAAGGTACACAATGGAGTTTCTTTATTCTCTTTCTCAACTTCTTACATCGTTTCTTCCCTAGTGTTGGTATATGCGAAAACAGTTTTATGTTTCTTATCTTTTTTCGTTTCTTAACATTCTTCGCTTGTTTTGAATATTGTGCTTGAAAACACGAAAAGCAATTCATGTTTCCTATCTTTTCTTGTGTTGGATCTTGTCCCTTGAAACACGAGAAACAATTCACTTTGCGTATCTTTCTGTGTGTATAGTTTCGTGCTCGGAAGCATGGAAAACAATTCATCTTTTGCGTGTTTTCTTGTGATAAATCGTTCTTCTCTTGTGTTGAATCTCGTGTTCGGAAACACAAGAAACAATTCATTTTTAGCGTCTTTCCTTCTCGCTTTTTAAAACACGAAAAACAATTCATGTTCCATTTCTTTCCTTCCATCGAACCTTGTGACTGAAAACAAGAAAAACAATTCGGTTGCGTTTAGTTGAGGGAAAACACCCTTATTTTTCACAAAATGTTTTGTGGAAAACAAGGAAAACAAATATCGCGTTCAAATAAACGTTTTCCAACAAAATGTTTTGCAAAACACAAATCCTTTATTTTCTAACTTAACAAGGAAAATTACAAAACAAATTTTAGTTGTTTTCCTTGTTTTCTTTTGTAACCCTCAACCCTCCCTCATTTTTTTCAAAACAGAAAATAGAAACATCAACTAAACGCGTTTTCTATATTTTCAAGTGTTTTGTGGAGATTAATTCTCCTTCCAAATTTTTACAAAACTAGAGATAGAAAATAAGAGAATTTGTTCTCCAACTAAACGTATTCATGTTTACATTGTTTTCTTGTTTTGGAAAACACGAAAAACAACCCATATTTCTTTACGCAGATAACCCGAAAACACTTTAATATCTAATCAAAATCCTTTGTTTTATCTCCCAAAATGTTGAGAACCGAACAATCAAAATATGCAAAAAGCTATCGAGGTTGCAATCTAAAATATATTATCCAAGAAAATCATCAAGATTTAATTAGATTTTGACTCAATAGTTGATATTTTGACACTTTGAGGTCTCAAACAAAATAACACATATGGAGAAACAATACAAAAAAACAAAGGGTGGATCAATGGGCTATTGCTTCAAAGAAAGAAATGATCCTTTTGTTTGATCAACAAAATGTTATTTGTCCCCCATTTTGGGAGACAGATTGAAGAGAAAGGGTAGGAAGGAAAAGGATTTGATTCAAAATACTCCAAAAAAGTTGGATTGAGAAAAAGTGATATTGGGAGTTGATTTGTATGGATACTGTAACAAGTGCCTTCACGGTATCGGTTAGAGTAAATGAATTCAATTCAAACTTTCCAGACTAAATAAAAAATATATTTTTTTTTATGTTTTATTATTACTATTATTATTTTTTATATTTGAATTTCCGACTTGATATTGCGAGCCGACTAATCCCAGAACGACTAACTTTTTGGATAAATTACCATGTTTTTTTATTTAATCATATAAACCATTATCTTGAGGGCATTGTATAGTGATACAATCTAATTTTAAAATTGTGTGCCATGTGATGCATGAAGAATTCATGCATGTTCAAATCACATCTCATTGCTTCTTCTGCCACAAATTTGGAGACACTAGCTCGATGTCTTTAAATCCACTTTCGGATCTTATTTGTTATATGAATATGATATTCTTAATTGATGGATAATTTCGACAATTGCAACATTTTAGTTTATAAAGCAGAAGACAAGAGCACACCGGCCTCTTGAATAAGAGAAGCTTGAAACACCAATGCACGCTGGCTTTGGAAATGTATCCTAATGATGGGGCCTGAATGGGTTACGCCTCGCATGGTAAACTTACAAATGAGTCTGAATAATTCCTATGGTCCTTTTGTTTTTTTTTTTTTACCTTAAAGCTTATGTTAGGGTTACTGAAGCTAAATCTACTATTTGATGGATAAATGACAAATACACAAAAGGTGTCACCAAGAAACTTAGTTGCTTCTCCCACATTTAAAAAATGGAGATGATTTGTACACTCTAATAAATAATTAGAACATTTAAAATTTAAGTGTTTAGACATATATACCCTTACATGATAAACATAATTAAAAACAATTTAAGAATATAAATGTCCAAACACTCAAATATTGAGTGTCCCAATCATTTTTTGGAGTGTGTAAATCACCTCCCTTTAAAAAAGTGTAAGTAGAAGTTTAGTAGGTAAAAGTCTATTTACAGTGACACTAAAAAGTGTAAGTACATCTTTGTTGCCTTTTATGACACATTTTTATTATAAAAAGTGGGGTTTTGCTAACAACATCCCTAATGGTTGTCGTTAAGATGCTTTGTTTTATTACAATTTCTTATAATAATATAATCCATCCAATCACAATCAATCATTAATTGTATTTGTAATATTTTTGGATTTTTCTTCACTTTTTTTGTGATTATCAACCAATCAGAATCATTCAAAAGAGATATTGTAATGAAAAATATTTGCTTAACAACAACCCTTAGGGTTGTTGTTAGCAAAACCCTAAAAAGTGTCATTAAATTTTAAAATTTTAAGTTTTTGTCCATACTTTTTAAAAAGTGTCACTAAAAGGTTAGATTTAATGATATTTTGTGTGTCATTATAACTTTTATCACTAAATGTCTATTTTCTTGTAATGTCTGTTTATTTATGCAATATTTTATATAACAAAAGAAAACAAATTTGATATTTCATTTTACAAAAATAATCTGAAATCAAACAAATCATATGCATATGAATCAATTTTGTCACAGTTGAAAGATAGAGTAAACTGACAAGAAATAAAGTCAAGATGGAGCTAAAATTTGTCAAAATTAAATATGCAAAAGTATTTGGGAGCTTAATGTTTTTAAAACTTTTTCTGCATATACCGTAAAATAAAGTTATTTTAAGATTGATCAATCAATATAATTTACAAATATCTTCAAAACTTTAAATAATGAATCATTTAAAACCAAATGAATCTAACCAAAATATTAAATTTAAGCGAAAATTACTGTGCTACCCATTTTGAATGAGTTATGTCTGTACCTACCCAAACTTTAACTCATTCTCAAAAGGGTTATTATACAAAAAAGTCACTAAAGTTTGCGAGAAATTTGTTCTAAGTCACTAAAGTTTAAAAGTTGTCATTCAGGTTACTTAACGTTAAAAAGCAAACATGTCTATAATTTCAGCGATTTTTACGTTTATTTTTTTTATATGTTAAGTAAAAAAAATGTCATGTCTTTACAAGTTCTGTAACATGGATGACAACTTTCATAAGTTCAGTAACTTGGTTGACAACTTTCATAAGTTGAGTAACCTAAATGACAACTTTTAAACTTTAGTTACTTAGGACAAATTTTTCACAAACTTTAGTGACTTTTTTGTATAATAACCCTTCTAAAAAATACCCATCAATGTCGGGTATGAATTTACACTATATACACGAGATTGAGGTGTATGGCCAAGAATGAGTTTCCTAATTAATTCATACACAATGTCGGGTAAGAAAATTAAAGACATACACGACATTGTTTTTTTAATATTCCCCACGCCTCCCGAGACCAATATAGTGTATACATTTTAACTACATACCCGACATTGATTGTTGGGAGGAATCTTCCATTTTCAAAATTTAAAAACTTACAAAATATACCCTTTAACTTTTTGATAATTACAACTTTTTTATATAACAAACTTTATTTGTTAAATATTTAGCAAATATCTAGCAAATTCGTTAATGGAAAAAATATCGTTACGAGGAGCTCTGAATTACGAACAAAACGAGTCCAATATTGATATGCTTTTAACACACGTACGATTTTATAAAAAATGTTGATATTTGATATATATATATATATATATATATATATATATATATATATATATATATATATTTTTTTAAAAAAACTTTTGAAAGTATTTAGAATCTTGCATTTTGAAAAATAAAAAATACTTACAAAAACTACCCTTAACTTTTTGATATTTAAAACTTTTTTATATAACAAACTTTATTTGTTAAATATTTAGCAAATATCTAGCAAATTCATTAATGAAAAAAATATCGTTACGAAGAGCTCTGAATTACGAACAAAAAGAGCTCAATATTGATATGTTTTTGACGTATGTACGATTTTATAAAAAATGTTGAAGTTTGATATATATATATATTAAGAAAAAAACTTTCAAAACATACTCTTAAATCACAGGAGACAAAGACGTATAATTCTATGAAATAAGAAATATCGTTTGAAAATATAAACGAAAATATTCATAAATTAAAAGTTTATGCAAAAGTTTACATTTTATATTTTTCTGAACATTCATAAACTTTTTATTTCGTACGCTTGCGTTTTATATTTTCTATGTAATGTTTTTAATTTACGAATAAAAATTTTAGTTATATATAACAAACTTTTACGTGTTACGTCGTAGCGAATCATAAACGAATGGTATTTATTCGTGGATTCTATGGTGTAACAAGGATAATAGTGTTACGTCGTAGAGAAATCTTGACCCGTTTGTCATGTTCCAACGCTCCACATACTTCTCGGCTTACTCTTCTATTTTTCCTCATCATTCCCCTCCTTTAAAAAGAACTCGACCCGAGTTCTCATATGTAGTTAGTATGCTCGTGGGGTAGACATTTAATCTTTGGTTAACACGTTTTAATCTTGACACGTTTACCACGCTTTCACAAGTCAGCACACGAACCGGATCTTCGGGTCTTCTCGGGTCTTCAAGTCAAAAAGTTAAGGGTAGTTTTTGTAAGTATTTTTTATTTTTCAAAATGCAAGATTCTAAATACTTTCAAAAGTTTATATATATATATATATCAAACTTCAACATTTTTAATAAAATCGTACGTGCGTTAAAAGCATATCAATATTGGACTCGTTTTGTTCGTAATTCAGAGCTCCTCGTAACGATATTTTTTCCATTAACGAATTTGCTTGATATTTGCTAAATATTTGACAAATAAAGTTTGTTATATAAAAAAGTTGTAATTATCAAAAAGTTAAAGGGTATATTTTATAAGTTTTTAAATTTTGAAAATGGAAGATTCCTCCCAACAATCAATGTCGGGTATGTAGTTAAAATGCATACACTATATTGGTCTTGAGAGGAGTGGGGAATAATAAAAAAACAATGTCGTGTATGTTTTTAATTTTCTTACCCGACATTGTGTATGAATTAATTAGGAAACTCATTCTTGGCCATACACCTCAATCTCGTGTATATAGTGTAAATTAATACCCGACATTGATGGGTATTTTTGAAAATGAGTTAAAGTTTGGGTAGGTGCAGACACAACCCATTCAAAATGGGTAGGACAGTAATTTTCGCTAAATTTAATCATATAATACTTGGTATATAGATAAAAAGAAACACACCAGGACCATTGATTGGATGAATGAATTGTTTGGCTAGATGAATTGATTCTAAAATGGATGGATGAATGAAATGATGGATATAACACTTTAAAATGAATGAATTTGGATTTCTGAATGAAATGATGGGTTACAACACTCTAAAATGAAATGCTAGATTTATGAAATTTATTCATCCAGAAATTTAGAAATGACGGTTCTAAAATGAATGAATTTGGATTTCTGAATGAAATGACGGGTTACAACACTCTAAAACGAGAGATTTTTGTAGAATGTTATAACTACATGAACGAGATGTTGGGTTATACCACTCTGATCTTATGTGGTGATGTTCATGTGTGTGTTTGTGTAATTGTGTTGATCTTCAAGAAAGTATGTGGCGGTGGCTGGATGAATTTTTGAATTTTTAAATGTTGTTGATGTTCATGTGTGTGTTTGTGTTTGTTTTGATGAATATAGAATTTTATGTTTTGATTCAAGAAAGGGGTTAAGTTGACTTATAAGGGGTTATTTTAGGATATAACGAGTTTTATTTAATTAAATAATGTCACGTCATAAACTCCCGGTAATATGGTTACATTAAGGAGATTAAAGGAATTTTGAATTTAATAGGAAAATTAAAAGTTGAGTAATTTACGGTTAAGTGCATTAAACACAAACATACTTTCTCCTTTTTACTCATTAGGAAATGATAACAACAACTCGTAGGGTTGTTGTTAGACCACTCGTAATAGGGCTATTTGAGCGCATATTCAGGCCAAGGAGGACGCATCCACCTTGTTACACCCCTCTCATAACACGCATCTTCGATGGTTAAAAAGCAAGACTCGGTCTTACCCACGACCGGTTGTGGGAGTCTTTAGGTGGCAAAAAAAAAATGTCAAAATTTGACCCGTTTGGCATTTAAGTAAGAATAGTTTTATTTATTTATTTTTTTCTTCCTAAACACAAATCAACCCAAAACTCAAACAAGGATTATTTTTTACAAGGTTTTTCAAGGTCTTATTATGTTTTTGGGTTTCGTGTTAGCCGGATCATTATCAGTATCAAAGGTGTCGTTGTTTGTATAAGTATTCTTGTATTCTGTTTAAGGAGTCAAAAGAAGACAAGGTTATTATTTTGTGGCTTAAAGCTAGATAAGGTTTGTGTGGTTGTGACATTAAGTGAAAGAAACAAGAATGGAAGTGACTACATTTAATATTTGTGAAATGAAATGAAATGAAAAGTGATGTGTAGGGTTTGTAATAACTTTGTATAATAATATATTTTGTTCTATCATGGTTTCATTTGCCATTTGATCGAAAGATAACGAGAACGGTGTTGGAGATGAAGCAACAAATCAATGAGAAATATAATTTATATTATTAATTTAAGTTTTAATTTTTATTGTAATACTTTTTTATTTTATTTGAATTATGAATGTAATGTTTTTAATTTATTGATGAAATTTAATTTTAGTGTTAAAAAATGGAAAAAAATAAAAGTTGGTGGTGAAGTTGTTTGTTTTATTACATGACAGGAAAGGAAATGAGAGCCCATTCATTTGTTTGTTCGATGCAAGGAATGGAATTAGAGAATTAAATTGGCATTCTCTTTCCACCTCTTTCATTCTTTAAAAAAAGTGGAGAATACTGTGAATCAAGAAATTAGGCACAAGTATTCACACGTTTCATTCTGAGTAAGAATCACAGAGCCTGTTGAAAAAAGGTGGGCTATAAAAGAGAAAACATGTGCGTGGCACATGCTGCTCAAATTGAGAGAAACTAAAAAAGCCCTAAAACGTTTTTCTCTCCAGAGATTGAAACGCATCTCTTGTCATCTTCTTCAACTAACTCTCATCATTGGTTCCTGTTACTTTTAGAGCCTCCTCTATTTAGGTGTGACATCACCATGATCTATGGTTACGAAAATTATATTTAAATGGCCATGATCATTTTAATTGTAAAACAAAACAAATTGACAGATTGTGATGTTCATAACTGAAGGTAGTCAACTGGAAATATTAATATTGACATGGTGGTCAACTGGTAATATGTTATCATATATGATCATGTTCATATGTTTGGGTTTCGTGAATTGAAAAAAGGTGAAAATTAACAATGCAGTGTCTACATGGTTTGTTAGTCAAATTAATTTCTAAGCAAAAAGATCGAGGATGGTCAATGATGTTGTTGAATCTTTTTTGATGGAGCATAATTTACGTGTAGATTTTACCATTATCTTGAAACTGTTTTAAAGCAAATGATAATTTCTTTTTTCAAACATTAAAGCAAATAATTAAGTTAGTAGTTACGTTATTGTTCTAGTTGTTATTCGTGTTTATTTTCGTTGCATTGCTTCCATTCTCTTATCATACCAAACAGGATAATCAATATTTTAACACATTTCTTTGATCGATTTTTTGGTTGTATCAAACAACGGAATGTGTTTTCCTTTCCTAAGATTATTCTCTTTCTTAATTATTCCATTCTCTCTTGTGTTTTCATTCTATGTGATTCACTCATACCAAACGCCCCGTTGATTGTAGAGAGAGAAAAGTGATAGTGGTGAATAGGGATAAGCATTTCGACCCGAATCCCGAAACCGAACCGGAACTGTACCGAAACCGTACCGCAATCGTACCGATTCTTGATATACGGTACGGTACCGGGACTACGAAATAAGGTGAAAAAAAATTCGGGACCACTAATTTGGTACGGGACCGGTACCAAATCGGGAAATTCCTGAAAAAAAGGGGAAAAACCCGATTTTCCGGTACCGGTACCGGTACCGATACCGGTACCAATATCCGAATCCCGTTCGGTATGGTACCGGTACCAATAATTTATGCTCGAGAAAAAATCGGTACCACTAATTCGGTACGGGATCGGTACAAGACTGGTACCGTGCTCATCCCTAGTGGTGAAGTTGGTTGTGGTGCTCTCTTATTACAGATAGCCTTAATAATAAACTTTTTATAAAATATGTATGATTAGAAACATGATCCGTGTTTTTCGCTAACGTGACCACTGAAAAGATCGAATTATATAAGTGATTGAGATATTATAAGAATTGGTTAATATATAATTTTATGAATTTGAATGATTTTATTTAGACATTATGTATTGTCTTATATAAATCTTGAAATTTAGTTGTTAACAACAATCATAAATTTATAGGGGGAATTTCATATATACCCAAGTAAACTTCAAAAATTACATATTTTCCCAAAACACAAGTTTCTAATGCATGATGTACAATGCTATTAAAGCATGCTTTGAGAAAATATGTAATTATTGAAGTTTGAGTGGGGATGTATGTAAATGCCCCTAATTCATAAGATTTGGTATTAGTAAAACTCTAAAAGTTGTTTTTAGCAAAACCCTTATTCATTTAGTATACAATTTTTTTATTACACATATCAGTTTACTAAAATTGTTGTTTGTGATCATAAATATGTGATGACTCGTATTTTACGTATATTTATATGATCGTTGTCTTGTGTTTTATATGTGTTTTGCTATGATAATAATGGATTTTAGGTACTTAATAAATATAAATGTGATTATACGTCCATTGGAAGTTACCTGCATAGAAATGTTTAAGAAACAATGAATAAATGATTAAAAGTTGATAAAAGATAGATTAAGAATTAAATCGAAGAACAAATGAAGGATTATGATAATACATAATATGTTGATTACATAGCTAATAGCTTCATT
Source organism: Chrysanthemum makinoi (assembly GCA_910596185.1). Lineage (NCBI taxonomy): Eukaryota > Viridiplantae > Streptophyta > Magnoliopsida > Asterales > Asteraceae > Chrysanthemum > Chrysanthemum makinoi. The sequence continues at coordinate 299,085,677 of OU343225.1, forward strand.
GATTTCCTCGTAACTCAACTCATTCATACGAACTCCGATTTTTATGATTGAAAATGCCACGGAACCGGGAAAGGGAGATATACAACTTTAGTTTTGCAACTTAAAGATGTAAAAGTACCCCGTTCACGTAAGCAAATTTGGTGCATTGATATTTATGATAACTGATGATCAATTGTGTTTATCATCTATATAAGAGATACCATTTTTTTAGAAAAATGATTGAAAATCCTAAAACTCATAACTAATATTGTATCTAATTATGTGTCGTTTTTCTTATTGCATTATGAAAAAGAGGGTCATGTTGCTTAAACCAATAGATTATTGACACACCACTTTAGACATAGGATTAGGTATGGAATTTAGGTTTCTAAATCGTTTGATTAATGTGATATATATGCCTAACAAAGAGACCTAAAATTAGATTTAATCGATTCATTTCATGACATATGTATTCCGCTTATAACCATAAGAGCCAACAAGCGGTAAAATTCTAGCCTTCCAAATCGGAGGTAAAGGGTTTGAATGCAACGGAGAGAAAATTAATCCTCTTATGGCTACGGAGGTTCAACTGCGCCAACTGCTGGCTATCCAAATGGGTGGTCGCCCTGTGATTAGTTGGCTAGCAACGTCGAGTCGAAAACCCGGATAAACCATAAAAAATATATATTCTGTTATAATTAACGGGTTTTATCACAAGATTAACGATGCAATCAAGAGCTACAAAATATCATTAAAGAACCATTAAAGAAACATTAGAGATATAAGAAGTATAAGTTACCTTAATAGGTGAACTTGGTGCAAGTTTATTGCATAGATTGCATGGATATTTATACTACAAGATGTACTATACATTTCACACATTTACTTGGGGTAATTAAGAGACAATAGGGTGCTACATTATTAGTCTAAGTTTGACAAAAGTTGCAACCAATAATAGATACACTTGTGATATATGTAGTAACTTATTTATAACATTCCCCCTTAGATGCAACTTTTTCAACGAGAGTCAACTTTGAAGTACCGCCTCATTAAAAACCTTGCTAAAGAAAAAACCTAGTGGGAAAAAACTTTAGCTAAGGGAAAAAGAGTGCAGTGTATAGTTGACTCCCCCTAATGTAGACATCCATACAGTGTTATGTCTTCTGTACATGCCACATTCCAATAGCGTGGACGTGTTTTCTGAAAATCGAATTTGGGAGTGCCTTGGTGAAAAGATCTACTGGATTGTTGCTTGACTGGACAAACTTCATTTCAATTAGGTTATCTTTTATAAGGTCTTGAGTGTATGCGAAGTATCTTGGGGGTATATGTTTCGTCCTGTCACTTTTGAAATACCCTTCTTTCATTTGTGCGACACAAGTTGCATTGTCTTTGTAGATGATTGTTAGGATTTTCTCTTTCTTTAGCCCACAAGAATTCGTAATGAGTTGCGTCATCGACCTTAACCATACACATTCTCTACTAGCTTCATTTAGTGCCATAACTTCAAAGATGATTCAATGATGTTGCTACAAGTGTTTGCTTTTGAGAACGCCATGATATAGCAATGCCTCCATTCAAGAACACATCCAGTTTGAGATCTAGCTTTGTGAGGATCAGACAAATAACATGCATCTTCATAACCAACCAATCCTTGTTTTGAATCGTTAAAGTAAAATAATCCAAAGTCAGTTGTTCCTCGAAGGTATCAGAATATGTGCTTGATTCCATTCCAATGCCTTTTTGTGGGAGACGAACTGAATCTTGCTAACAAATTAACTACAAAAGAGATACGGTACTTCTGGACCAAGAAAAACATCCATAAGACGCATTTCTAAGTTTTCAAAAACTACCAGGCTGATTAAACATCGAAACGTAATTACATCCATTACTGGAGAACATGTTTCCTCATAATCGATCCCTCGTATTTGTGAAAAACCTTGATCAACGAGTCTAGCTTTATATCTGATGACCTCATCGTTCTTATTTCGTTCTCGTATGAAAACCCATTTATACCCAACGGGTTTCACAACTCTAGGTGTGAGGATAATTCGTCCAAAAAATTTTCGTTTATTAAGCGAATTTAATTCAGCTTGCATTGCTTCTCTCAATTTGTTCCAATCATGTCTACTTCGACATTCAATGACTGATTTTGGTTCTGGATCATCATCTCTATTCATGATATCACATGCAACATTATAACATAATTTATCATCAATAATTTCTATTTCAATTTGGTCCAATAATGTTTTTGAATGACCATAATTATTTTAAATCTCTTTATTGATATCATTAAGTTCCTCTTCTGGAGGAGCAACTTTTATGTTCCTTCAAGAACAATATCTTCATGGATAATGGCATTTTCTGTTGCTTTTCTTTTTCTAGGATTTTTATCCTTAGAACCAATTGGTCTTCCACGCTTCAAGCGTGCTTTAGACTCTTGAGTGACATTATCATCAGATTTTATATATGGTATTTCAACCTGAGCTGGAGCATTAATTACTGGTATGTATGATTTAGTTACTCTCTTTGTATCAGTGAATGCATCAGGTAACTGATTTGCAATGTCTTGCATATGCATTATCTTCTGAACATTAGTCTCACATTGTTTTGTGCGAGGATCAAGATACATCAGTGAAGGTTCACTCCATGAGACATCTTTCTCATGGTTTTTCTTTTCTCCTCCGAGTGGAGGGAAAATTGCCTCATTAAAATGGCAATTAGCAAAACGTACTGTGCAGACATCACCCGTTAAGGGTTCAAGATATCTTATGATAGAAATCTTTTCATATCCAACATATATCCCCAACCTTCTTTGAGGACCCATTTTTGTCCATTGTGGTGGTGCAATAGGAACATATATTGCACACCTAAAGACTCTAAGGTGGGATATGTTTGGCTCTTGGCCAAAAGCAAGTTGCATAGGGGATTACACATGGTTTGCACTTGGTCTCATGCATATTAAAGATGCAGCATGCAAGATTGCATGACCCCATACATATACGGGGAGTTTTGTTCTCATGATTAACGGTCTAACTATTAGCTGTAGACGCTTAATAAATGATATTGCTAAACCATTTTAAGTATGTACATGACAATCCCTACTGATATACAATAGTCATTAAATGCTTGAGACGTAAACTCACCAGCATTATCTAGCCTTAGACGTTTAACAGTGTAATCCGGAAAATGTGCTCTCAACTTAATGATTTGAGCATGAAATTTTGCAAAGGCCACATTACGAGTTGATAACAAGGATACATGAGACCGTCTACTTGATGCGTCTATTAGGACCATAAAATATCTAAATTGTCAACATGGTGGATGTATCGATCCATAAGTATCGCCTTGAATTCTTTCAAGAAACACAAGCGATTTCTTTTCGACTTTAAGTGACGATGGCCTTACAATTAACTTCCTAAGAGAACAGGATGTACATGAAGCCATTTTATCCATCTAAAGGATTTTTCGATCCTTCAATGGATGTTCATGTGTACTTTCAATTATCCTTTTCATCATTGTCGATCATGGATGACCTAATCGGTCTTGCCACAAACTAACTATACCAAGATCACAAGATTTCTCTTTAATCACCATGTGTGATTCTGCCATACTTAAATGTGCATAATGCAATCTAAAATGGAGCATTGGCAGTTTTTCTAGTACATTTCTTTTATCAGTGATATGCAAATATTTATCATTTTCAATTGTCGTAGTTTGAGTGTCATATCCATTAAGATATATGTCACCGAAATTCAACAAGTTTCTATTGGATTTGGGAGAGAATATAATATTATTTATCAAAAACTTTGTGCCATTTGTTAGTATGAAATTAGCTTTTCCCGTTCTTCCTATCAAGTCCACATGACTTGATATTGTACGTATTGTTCCTTTGATTGGTCTGTATTTAAAAAAATATTTCTTTACCTTGAGGATAGTGTGTGTAGCACCGCTATCCGCTATACATAGGTCTCCAACCTTTTGTTGATGTTGTGCTCCAGTGAAATTCATTTTGAACTTCAAACAAAAATGTAGAGCGTACGAATTAGAAAAATAACTAGAAGTTCATATTATTTAAAAGATATTTTACATAAGAATGAAATCCTAGTTATCGAATGAAAAACACACACGGAAAGGGAAATACATGCGAAAAGAAAATACATCAAAGAAAATGATATAGTTATGAAAATTCAACATAGTTTATCTCAGATATATAGATCAATAAAGAAATATGAAGTGTTCAATTCAGTGTCACCACTGAGGAAATCTGAGGTATCCAAGTCATTGTTTCCAAGATCAAATTGGTCCACAAGATTCACTCCTATCTCTTTTTCTTTGAGAGATGCTTGATATAGCTTACAGAGGTGAGGGGCTGTTTGACAAGACTTTGCCTAGTGGTTTGAGCTACCACATTTGAAGCAAAAACCATCAGTGTTCTGCGATGGGCCAGATTCACCATTATGTTTATGCTTGCCTGAATTTTTGGCCTTATTGTTTCGTGGAGCATAATTGTTGGTCTTTGACCACTACCACGGGTGAATCCACGACCATGAGTATAAACTCGGCCGTTTTTTTGTTCCGATCAAAAGAATGGTTATGGCCATTGTTTTTGCCAAATTGGCCATGACCTTTTCCATGACTTTGGCCTTGCCCACACATAAAGGTTTTGGTATTATTTTTAGTAGCATTCACTTCACGATATGTTAATGATCTAGTGAGACGAGATTGATAATTTTTCATCAAAAACTCATTATTCTGCTAAAAAACAAGAAGATAAGCATTTAGCTAAGAATATCTTGTGAATTTTTGCAGTTGGTATTGTTTCTGCAAAGTCATGTTTGATGCATGAAATGTGGAGTAAGTTTTCTTCAACATATCTGCATCATTAACGCTTTGTCCACAAATTTTAAGCTTTGAACAAATTCTGAACAAAGCAGAGTTGTACTCATTGACCTTTTTAAAGTCTTGGAATCGTAAAGATCTCCATTCTTCTCGAACAGCTGGAAGTAACACTTCCCTTTGATTTTCAAAGTGATCCTAAGATCTTTCCAAAGAATACTTGAATCATCAGTAGTAAGGTATTCTAATTTTAGTCCATCATCAATATGTTTGCGAAGAAAAATGTTTGCCTTCACTTTATCTTATGATGGACAATCATTGTTTTCAATAATAGTATTTGCAATTCCGATAGATTCAAGATGCATTTTAACATCAAGAACCCATGGTATATAATTTTTTTTCCAGTGACATTAAGAGCAACAAATTCAATCTTTGATATGTTTGACATTTCTAAAAATATCACAATTTCAACAGACAAACATATTATTAGAATCCGTTAATATCTATGCATAGTGCAATACAGAGTAATGGAATAACAAATATATATAAGCCCAAACAAAAGTACAATTCTCCAGGTGGGAGATTAAAAAGAGGGTAAATAAGCAGAATGATTGTGATAATGATAACAACTAGAAACGGGCTAACCATTCTTTAAAATTTCTGATGAGTGTGTAAATACTCATCATTTTTGGTTTATTCTGAACTGCAAAACGTTTAAAAATGCTCAGAAATGCATCAAAATACAGAAAATATCTCAAAAGTGCATTTTATACGTTTCAGATGCAAAATGTTTAAAATCAGATGAAAAATGAGCAAAGTTTGCATAATTGGCAGTTTTAGTCCCCCAAGTTTCAAAAGTTGTCAAAAACAGTCCCTGGTATTTCAAAATAAAGAAAAATGTCATTTAAGGTCCATGGGATTCAAAAGTTGTTAAAACAAACCCTTGAAATGTAAAATTTGCAAAATTACAACTTTGGTCCCTCAAGTTTGAAAAATGGCAAGTTTGGTCCTTGGAATATTGGAAATTGTCAAGATTGGTCCTTGTATGATGGAAGCTTGTCACTTTTTACCCTTTAAGCAACTTTTCAGAATTGGCAGCTTAGGCCCCTCAGTTTTCAGAATTTACATAAAGGCCCCTATGATTATTAAGCCTTGGTCCCTTGTCAAATCCCTTTTTGACCCCAGCCAACAAACCCTTTTGGACCCTTTGCCTTTTTGAACTCCCCTTCATAAAATAATACACCGGTCAGTCCAAACACGGTCAAAAGACCCCTACCCGCCCTTTTACTTTCTTCAACCTCTAGCCGCTTCAAACTCCGCTACACTCAACCAAACCTCACCTTATCTCTTCCTTTGTCCCCCCTCCTCCACTACATCCAAGGAAGCATTAAATGCACCTCCTAAACCCTTTACTCAATCTCCAGCTGTTAAAAAAGCTTTTCCCGCCAAAACCAATCTATGGCTAAAAATCTCTCAAAGTCATCCAATGGCTTGGAATGAAGGTGGGATTTGCAGAGAGAGAAAAAAAAGAAGACTTGGGGTATAAAAGGAGGATGAAAGAAGGAAGCAAGGGCAGTAGTTAGTTTTTTTAATTTTTCCTTGTATGTCGTTTTTAAGTTGTATGTTTTAATTAAGTTCTGAATTGTAGTTTAAATCTTCCTTGTACTAAACTAAAGTTGTTAAGCCCATTACAATTCATTTTGAGTATCAATCAAAGTTTTCTATGTAAGTTTCATATTTTAGGTTACTGTTGCAAATTTCAAAATTTAAAATCTCATGTTTAAGCTTTCAATAGCTTGTATTTCATCTCAAACAAGCTTGTATAAGCTCATGATAGCTTTGTATAAGCTAGCATTCAAGGTTTAAGTCGTGTTGTAACATAGTCAACTATTGTCAAAGTTTAGAGTCAAATCAGTTTTAAGGAAATCTTTGGGTTCAATCTGATTCACTGATGTGTTCTATGTTAATTGGAGCAATCCAGGTCAGAGCAGTCTAGATTTTGTCAAACTTTTGGATTCACTTGCATAGTTGATCACGTAAAAGAGTGTTTGGTTCAAGCGTATTTAAGTTCTTTGAAACCACTTTTTAACCGTTTGACTTGGCTAGTCAAAGTGCTTTCAATATTTTAGGAAGTATCTTTTAGAGTTGAATTAGATTCTAAGGGTTTTATAAAAGTTCGAATAAGAAAGTGAAAATTTTCCCCTGCACCACAAGCAGCATAGCTGCTGTTTGCAGCTGTCTTTTGCAGCTTATTTTTAAGCAAAGAAATTTTCCAAAACTGCTTTTAGTACTACTTCACATGCCCACCTAGATATAGCTTTAGCTCATTTGCACTTAGGAGAGTTTAGTTTAGTTTTAATTTCCATTCAAAAATCTGTCTCTACCATGTCAGTTCCTGTTTTGCAGCTTAGGTGCTCCCACTCACTCCCTTTTCAAGCTTATTTTTAAGCTGATAACAGTGGGTCTTGGTCCCAAATCTAGTCTATTTAGAATCTTGGCCATGTTAACTTGTCTCTTGCAGCTTGAGAAGAGCCTGAGAACCCACCTTGCAGCTTATAAATGAGCTGCAAACAGCCACAGTGGGCTGTTGCAGCCTGCAGTCTGCACAACAGCTTTTTGCAGAGCTTGACAGAAGTTCATTTGAGCTTATCTCAGTCTCAAACTTTGGTTACATGTTCTCTGGTTGGTGGGTTTGAACCCCACACTGTTGGCTTTCCCTTTAGCACATCTGATAAGCAGTTAGATAAGCTCAAAAGTTAGGGCCTGTTTGCTTATTGGCTTAAGTATCAGTTTGCTCAAATCTTAGGTAGACTACTCATTAGGTGTTATAATTAGCTATAACCAGTTGCTTTAGAGTAGTTTAGATATTACCTAGCTTCTTTTATCAGTTTGGTTGCTTACCTTGCTTATTAGCTTATTTTCCATTGCTTATTTCCACTAGTTTACATAGCAGCTTCAGTTTCTTACACATAAGCCCAGTGTTTTGTATTTTTCCTAGAACTAGAATAGCATTTTAGAATTTCCCTGAAGTTTTCATGATTTTTGGTCACTGTTCACTATTTTTCTAGATTAAAATTAGTTTTTATTCATTTTTAAAATAGCTTTAATTGCATTTAATTGAGAAAAAGTTCCAAAAAATCATTTTTCAATTTTAATAGTTTAAGATAAATATAAAAAGCCAAAAAAATATTTTTCTAGATTTTTCTTAGTTAAATTTGTATTTTTAAATAATTTAATTAGTTTTAAATAGTATTTAAATCCTAGAAAATAGAGAAATAATCATAAAAATACAAAAATAGTTTTGAAAAGTCTATTTTGATATTTTAGACTTTTCTAAGTCTTAATTTTATTTTTCTAGCTTTATTTCCTATTTTCTTGTATTTTAGGTAATTATTTAATAATTAAAAATAGTTTTTAATTAATAATAATTAATTAAATAGTTATAAAAATAATTTTCTTTTTCTATAAATTTTCTTTTATCATTAGGATTGTAAAAATGTATTTTTCATATTTTTAGGATTTATATTGTATAAGTTTCACGTTTTTATTTGTCCGTCGCGTAGTTTTTAAATTCAGTTTTATAAAAACATAAAAACAAAAACATCATTTTAAATATAGTGATAGCGTTTATTTAATATCTTTTATCTTTTTAATTTTCTTAATTTGTATTTAAGCCGCTTTTATTTATTTCCTTTTTCAGTAGTGTAATATTCAATCCTAATCCTTTCTGATCACTATCATTAGTGATCATTCTATCGTCTGATCAAGTGTTTTACACACCATTGAGTCTCCGTGGGACTTAACGACCCGGGAATTCACTGTATTCTCTGATCTTCATTGTATTTGTGTCTGAACTGTTTTAAGCCTGTTACGGCTGGTCATTCACAAGTGACCAGTTTGTGTGATTAGACTTGACGGTTTTGCGCAGCATCAAATTTTTGGCGCCGCTGCCGGGGAGGCTTTAGCGTGTGTTTAAGCCTTTTTCAGACCCATTCTTGCACATAACCCACCATTTGTAAAAAGTTTTTATCATTCTTTGTTTTTATCATCATGTTTTTCAAAAATACCAAAAATAATCCTCTTTACCCTCTCACCTTTTTGATTCTTCATTTCTTACCCTCTGTTAACCTTTGATTCTTTCTATGTCTTATCCTCACCTTCTTGGTTGTCAATGGTGTGGTGGTCCTTATAATGGTGGCAATTGCCCCAGTTGTAGCGTGGTGGAATCAGGAAACGGATCTGTCTATAACCAAGATCCCTATTCCTACCATAACACGACCGATTTATTCCATCACTACCACACTGTGAGACTCAGCCAGTTTATCTGTTGTGAGTACTGTGGTGGTTCACATTCCAGCTTCTGATTGTCACTCAGAAACACGCCTATGAGCAGGTTCCTGATAACAATTATGACCACAACATATACCACTCACAACCACATCCGTTTTACTGTTGTGAGTATTGTGGAGGTCCTCACTCTAGCTCGGATTGTCAAACAGGGAACCCATTTCCTTGTAACAAATACGACTCTTCGTATCCGCACCAACCTCCACAGTACCAAATGATTCAAGCGACTCCTCATGAAACTACGACAGACCTTCTACTGAAGACTCTGGAGTTATTAAAAGAACTTTAGGAGGAGTCGGCTATGTCCTCCCAAGATAATCCAAATGAAAAATCCATGGAAGTGTTGTTAGCCGAAGAGCGGGCTGCTAAATTAGATTCCCAAATTGCCTTTGAACAATCTATTAGGGAATCATTTGCAAAAGAAAAAGCGGCCAAATCTAGCTCTCGATTCCGTTTCATTCCTGATGACGATGATGATGAAGATATCCTTGATATCCTACAATTTTATAATAGTTCATCAAGTTCATCAGTTGAGATTCCTTCCATGAAAAGTCAGGGAGAAAAGACTATGATGGAATTACTAGCAGAAGAACAAATGTTAAGTATAAAACATATGTATGCTAGTCCTTCTAAACTCCCTCAGTCTGTTGCTATCACACCCGATATTCCCACTCACTCTCTAAACATGGGGGATGAGCTTCTTAGCACTATTCCAGAAATGGAATCGTCTAGTGTTGAGAACCTTGTCTCAATCCCAAGAGAGTCACAGGGAATTTCTGATCATATGTGTGATTCTTCTTCCCCTCTTGAGTGTTCTCAAGATCATTTTGAAACTTTCTCTGATCTTAGCGAAGATTGTGCTTCCTATGGAAACATCGAGTACGTTGAGGCATCACTTCCACAATCTGATGCTGATCCCCTTCTTGAGGAGTTCTCCGGTGAACTCACTCACATCAATCCACTCTTTGATTTCGAAGCCGATCTGGAGAGACTGAAAGTCTCCTTGATAATGATCGTTCACTCACTTCTTATCCCAACAAATTCAATAGAGAATGTTGATCACTTTGTTCCCGAAACATTCAAAGCTACTTTCACCAATCCTCTATTTGAATTCAACTCTGAATTCACTTCAATTTCTGAGAATCCACTCTTTGATACTCAGATCGAGGATAGTGATGAGCCCACAATGGAACAAGAATTCACAATTTCACATCATGTGAATGATTCTCTTCACGAGGAGTTCTCCGGTGAACTCTCTCATATCATATCTCCGCTGGAGTATGATTGCTTGGATGGCAAAAATCATGATCGGGAGGAGAAAATCTCAATTTGCATAGTTATGACAAATCTTCCCACCCTCCCAACCGAGATGCCTTCCAACCCTAAGAGCTCAACCAATAAAATCCAAATAAGTGCAATTGCACTTAATCCCGAGGAAGAAGATCTAGTCATGATTGTTATCATGATTTTCCTTCTTTTCTTCACCTACTCGGTGACTTCCTCTCTTCTTCACTCCTTCGGGAGTGAGGACACTATCTTTGACCCCGGCATTTTCATTTATCATTTGTGAGCCGGGTCTGTCTCTGTTTCTCTTTATCTCATCGGTGTGGAACTTTCACGCGCTTCAAATGTTTGTCCAAACATCTTGAATGAAAGTCCGATGGAGATTGTTTCTTCCACTTTGCTTCCCCATGAACAAATTAATTCGGGGTCGAGTCAAGCTAGCGACTCGGTAACCAAAAACAATAGCACACACCATATGGGTTTTCACCCATATTTCTGACTTCTTTCTATTTTCTACCACCCTAGTGTGGGGGGGTTGCCCCACATGTTGTGTATATATGCAAGTTTAAAAAAAATCTCTTTCTAAATAATGGCCGTAATATTTCCCTTTTACGTTCTTTGTTTCGGCATAACCGCCGGTACTTTGAATATTGAGGGCAATATTCATTTCTAAGTGTGGGGGGGGAATTCTCACGAATTTTATCATAATTATACCAATTCCCCCGTTTTTGGCCAAAATTTTTTTTTTGGAGCAAGTGTTTTACACTTTCTCATTAGGTTATCAGTCCGCCTTGTCTAATAAACAAAAGGATTGGCTAATCCAGGAGCAAACGGCTCTTGGTAAAGATTTCTCAAATCCGTTTATATGGCTTGCAATTTGCCCAAAATTGTATGGTATTCAGCTCACCATATCCTAAAAGTGAAGAGTTGGCTAGCCCGCAAGATTATGGCTTGTGGTAAAGGCAGTGGAAAAACCATAATTGGTAATCAACTCACCAAAGATAATATTGATAATTTATCTAAGAGTTGGCTAGTCCAGAACAAACGGCTTCTGGTAAAGACAAAATCAAATCCGTTGAAAGCTGGTGGTTTGCTCAAAATCACATGGTTATCGGTGTACCATGGTTCTTACTTGAACTGAAACATTTGGCTACTCCTGAAGTAATGGCTTTTGGTAAAGAGATGAAATCCATTAAATTTTCTCAAAAGATTGCTAGGGACTAGCAATATCTCAGTGTGGGGTGTTGATGAGTGTGTAAATACTCATCATTTTGGTTTATTCGAACGCAAAACGTTTAAAATGCTCGAAATGCATCAAAATACAGAAAATATCTCAAAAGTGCATTTTATACGTTTCAGATGCAAAATGTTTAAAATCAGATGAAAAATGAGCAAAGTTTGCATAATTGGCAGTTTTAGTCCCCCAAGTTTCAAAAGTTGTCAAAAACAGTCCCTGGTATTTCAAAATAAAGAAAAATGTCATTTAAGGTCCATGGGATTCAAAAGTTGTTAAAACAAACCCTTGAAATGTAAAATTTTCAAAATTACAACTTTGGTCCCTCAAGTTTGAAAAATGGCAAGTTTGGTCCTTGGAATATTGGAAATTGTCAAGATTGGTCCTTGTATGATGGAAGCTTGTCACTTTTAACCCTTGAAGCAACTTTTCAGAATTGGCAGCTTAGGCCCCTCAGTTTTCAGAATTTACATAAAGGCCCCTATGATTATTAAGCCTTGGTCCCTTGTCAAATCCCTTTTTGACCCCAGCCAACAAACCCTTTTGGACCCTTTGCCTTTTTGAACTCCCCTTCATAAAATAATACACCTGGTCAGTCAAACACTGGTCAAAAGACCCCCTACCCGCCCTTTTACTTTCTTCAACCTCTAGCCCTGCTTCAAACCTGCTACACTCAACCAAACCTCACCTTATCTCTTCCTTTGTCCCCCCTCCTCCACTACATCCAAGGAAGCATTAAATGCACCTCCTAAACCCTTTACTCAATCTCCAGCTGTTAAAAAAGCTTTTCCCGCCAAAACCAATCTATGGCTAAAAATCTCTCAAAGTCATCCAATGGCCTGGAATGAAGGTGGGATTTGCAGAGAGAGAAAAAAAAGAAGACTTGGGGTATAAAAGGAGGATGAAAGAAGGAAGCAAGCCCAGTAGTTAGTTTTTTTAATTTTTCCTTGTATGTCGTTTTTAAGTTGTATGTTTTAATTAAGTTCTGAATTGTAGTTTAAATCTTCCTTGTACTAAACTAAAGTTGTTAAGCCCATTACAATTCATTTTGAGTATCAATCAAAGTTTTCTATGTAAGTTTCATATTTTAGGTTACTGTTGCAAATTTCAAAATTTAAAATCTCATGTTTAAGCTTTCAATAGCTTGTATTTCATCTCAAACAAGCTTGTATAAGCTCATGATAGCTTTGTATAAGCTAGCATTCAAGGTTTAAGTCGTGTTGTAACATAGTCAACTATTGTCAAAGTTTAGAGTCAAATCAGTTTTAAGGAAATCTTTGGGTTCAATCTGATTCACTGATGTGTTCTATGTTAATTGGAGCAATCCAGGTCAGAGCAGTCTAGATTTTGTCAAACTTTTGGATTCACTTGCATAGTTGATCACGTAAAAGAGTGTTTGGTTCAAGCGTATTTAAGTTCTTTGAAACCACTTTTTAACCGTTTGACTTGGCTAGTCAAAGTGCTTTCAATATTTTAGGAAGTATCTTTTAGAGTTGAATTAGATTCTAAGGGTTTTATAAAAGTTCGAATAAGAAAGTGAAAATTTTCCCCTGCACCACAAGCAGCATAGCTGCTGTTTGCAGCTGTCTTTTGCAGCTTATTTTTAAGCAAAGAAATTTTCCAAAACTGCTTTTAGTACTACTTCACATGCCCACCTAGATATAGCTTTAGCTCATTTGCACTTAGGAGAGTTTAGTTTAGTTTTAATTTCCATTCAAAAATCTGTCTCTACCATGTCAGCCTCGTTTTGCAGCTTAGGTGCTCCCACTCACTCCCTTTTCAAGCTTATTTTTAAGCTGATAACAGTGGGTCTTGGTCCCAAATCTAGTCTATTTAGAATCTTGGCCATGTTAACTTGTCTCTTGCAGCTTGAGAAGAGCCTGAGAACCCACCTTGCAGCTTATAAATGAGCTGCAAACACAACACTGTGTTGCAGTCTGCACAACAAACTTTTTGCAGAGCTTGACAGAAGTTCATTTGAGCTTATCTCAGTCTCAAACTTTGGTTACATGTTCTCTGGTTGGTGGGTTTGAACCCCACACTGTTGGCTTTCCCTTTAGCACATCTGATAAGCAGTTAGATAAGCTCAAAAGTTAGGGCCTGTTTGCTTATTGGCTTAAGTATCAGTTTGCTCAAATCTTAGGTAGACTACTCATTAGGTGTTATAATTAGCTATAACCAGTTGCTTTAGAGTAGTTTAGATATTACCTAGCTTCTTTTATCAGTTTGGTTGCTTACCTTGCTTATTAGCTTATTTTCCATTGCTTATTTCCACTAGTTTACATAGCAGCTTCAGTTTCTTACACATAAGCCCAGTGTTTTGTATTTTTCCTAGAACTAGAATAGCATTTTAGAATTTCCCTGAAGTTTTCATGATTTTTGGTCACTGTTCACTATTTTTCTAGATTAAAATTAGTTTTTATGAATTTTAAAATAGCTTTAATTGCATTTAATTGAGAAAAAGTTCCAAAAAATAGTTTTTCAATTTTAATAGTTTAAGATAAATATAAAAAGCCAAAAAATATTTTTCTAGATTTTTCTTAGTTAAATTTGTATTTTTAAATAATTTAATTAGTTTTAAATAGTATTTAAATCCTAGAAAATAGAGAAATAATCATAAAAATATAAAAAATAGTTTTGAAAAGTCTATTTTGATATTTTAGACTTTTCTAAGTCTTAATTTTATTTTTCTAGCTTTATTTCCTATTTTCTTGTATTTTAGGTAATTATTTAATAATTAAAAATAGTTTTTAATTAATAATAATTAATTTAATATTTATAAAAATAATTTTCTTTTTCTATAAATTTTCTTTTATCATTAGGTTTGTAAAAATGTATTTTTCATATTTTTAGGATTTATATTGTATAAGTTTCACGTTTTTATTTGTACGTCGCGTAGTTTTTAAATTCACTTTTATAAAAACATAAAAACAAAAACATCATTTTAAATATAGTGATAGCGTTTATTTAATATCTTTTATCTTTTTAATTTTCTTAATTTGTATTTAAGCCGCTTTTATTTATTTCCTTTTTCAGTAGTGTAATATTCAATCCTAATCCTTTCTGATCACTATCATTAGTGATCATTCTATCGTCTGATCAAGTGTTTTACACACCATTGAGTCTCCGTGGGACTTAACGACCCGGGAATTCACTGTATTCTCTGATCTTCATTGTATTTGTGTCTGAACTGTTTTAAGCCTGTTACGGCTGGTCATTCACAAGTGACCAGTTTGTGTGATTAGACTTGACGGTTTTGCGCAGCATCAATTTCTTTGAGAAAAAACTTGATTTAAGAAAGAGGATGATTTGTTTTTGTGAAATATTTTGGATTAGTAGCTTTGAATTTATAGCAAAAAAACATAGACGTTGTAAAGCTATGTATTTATGTTTACAACCGTTACAGAGATGTTATGTATATATATTCTATAAAAAGTTTTATAAAGAAATTGATAAGAAGAATAAATAAGAAATAAACTCGATTAACACATTATGATAAATAAAGATCAGTAAATATGAGGATAAATATTAGTGTACGTAAATAAATATCAGTTAAGACATAAATAAATATTAGTTACCGCATAAGTAAATGTTAGTGTACCTAAATACATTCATTTTATATTTCCAAAACAATGCATAACTTTAAACAAAATGTAAGTAACATGTAATCTTTAGATTTGTACTTGATATATTTTTATGTTGTTATCAACAAAACTTAGAGAGATCGAGAAATATTAATAAACGTGTTTATGGTTTATTTGTATTAACAATCTCGCATTTTTGTTGATGACAAAACATTAAAATATGATGAGTAAAACTTAAGAATTAGATGTTTCAAGGTTTTTTGAAAAAATGTTTAAGTTTTATTGTCTTCTCCCTCTTTTTGTCGAAACAAAAAGAGCGTTGAAGAGACAATATGGCGAGATATGAATCCCAAAACACAAAAACTCCCCCTTTGTGTTAGCTCCCCCTAGATGAGGACGTCAAGTGAAAATGGAGTCGAAAACTACATAAGAAAAGGTTAGTGATAATGATAGAGCCATATAATGATATCAATGTGAAAGACGAGAAGTACAACGAGAGAGAGCCAAGGTACGTAAGACTAATCCTTGTAATAAAATGACAAAAATGTAGTGGTATTAAGTCCACATACACTTGTAAAAATAAGAACAAGGATATGCTCTTATTGATACTTTAAAATAAAATATAATATATTATTGGTCTTGGATGCTTACATATCCTTTAGAGATGGAAGTTTCGGTGGGTGATGATGTTAATGCGGTGTAGAATGTGTCGAAGAGTGAAGTGCATTTTGTCACTAATTTCTAGAGCAACTTGTCTAGAAAATTGACAATGTTCGCACACTAGATAATGTTGAAGTGGAGGTAAAGGATCATTGCTACTTCCTACTTTACTATGCTCTATATCAATCGCTTTTCCTTTACCATTATCATTCTTTTTCATGGACTCAGTCCTTGCATTGTTCTGTCTATTCACATTAGCCTTAAAAGGCCTAGAAACATTCCTTTGAAAACCCTTGTTCCCATTAGGCTCATTCCATCTGTTTTCATTAGTGCTAACATCATTCTTTGCTTTCCTATTTTGTACCACTTTAAAACCCTCTTCCTGAACACCATTCACATTCCCATTATTTATTTCCAAGTTTTCCTTAGGTTTCATCTTACACCTTTATGTCCAAACACCTGACAATGTGTACAAATGGGTGGCTTCTAAGCATATTCAACTTTAATAGACTTAGTCAAATTCCCTTGAATAGAATTTTCTTTGTACACAATGTCAATTTTGTCCTTGACCCCTCTTTTAGCATTTAGTTCAATCAAGACTCTAGCATAACCAATTCTCCCTTCCCCTTTAATACACATCTTAGTGGTCATATCATCCATTATCAATGGTTTCCCGATGCTACTAGCTAAGGAACTAATACTATTAGTACTCTAGGCTTCCATTGGAACATTCACCAACTTGACCCAAATAGGTAGAGTATCTGGTTCAGTTTGGTCTAAGCATAAATCCACCCTCCACTTCTGGACAAACAATGGCTTGTTATTAACCATCCAAGCTCCTCTAGTAATTACAACTTCTTCCATACCTACCTCATCATGAAACTTAAACAAGAATAACCCTCCCTCATTAACCATCAAATACTCTAAACCATATTATTTCCACATCCTCCTTAAGTGATGTCTTGCTTAATTGAAACCTACCTCGCAACCAACAAAATGACCATAAACTGTATTTTTCCATTTCACACTATCCTGCTCAATCAAGTCATCATTGAATACTACATACTCATTCTTTGGTCATCAGTCTCAGTAGGTATCATAAGCAAAATGTTATCTAATTTTGCAGCATTAACAATATCAACCAACTTATCCTTTTTCATACTAGTACCTACCATACTCACAGACTCATGCTTATCACACTTATCCTTATGGCTAACATCATCCTTACTACTAGATACCATTTTTAGCAACACAAGTTTCATCAATAACAACATTATCAGTACTATTGGCATCCAACTCAATAGATTCAACATTAACATTTGAATTGTTTATAGATTGAGAATTACCTGACTGTTAAGACCAAGAAAACGATCACCATTCAGATCATCCACAAAATCCTTTTGTACCTCAACCTTCTCACCCCCTTTAGCAACATTACTACACCTATAAATCTCCACATCATCACCAATACTTGACTGTTCAACACTAACCTTATTCTTTTTCTTATAAGTATTCTTTTTCACTGTTTCAATTACAAAATCCTCATATTTCAGTGGGACCCTAATTGCCTTAGAAGACTTTTTCCTTGTCGACATACTAATCAGATCCACAATCTTGTCAATTCAATTAAAACTAAACAATTAGCACTAAAAATTAGGGAAAAAAACCCTAATTATTGTAAAACTTGCTATTTCCTTAAAAAAAAAAAGGCCTAAGAAAAAGCAACTAGTGACGAAATTGAGAAAATTAAACCGGTAGAAATGTGTATAATACTGTTTAGAATCTTTTATCGGTTTAGATTCTTTAATTGGATATGCAATTTTAAGAATTGAAGGGTTTTTATTTGAAAAATGGTGATTTTAGCGGGAAAAACGGTTTGAGAGGTTAGAGGGGAGAGAGTGTTGCTTCCTGCTTATAATTGTTTTTGTTGATTGACTTTTTTGTTATACTCAAATTAATTAAGCCACTTCTGTAATTTAATTTGAGACTCTGAAAAGCACATCAATATGACCGGATGATTTTTTGCGTTTTATTTTTTAGTTCAATGTTGTTTATAGATGACATTTTGTTTCTAAAAACGTCTTAATGATTAAATATGATAAAAACAATCGTTCGATTAATATGATATTATTTTACATGTCATTACTTTTTTAATACAAAATAATGAAACTAGTCCGTTCATCGGATAAGTCTGAAATCTAGTTTGGTATATATAACTAACAAGCATATCTAAAGTTAGAACTAATCTATTCATTTCATGACAGATGTATTTTACTTATTTTTTCTCTATCATTTTTCGCCGACTACTTTTTCAAATGTAACAATCAATTATCTTTGGGTCTAAGTTTAGTTTCATATTATAGTCATACAAATCACTCTACTTATTTTAGGTTTTATTTTCTTGTTCGCGCCAAATTGTTTTTTTCTAATTTGTCAATGATTCCTACATCAAATATGGTTGTAAATATATGCGAGATGGCTTCAACGATGCAGTTTTTGGATGGCTTCTACGATTTAAACTTCTTGATGGCTTCCACAATATAATTCTTGATTGAGATTTTTTTTGTAAGAATAGATCTACAAAAATACAAATAATCAGTGTAATATGGTTGAAAGGAAGGATACAATTTTGACTTCGCACTAAAAGGTAGGCCATGGAAGCCCTTGTATAAATATTTCAATCTTCTATTTAAACTTCAATATCCTCTCATAACACTACATCTTTCATATTTTATAATTCAAACAACATACAAAACACAACCATGTCTCCTGTATCCACCCCAACCACCATTTGTGTCACCGGTGCTGGCGGTTTTATCGCCTCGTGGATAGTTAAATTGCTGTTGGAAAAAGGCTACGTTGTTCGAGGAACCGTTAGAAATCCAGATGATGCCAAGAATAACCATTTGAGGGAGCTAGAAGGAGCGAAAGAGAGGTTAACTCTATGCAAGGCTGATCTTCTTGATTTCCAGAGCTTACGTGAAGCCATAATTGGTTGTGATGGTGTTTTCCATACTGCTTCTCCTGTCACCGATGATCCTGAACAAATGGTGGAGCCAGCTGTGACTGGAACAAGGAATGTGATAGTTGCTTCTGATGAAGCTAAAGTCAAGCGTGTGATATTCACATCGTCAATTGGTGCGGTTTATATGGACCCGAACCGGAGCCACGATGTTCTTGTTGATGAAAGCTGTTGGAGTGATCTTGAATTTTGCATGAACACCAAGAATTGGTATTGCTACGGAAAGGTATTGGCAGAACAAGCTGCATGGTACGAGGCTAAGGCGAGAGGGGTTGACCTAGTTGTGGTGAACCCAGTTTTGGTGATGGGACCATTGTTGCAACCCACGGTCAACGCTAGTATTATTCATATCCTAAAGTACCTCACAGGGTCTGCAAAGACCTATGCCAATGCGGTCCAAGCATACGTTGATGTTAGAGATGTGGCCCTAGCGCACATTCTACTCTTTGAGACCCCTTCAGCTTCTGGTCGTTACCTATGTACCGAGAGTGTGCTTCATCGTGGAGAGGTGGTAGAAATTTTGGCCAAGTTTTTCCCTGAATACCCAATCCCAACCAAGTGTAAGGATGAGACAAAGCCAAGAGCAAAGCCATACAAATTCTCAAACCAGAAGCTAAAAGATTTGGGTCTAGAACTTAAAACCGTAAAGCTAAGTTTATACGAGACTGTTAAGAGCTTACAAGAGAAGGGTCACCTCCCGGTGCAACCAACTCAGCCCGATGACATTCATATTCGGTCCTAGTCACCTTAATACATATAATAGCTTGTTCGGCATATCATTATTGTTTAGTGTTTATGTATTGTTTGTAACACATTCACAATACCGTTAATCCATGTGGTACGTAATACGTTATGTAATGTGACTCCAAATATGTCGCTAATAGTGGGCAAATGGGTTGAAAGTCACCCGCGTCATTTAAAGACGTATTTTAAATCGTTTATACAAAAAAAATTATTCGAATTATAACAATAAGATTACTGTGATCACAACGATATTAAATTCTTTCAGAAAAATCATAGATGTTATTGGTTAACAACCATCTTCGGTTTTACTGCTTTTCTTTTTTACTTTGGTTGCTTTTTCTTACGATTTGCTTTATTTTACTGTAGTTTGAATATTTGTCTTCGTTATATGTAGGATGTCTTTATCAACTATTCATTTTTGCTACTGTATTGCTGTTCCTATTGTTGAAATATCTTCTTTCGCTTGATGTTAGATTCTTCATCAACAAATTGGTTATTGATTTAATGTTTTATGTTTTCTCTCAAGCGAGAGTCTCACAAATTTGCTGGTCGGAATGCACGGAAGTATTAGATCGATGATCGATAGTTGACCCAGGCTCGTGAATGAGTTGTTAGAGTACATAAAACCCCTTTGGTATAATTTATTATTAACCATTATTTATAATGGTAAAATACTAGATGCCCTAAACCCACAAACCGAGCTTGGGCCTATTATCTACTAACACTCTCTCGCAGTTCGAGCGGCGAAATCGCGAAAGCTTGAACTGGAGTAAGAAACTAAGAAAGCAAAAGAAAACAATAACCAAAATAAAACGGGATAATTCAAAGTATCTCAAACAGTCGTCTCGGGAATATGAACCCTAGATTCGACACCAACAAAAGTCGTCTCGGGAATAAGTACCCTAGATTTGACACCTACAAAAGTCATCTCGGGAATTGATACCCTAGATTCGACACCAACCAAAGTCGTCTCGGGAATTGATACCCTGGATTCGACACCAACAAAAGTCGTCTCGAGAATTGATACCCTGAATTCGACATAAAAAAAAACAATTAAATAACATTTTTTTTCGCAACAGTAAATCACTAAATCATATGTAGACAAATCTTCAAATCTTGAAGTCTTCAAAGCAAAGGTTGAGATCTATAGTCAACAATGACGGCAAAGTTTTTTTTTTTTTTTTTTTGGTTGGAGCGGCAGAAGAATAGAAGAAAAAGAATAGGGTTTTGGAAATGTGTGACGGGGTGATACAAAGGTGGCGGCTTGATGACCGACTAGGTCTCAAGATCATACCTGCTCATGATACCATGTTAGAGTACATAAAACCCCGTAGGTATAATTTATTATTAACCATTATTTATAATGGTAAAATATTAGATGTCCTAAACCCACAAACCAGGCTTGGGCCTATTATCTGCTAACATGAGTTAGGATCCATTAAGTTTTTAACTTTGTTTCTCATATTTACTGTATAAATAGTTGATGCTTAATAAAGTATTGCTATGGAGAATTTCATCATCTAAGGCTAGCCCCAATGAGGGCGATTCACACTCGATCTTAGCCTCAGGCGATCGATTTGAGTCGATCGGCCTTATTGTGGCTCAACTCGATCGCTTACAATTTTTAGCAAATGAATCGCATGCACGATCGAGACAAAAGGATGTTTATTACCGTGCAATGTGTTGTTGAGTTATTGGCTTCCATGCAATGTGTTGTTGAGTTATTTGAGTATATGGGGTACGTACTCCATTCTTATCCTTCATTGTTTTCAGTTTATCCTTCATTGTTTTCTGATATGTGTGGAAATATGAAGAAAGGTGCAGGAAATGTATGATATCACCACAACTGGAAACATGCATGTATGCAACGTGTTGTATACATATGACTTGAAACCATGCATGTATACAACTGGAAACCATGCATACGACTTGAAAATCAAAGTGTAAGTATACATATGACTTGCATTTAAAAAAAAAAAAAAAAAAAAAAAGAACTTGGTCGCTCTTACTGGGGCACCTAATCGCCTGAAGGTCGCTGGAGAGACAAAGCTGATGTGGCAGGGAAAATGAAGGGGATTGGGGTTCCTTACTGGGGCTAGCCTAAAGTATCACCATTACCATAAGTATACATTGATAAATCATTATATTTGTTTGTCTCTATGAACTAAGTACTATTTGTTAGTTTTCTAAGTGACGACTCGTGATGGGATTTGTTATAGCATCTTATTTAGTTATAGCACGAGGACACTAATGTAATGTTAGCATACATAAGTGTCTAAGTAACTATATACACCCTCCATGACTTGTAATTGATATAAGCATTTCATTTCAATAAAGTTTACTTCCCATTTTTCACCTTCTCTCTACTTTATCTCTCTAGACCTAAGCATGCATTTTGACATTTCTAAGCTTCCTTGACCTCCTGATCTATGTAGAATTTTAATATCACACCTACAATTGGTATCATAGCCTACATACGATTGTACGTCGTAGTGTTTTTCTTTCATAAACATGATAAAAAAAGGTTTTAAAATCTTGTTCGAAAGTTTTAGCACAAAACCGAATAAAATAATTTAAAACTTTGGGATTTCACGAATAAAGATTGAGTATTTGTTGCACAAGCATGAAATTTTTTGAAAGTTTCGATGATATTCGATTATTAAAGGTAGTTGATTCGATCATGAAGTGTTCTTGTGGTTAAAAATCTGTTTAGCTGCATCAAAGACAAGTGGTTTATGTATAATATGGATAAAAAAAATCCCGTGTTTTTAGCCAAAATGTGTTTGAAAGCTAAGCTTTTGAAAAGTTCTCAGTTTGCATATTAGTCAGTTTTTAAACCTACCTCCCTTTTATGAGTTCCTTAGTCGGTTTCGGAACAAGGCAGTAACAAACCGAGTTGTTCTCCTTAGTTGGTTTTAGGGACACTTCTCTTAGTTGGTTTTTGAAGATACTTTCCTTAGACGGATTCTAGTTTCAAGCCCTAATTGGTTTTTCATATCTTAGTCGATTTTCGACACTTAGTCTATTTTGTTTTTGCCTCACTTTATTGGTTTAGAAGACATCCGTCTTAGTCAGTTTTGTAAGCAAAGTTGGTTTTCATTTTTACTTGGTCTTGTCCCATCTAACTCGGTTTCCTAAAACAAAGTTATCTCATGAGGTCACACAAAACCGAGCTAAACAATATGAAGATAGCACCATAAGAAACAAAAATGATCAAGACCCGAACAACTAAAATTTGATTAAAAACCTAATATCAAAACCGACCTACAAACGAAAACCAAAACTGACTAAAAACCCTAAGGAGCTGTTTGGTTCAATGAATTTGGCTGTATTTGGGCCAATTGTAATTTAAAATAATGTAAAAATCGTGTTTGGTATATTAAAGGGAAGGGTTTAAAATTTGGTGGGACCCAAAAAGAGAAGTGTTTAAAACCCGTTGGGTGAGCGACGTTTTTCAATTTCAGTGTGGGCCAGAGTAAAAATTGACAGAAAGACCCCTTAAATAACTGGGAAAGTTAACAGATGATTTGTTTAATTGACTTTGCTCACTTCATCTTCTTCTCTTTTTTTTGAAAGGCACTTCATCTTCTTCTCTTTAATGCTATCCTTCTGTTTGATTTCATAGTTCATTAATTCAAAAGTAAGATAACAAACTTTAATTGGATAGAAGCAAACTTCCATTGCTTATACAAATATTGTTTATTCTTTCTTTATGAAATCACCCATTTACATCCTTGAATCAACCGATGAATCAACAAAATCAAACACATCTACACGTTTGGATCCTATAATGGGGTGGGGTCTAACTTTTCTTACTTTTTGTGTGTTTTATTTACCCACTTGTATTCAAGTTCTAAAGATACATATAGAAAGGTTGTGAAGGGTTAGAAAAAAAGCTTGAATACAAAAATTAAGTGCTACTATCTATAGTTAAAGAATTTATTTATTTGGTTATAATTTGGATCATGTGCATAAATATTGTTGTGATATTGAATTGTGATAGTAAATGAGATATTTGAAAGAAAAATATAATCATTCTTCAAGTAATGTGTTTATAACAAAAGGGTAAGAATGTCATATGCCATCAACCACATTCTAAATCTTATATTAATTCCTGTTAATCAAACAGGTGATTGTTTTTTAATATCCACCATTTCAAAAACTGATGAATTTAAATTCTTAAAAGTTTCAAAACCCATGATTCTAAATTTGTGAACCAAACACCCCCTAAATGACAATAAAAACCGACTAAAACCCTAGGTTTGCAAAAACCAAGTTAGCTCATTATTACCAAAACCAAATTAATTCCTAAATGGAAAAAACCGACTTAAATCCCTATTCAATTTTTATTCTTATTTAGTTTTCATTATTATCAATTTTAGTTTTAACTTTGAGGATACAAAAAAGAGCTAATGTATTACGAAGACAACAAACCGAATAAGTTTATTCATATGAAAATAACCAAAACAACATGCTTGTCTTTGAACCAAATCACATTACATCATCAAAAAAATTCGCCAACAACATTCATATGATCGATCCTTATCAAGGTTCAGTTCAAATAACAAGGCAAGATTTAATATCCAAATGACAAAGTGACTAATGGGTAATTCTTTATTACGAGTTTAGGATTGAAGTTTCATTTCTCGAGTTCAAGCACTTATCCATCTTAAAGTTAAGTTGGTTGGTTGGTTGTAGTCTCAAGATGACCTGTTTGGGCATTTATTGGACGTGATTAAGACTTGACTTTCTGGTTATTTTTTGATTCTTTCTTCCTATACCCACAAGGTAACTATCACTTTAGGAAATACAAGATTGTATTCAGTGGCTCACATAATTGAGGACAGGTCAAGAGGTTGTGTAATACATATACTTTTGGTTGGTGGAGTATACTGTATTTAGTGACTCGTGAAGCCCTCGCACGAAGTCGCTACACCATTCATTGTCACGAGTTTAGCACAAGCTTAAGTTTGGGGGAATTGTGTAATATACTTCCTCACGAGGTCGCCGTACAGGATTGCTCTCTAGATATGGTCATTTTAGTTAGCCGATTGATTGATAAGGGGGTATGAAAAGAGTTAGGTAAGAGGGGAAGCGTAAAGAGAGTTTTAGTTTGTCAGCATCTTTTCATCGGATAGTTTTGAGCGTACACGAATTTATGATGATTCTGATTGATCGTAACCATCATGGGGGAGAAATATGTACTTACAAATGGATTTATCGGGTCAATAAAGAAGGGATGTGAGCATATATACCATTGTTTCGGTTGATTCGAGCCTTGTGTTATTATTTCAACTCGTGTGATTGGTTGTTTTCAACTATTCATTATAAGTGAGAAGACCTTGTTGATTCATTTCATGTTCCTCCAAACGAACAATCATCATTTTCAAGACAACACATGTAGAAGCTTGCATTGTGTGGTTTACGCCTTCAAAGACAATGACATAAGGTATTTCTACATCAAGTTTCGAATGTACAAGATGGATTATCAGTTTGGGAGGGAGACGATTCAGACACTTCAAAAAAGGGTTTGTGAAAAAGCTTTAAGACATGGCACACTAATTTGGGGAGTAAAACCCAATGAGTATTCATTACATTGTTCACCTTCAAGTGAAAACATCAAAGCTAGGGTACATCAAGAAGAAAAGAGCCTCAATGACATGCTCAGACTTTTTTGTGCTTCCGAAGACTATAAATTTTACTTCTAGGGAACATTGTAAACAAATCCCGTGTGTCATCACTAGGGGGAAGATTGAAAGCTTTCTATGTGATGACAAATGACAAGATTTGTGGAAGTATTTTATTAAGTTATAACACGAGTACTGCTATTGTAATGTTAGCATAGTTAAGTATGTAAGTAACTATATACCCTCCATGAATCTCCATTGAGGGTGCGCATGTGTGCAGCCATTTCATTTCAATAAAATTTACTTCTCATTCTACACATTCTCACTAATTTCTATCTTTAGACCTAAGCATGCATTTCAACATTTCTAAGATTCTTAGACCTTTCAATCTATGTAGAATCTTGATATCTTTTGGACCTACACTCTTCATCAGCTAATTAGTTATTGATTCTACGTTTTATGTTTTCTCTCCAGTCTGAGCTTTCACAAATTCATCAGTCGGAATGTGCGGGAGTATTAGATGATAGATAGTTGGTCTAAGCCCGTGTGTGGGTTAGAGTCTATTAGGTTTAAGTGTGCTTCTAATATGTATTCTATAAATAGTTGATGCTTGATAAAGTTTAGGATACGGTGAATTTCATCATATAAGGTATTACTATTGGCGTAAGTATACATTGATAAATCATTTTACTTGTTTGTCTATATGAACTAAGTATCCTATACTTCGTTGGCACGATATAGGTTTGAGTGACAATAATTAGGATTGAATTTGGTTGAATGTAGTTAGGTCACTATTGGCGTAGGACTTACTTACTAGTGTCACTATTAGTGTAGGACGTATCATATACTATTAGTAGTTGTAACTTTCAAATCAAACTGAATGTGTAGTTATAAGTTTGATAAATAAGATGTTGGGGTAGGAGTTTATTCATTCAAGATAATTGTTAGGGTCAATGCAATATTGGTGTATATGTTAATCGGACCATGATTTGTTAACAACTCAATATTCATAAGCATTTACACTCATTTGAAACAACCAGGTAGCATAATCAAACGAGTAGTTTTTAATCTTGCTGAATTACAAATCAATCAAAACGTTTTGAGTGTTCTTTTAGTTTAAGTATTCAGTTAAATAAAACGTTTTGAGTATTCTTTTAGTCCATGTGTTCGATCTTTTACTTGCCTTAGCTATTACACTCGAAACTCGAAAGGGAGAAATCTCAATTGTGTTATACCTAATTAAGCCATATCTGTAAATTAATTTGAGACTCTGAAAAGCACATCAATATGACCGGATGATTTTTAATTTCATTTAACCGTTTTCTTATATTACACGTGGATTTGTTTTAGTTCAATGTTGTTTATTGATGATATTTTGTTACTAAAAACGTCTTGACGATTAAATATGATAAAACAATCGTTCGACCAATACAATATTATTTTACATGTTATTATTCTTTTAAAACAAAATAATAAAACTAGCCCGTTTATCGGATAAGTGTGAAATCTAGGGTGCGTTTGGTATCCCACTATGGGAATGAAACTATGACTATGAAAGTGATTCAAGGTGTTTGTTTAAGATAAGGGGCCCACTACTATGGTAATGAATAATAGATATAATCCATACTCCATATACATCAATAAGGCTAGGTATGAATCTTTTATAGGTGAGGGACCCATCACTACTGTCATTCATGATAGCATACCAAACGCACGCCTAGTTTGATATATATGACAAATTACAAGTAGACCTAAAATTAGACCTAATCTAATCATTTCATGACAAGTGTAATTCACTTATTTTCTCTCCTATTTTTCACTAACTAATGCTATAAAATCTTTGGGTCTAAATTTTCAACGGGTTATCTAATTTGTCAATGCGTCCTACATCAAATATGGTTGTAAATATATGCGAGATGGCTTCAACGATTTAAACTTCTTGATGGCTTCTACGATTTAAACTTCTTGATGGCTTCCACAATATAATTCTTGATTGAGATTTTTTTTGTAATAATCGATTTACAAAAATACAAATAATCTGTGTAATATGGTTGAAAGGAAGGATACAATTTTGACTTCGCACTAAAAGGTAGGCCATGGAAGCCCTTGTATAAATATTTCAATCTTCTATTTAAACTTCAATATCCTCTCATAACACTACATCTTTCATATTTTATAATTCAAACAACATACAAAACACAACCATGTCTCCTGTATCCACCCCAACCACCATTTGTGTCACCGGTGCTGGCGGTTTTATCGCCTCGTGGATAGTTAAATTGCTGTTGGAAAAAGGCTACGTTGTTCGAGGAACCGTTAGAAATCCAGATGATCCCAAAAATAACCATTTGAGGGAGCTAGAAGGAGCGAAAGAGAGGTTAACTCTATGCAAGGCTGATCTTCTTGATTTCCAGAGCTTACGTGAAGCCATAATTGGTTGTGATGGTGTTTTCCATACTGCTTCTCCTGTCACCGATGATCCTGAACAAATGGTGGAGCCAGCTGTGACTGGAACAAGGAATGTGATAGTTGCTTCTGATGAAGCTAAAGTCAAGCGTGTGATATTCACATCGTCAATTGGTGCGGTTTATATGGACCCGAACCGGAGCCACGATGTTCTTGTTGATGAAAGCTGTTGGAGTGATCTTGAATTTTGCATGAACACCAAGAATTGGTATTGCTACGGAAAGGTATTGGCAGAACAAGCTGCATGGTACGAGGCTAAGGCGAGAGGGGTTGACCTAGTTGTGGTGAACCCAGTTTTGGTGATGGGACCATTGTTGCAACCCACGGTCAACGCTAGTATTATTCATATCCTAAAGTACCTCACAGGTTCTGCAAAGACCTATGCCAATGCGGTCCAAGCATACGTTGATGTTAGAGATGTGGCCCTAGCGCACATTCTACTCTTTGAGACCCCTTCAGCTTCTGGTCGTTACCTATGTACCGAGAGTGTGCTTCATCGTGGAGAGGTGGTAGAAATTTTGGCCAAGTTTTTCCCTGAATACCCAATCCCAACCAAGTGTAAGGATGAGACAAAGCCAAGAGCAAAGCCATACAAATTCTCAAACCAGAAGCTAAAAGATTTGGGTCTAGAACTTAAAACCGTAAAGCTAAGTTTATACGAGACCGTTAAGAGCTTACAAGAGAAGGGTCACCTCCCGGTGCAACCAACTCAGCCCGATGACATTCATATTCGGTCCTAGTCACTTTAATACATATAATAGCTTAGCTTGCTCGGCATATCATTATTGTTTAGTGTTTATGTATTGTTTGTCATTGACAGTACCGTTATCCATGTGGTACATTATACGTTATGTACTTAATACGTTGTGATCACAAGAATATTAAACTGTTTTATAAAACTTAAAGATGTTGGTTAAGGACCATCTTCGCTTCTACAGATTTTTTTTTTTCTTCTTTTATTTTTTTTTCTTTTTTTTATTGTTATTATTATAATTATTATTTTTTACTTTGGTTGATTTCTTTTGTTTTATTTTGTTGTATTTGCTGTATTTTGAATATTTATCTTCGTTATATGTAGGATATGTTAGAGATTGAGCTAGTAGGGTGATTAGTAGGTGCTGAGTCATCATTAATCAAACCAGTTTATTTGTTAGTTATTTAGACTACAAACCACTTTTTTATTAACTTTTTACATTTAGATCACTTATTCTATAGACATGTCGACAAAAGTCATAAATGAATAACTTAAATAATAAAAGAAAACACTTTAGATTAATTTTTGAAGCGGTATCTATCACTATGACCTTTTCCGTTAAGCACGACCGGTCACCCTTAACTAAAAATCATGGCCCCGCCCTATCTTTTTCAACTATTCGCTTTTGCTACTGCTTTGATTTACGTTTCCTACTTCTGGAAGATTTTCTTTCTCTTGTTGTTGGATGTCTTTATTAGCAAATTAGTTATTGATTTAATGTCTTATGTTTTCTCTCAAGTCAGAGTTTTCACGAATTCGCCGGTCGGAATGTGAGGAAGTATTAGATAATAAATCCAATCTCGTGTGTGAGTTAGGGTTCATTAGAGTTTTAATTTTTTTCTCATATGTACTCTATAAATGGTTGATGTTTAATAAAGTTTTGCTTAGGGTGAATTTCATCATCTAAGGTATCACTATTGGCGTAAGTATACATAGATAAATCATTATACTTGTTTTTCTATATGAACTAAGTAATCTCCAAAAGCAAATTAGTTATTGATTTAATGTTTTATGTTTTCTCTCAAGTCTGAGCTTTCACGAATTTATCATGTGGCTGAGTATCGGATGATTGATAATTGACCCAAGGCCGTGTGTGGGTTAGGGTTCATTTGATTTTTTATTTTGTCACTCTCTAAATAGTTGATGCCTAATAAAGTTTAGCATACGGTGAATTTCATCATCTAAAGTATCACTATTAGCGATAAGTATACATTGACAAATCATTATACTTGTTTGTCAAAATGAACCGAGTATCCTATACTTCGTTGGCTTGATATGGGTTCGAGTAACAATAATTAGGATTGTGATTGAATGTAGTTAGGTCATTATTGGCCTAGGACTTAATTACCACAGTGTCACTATTAGTGTAGGAAATCTAATATATGAGTAGTAATTGTAACTTGCAAATCATACTTAATGCGTAGTTATAAGCTTGATAAATTCGTTGTTGGCGTAGGAGTTTATTTATTCAAGATAATTATTAGGGTTAGTGTAATATTGGTGTACACGTTAATCGTATCGTATTATGATTTGTTAACATCACAATATTAATAAGCATTTACACTCATTCAAAACAACTAGGTAGCAAAATCAAACGAGTAGTTTTTAATATTGCTGAATTACAATCCGTCGACCCATTTTTCAGTTTTCTTTTAGTTAATTATTCAATTTAATAAAACCCTGAAACCTTTAAAACAACTTAATTTTTGTCTAGGTACTTTTCTAAGTAATTTTTGCCGCATGTGGTTTATAAAGGGAAGTAAGTGGAAAAAGGTTATATAAAGAAATTATGTATCAATTAAAAAGTTTTGGGGCTAAACTTGTTAAAAGACATCATTAGGTTTGATTTACTAGAATGTTTAATAAAAAAAATTTGAAAGTTTGAAAGTTTGGTTTACTAGAATGTTTAATAAAAAAATGTGTTCATAAAATAAGTAAGATGAATACAATATATATGTGTTTAATGGATTTAACCAAAGAATTGTTTGCCAAATTAGATTCATCGGACACTTTACATTGATTGAGCACATAAGGTATACCAATAGTAATAAGGGCTGAGATCTTATGAAAAGTATACAAAAAAGAAAAAAGAAAGTTTAAATATGTTTTTCTTCGGTTTTACCTTTCTTCTTCTTAGGATATTGTTTTTCCTACATCTTATATAATAAATTTATTTTTGTTAAATTCAAATCTTAAGTATGTAAATTTTCTCATTAAACACTATTGCAAAATAATTTTTTCTTTAAAATTGATGATGTAAAAAATTTAAACATATGATGAACAATTTTTTATTAGTGAATTATACTTATTTTTAACACTTCAAAACTCGTTTTTAAATATTTTAATAATATAGCGCCTGGAATGAGTTTTGCCTATGACTTTTATTATTTAAAAGACTTTACGTGATTGATAAGTCAAACTATAAGTAAATATATTATATATATGGTTTTAGAAAGTATTGTGTGTCACAAATATAAGGGAAATAACTTGAGGAACCTAAGTTGCCAAATTCTTAAACTGGTAATAAAACTAACTTGTTTTAGTACCATACCCAACGTGTTTTAGTATTATAACCACCTTATTCTAGCCTGCAAGAACCATTCTTGCCAAGAGACTAAAGATGTGACTATCTTAAATGTGAAGTAATTCCATATTATTCTAGAATTTCAGGAGTGTTCTTGTGAGTGTGAGAGGTGGCGACAAAAGAAAGAACAAAAGGAAGAAAAACCAACTAGTGATGATTATATGAAAAACATTAGTGTTTCATTTCAAGGGTTAAGTCCATATAAATTCCCCTACTAGTAAGTAACCTCTAATTAGTGTTTAATTGGTAATTAAAGAGTTAGGATTCATGTACCCAAATAGGAGAATTGGGTAAATGGTGTTTTTAAGCTAATTAATAAGGTTATAGTAATTATAGGACAAGTTGCATCAGTTGAAATTAGTAAATGGGAGCTTTCATCATATAATCAAGATATGATCATATGATGTTAAGAAATGATGAAGGGTATGTTTATGGGTTGTATAAACCTATATTATGGTATTTCTTAATATGTTTATGGTTTGTGCTAATTATGACATTAGGAAGGCAAGCTTGGATGATGATGAGGATGTATTGATAAACTTATCTTTGAAACTAAAGTAAGTAAAATGGTTATGACATGAGATTATATTGATCTATTCATATATGTATTATGTGAAAGGTTATAGTGAAAGTTTAGGAGGCATTTGGCTTAGTGAGCTTGGATAAAGAATATATTAAGGCTAGTTTGGCAAGACTAGCCAAAGTTATAGTTAAGTCCTTTGTGATGTATATAAGAATTATGTTGATTGATGTTATATGTATTAAGTGTGATGTGCTGGTATTGATGAAAAATAGTCTTATGGACAATTGTGATGTGAAGATGCTTATATGATTAATGATGTATAATGTCGTGTTATTATCCGTTTTACTTACTAAGTGTAATGCTTACAGTTTAGTTGTTTAACCATTTTGTAGGTTTGTATTGATTTAAAGGATGACTCGGATAGTAGTTCATGGGGCTAATACGGAATGGACGTGATTGTCAAAATTAGACAAGTAATTATGATAGATAGCGAGTGCAAAGTAATGTTGAACCCCAAGTGTCGTAAATGGTTTGAATGTTGTTTTGTAGTGTCAAAGTCCACTTTTTATGCGTGTAAATGAGCTATGCTCAAGTTGTATTGAAAATGGGTTAAAAAGGGGTGTTTGGCCAAACACTCGTAGCTTTCTAAAGTATATGCTCAAGGGTCGTTTAGACCACAAATGTTTATGAAGACGATGTAGCATATTATTTTAATGATGTTTTCAAGTTCTTATGTTGTGTCGGCATATGGAAGTCGATTTTGGTCATTTAGGTCAAGTATAAAAACAAGACAGCAAGTAGTGCAGAAAATAGTGTTGTCTTTGAAGGATAATATCTAATAAGCCGTAAGTCCCTCTAATTTGAGCCACCTAATTTTATAGGTAATCGAGTCTACTTTTCGACGAAATTGGTTCTAGGTTCGGAGTCCAAGTCTAAGTAGGTCAAATCTGCAATTTACAGCATATTGTCCAGAAAGACAGCATGTTGCGCAGAAAATGGGTCATGTTTGGAAATTTATATAAAATCAATCGTAAGTCATTAGAGGTCGCTCCACCCATCATTTCAAAGGTAATTGAGTATATTTTCATTTAAAATTAGTTTTAATGGCCTGGTTAGTAACAGATTGTAGTCAGTTTGTTAAAGAGTAACAGGAGATCAGTTTTGGGGGTCATGTCGTTTCCGCAAACAGTTTTAAATTTTTAGTCAAATTAGAAAATGGGCATTTCAACTTGGTATCAGAGCCTCATTTTAAGTGAATTAGGTTGCCACTATAGGGTGAATTGGAAAAAATGTTGAATTGTTCATGATAGACCGTGAATTTGTTCATCAAACACCTTATTTGTAGTACATAATTTTTTTTTTAATTTTTTTTTTAATATAATTCCAAACAAAAAGAGAAAGAAAATGCATGAATATGATTCTTTAATATAAATTCATAAATTTATAAAATTGTTGTTGATCAATAACACGTCTTTATCATATTCCGAAAAATTGTTTATCCGTGGTTTCAAAGATTAAATATCAAAAACTATTTTTTTTCATAAAGAATAACTAGTTAATTTTTATGATAGATAACAAAAGTCCAACATTAAAGAAAAAACTGATTGAGACATTCCGTTCAACACCTTGTAGGAATTTTCATGAATAATTCATTTGTTTTGATTTTTAATAAACAAAATACTTGAGAAGACCACAAAAGGTGAAGAATTAACAACGAGTTTAGGTTTATTAATCTTAATTTGAAAGAAAAAACTTGAGAAAAATTGAAGAAACCTATCGTGAAATTGAAGCTAATAAATCCCAAATTGAAAAGTTAGATCTTGCATCGATGTAGTTAAATCACAAATTGAAGTAATAAAATGTCGAATGAAGTATTAGATGACGACCAATGAAATAAAAAATGAAAAAATGGATCTTTTTGTTGTAAATCAAGGGTTACCCCGATAAAGGAAAAAAAATGAGTAGCACATGTTACAGGGTAATTTTAAGAGTTTTTAAAGAGTTAAAATTTTCTATTTGATCTTCAATCATAATAATAATGAGATATATTTGCTTGTGTGTTGCAACGGGTGCAAAAATATGTATTTCCTAACCATAACATAAAGTTCTCATTTAAGTAATATATATCAAAAAAATAAGCATACCTAATTACATACGTGAATAATAAATATACAAGATAACAATGTTAATAAAAATATGTTTTTTTAGTTAAATTGTTTGCATAATAATGAAATTGAGGCTTATAGAGTTACAATGTAAAGTTTAATGGATTTGGAGGTTAATATGTTATTTTATTAAACTTAAAATTGTTAAACTTGAACTTAAGTTAATTTAGTGAATAATATGTTATTTACTAAACTTTATGAGATGTATATGCATTATGTAGTAACTTAAGGGGGGTGTTTATGCAAGTTTACTGTTTATGATAGGTAAACTTATGTTGCCTTCTCGAGTTAATTTTGATAAAGAAAATAACATTTACGCTGTATTCTCGAGTTAATTTATATAAAAAAGAAATTACCTCATCCATTTCAATTGAAACATAACAACAAATTAACACATTTTGATCCGGTCACTATAAATTAGAGGACGAAGGACCAGGTATGGGTAAAAGTAAATAATCTACCCCGTTTTCAGCACCTATTCTCTTTAGCTTTATAGCACAAAAGTTCTCCCTTCACTCCATACTGTTTTTGCAATGTCGTAATTTATAACGAGCACTAAATTTCTTTATTACTTTGTAAAATATTTAACATCGCGTACATCGTTAGACTGTTTAGAGATAGTACATGAGTAAGTCGACCTGTTAAACGAGCAGTAAAAGTAAACTTGATTAGTAAATTTGGTGTATTTTTATACGGGTTGTAATGAGTTGGGTACTTGGGGTTGCTAGTCAACCTTTAAAAGTAGTATAAAGTATAAAATCATATGCCTCCTTTATTAATTAGTCATTTATTAGACCGGACGTTATGGTGGGAAGAGATTGTTAATACAAATAAGCCGTAAAAACGTTTATTTATATTTTACGATCTTCTAATATTTTGTCGATAACAAACGTAAAATCATTTTAACGAAACAAATAAAATACGTAAACTGTTTGAGCCAATAGTTTTCTAACACACTTACGCTTTCACATAAAACACTAAAACAAGTATAAGTGATTTTATGTTTTAATAATACATATGTACAACAACTAGTGTTTACATATTTGGGTAAATATATACTTAACTAGTATATACTAAAATGGGTAAAAATTAACAAATGGTATTGACCCATAACCCATGGTATTATTCAAATCACTTGACTAGGTACATTGAACTCATGAGATACATTGTATCTAATAAGAAACCCATGGATCAACCCATAACCCATGACCCATAACCAAAAAACCCATGGGTAAAGAGGCGTCCACGGATCCCTAGCTTTACGTTAGACGGATCCCTTGTGGGAGGGATCTGTGGGATCCGGGGAACAGTAAGCTTTCCTCCTATATAAATAGTGAGTCATTTTTTCCTTTTGGTTTGCAACTTTCACACATACTTTCCCCAAGTATTGTAACTCTCTAACTACTGATCCTAAGGGATCTTTCTATGTAGCTTGTCTTTTGTTTTTGTGTGATTCTCTAGGTTCCTCTTAAAGGCGAGATCACCACTTCTTGAAGTCGAGCAAGCTCAAGTCCTTGAGTTACCATGCTTCGTCATCATCAAGACAACTGAATTTCTCTTGTTGATAGTCCTTTCCTCCTCCATAGATGTGTTGTGTTGAAGGCATTAGTGAAGGATGCCAAAAGAGTCAAGACGAAAGCATTAGTGAAAGGTGCTTAACGTCCGTGTCAAAAGCATTAGTGAAGAATGCTAAAGGTGTCAAGACGAAGGCATTTGTGAAAGGTGCCAAGCGTTGTGTCAAAGGCATTAGTGAAGGATGCCTAGGAATCAAATCAAGTGGCATTAGGGAAGAATGCCTAGGTCGTATAATCGATGAGGTGCATCGTTATACATATAGTATTAGTTTATTTCCAAGGATGGTGATATCCTTGATGGTGTTGTAATAAGGAGTGGATCTCCTTGAGATTAAGTGTTGTGTTGTGTTGGGTAGTAGTTCCTCCATTATAATGGAACTAGGTACTTAGCCTAGTACCTGATAAAGGATAGGCGACGTTGTGATAGGTGTGGTTCACCTTGGAGTGAAAGAACCCGGTGGTTAGCCTAGTACCGGAAAAAGAGTAGGCGACGTTGTGAAGGCTTCTCCGCCATAAGGATATTGGTGTCGTGTAGTGTTTACGAACTCTCAAGTAGGTGACTCGGGGAGTAGAGTAGGGCAAGAAAGGTGTCATTGTAGCCGAACCACTATAAATACTCATGTCGTGGCTATGTGCTTCTTACTCTTTCTCTTTCATTACACTTTTATATATCTATCTATCAACGTCCAACATACACATCCAAATAGATTGATATAAGTCGATCTAAATATTTAAAAGCAAGTTTTAAATTGGTAAAACTATTCAACCCCCCCTTCTAGTTTTCCACAGAGATGGCGCACGAAGGCCTCAATTGGTGTGTGAAGGCCATGACGGGGGAGGAGATGGCGCGCGAATGTGGTGTTTTGATGCTGATTTGGTGAAGGTCTTCGTCTAACAAAAAAAGAAAGAAAGGGTGATGTTATTATTATTATTATTTGTTTATGAGTGTGTGAGGTATATTGTAAGGTATGTTTGTATAAGTAATGTATTTTTATGTGTTTGTTATGTGGTTACCAATACGGCTGCTAGGTGGAGTGATGAAAAGCTGATGTGGCCTTAAGATGGAAGTGGTGAGAAAATGTTCATTACACCCAGCCTCAGGGACAGACCTACATGGATGCCGGGTGTGGCACGGACCACACCCGATTTGAGTTACAAAGTGTATTTTTTTTGTATCTGCAACCCCCGATATTTGTGTTGTTTTCTTTACAATGTAATTTTAGCTTAGCTAAAAAAATCTTTATGGTGCGAAGTTTTGTACTTATGATAAGAAAAAAAAATTGTGCAACACCCTCTCGAAAATTTCAGTTCCACCTCTGCGCCAGCCTTAGGTAATTCCATAAACAAATCAATCTTTTCACACTATTGACTTTTTTGCATTTAAATGTGATTCTGTAATCCCCGGTTTTAGGTCTTGGGGTAGCTTTGGTTATTTGAGTTGTTTGTTTGTCACTTTGTATATACATAACCATGCATACTGACCCGAGATTTTTACGTTTAACTACTTTTTGAAGCTATTACTTAATATTGTTATTTTGATTGGAATACATGTCTTTTTTGTATAATTATGGCCTATTACAACATTAATGCGTAAAAAAATTATGTACTCCATCCGTTTTAGAATTATAGTCTTCATTTTTATTTTAAGATTTTGAAAATAATAGTTTTTTCTTGTGTCAATCAATCAAAAGATGGTTTAGTGGGTGAAGATTATATTTGATTGGTTGAATAGTGTAGTGATCATATTTTTTTAAACGGTGTGCTTTTTGTCTTGACATAATAATTTTGAGAAAGAGAGTGTATTAACTTATTTTAGCAGAAAGCCAGAAAATATGTATGTATTAACTAAGTAACAGATATTTCACGTTATATGTCATTGTGTTCTCAAGTGAAGTAAAATGGAGGAAAAATATTGAAAGTGAAGTAAAGTAAACAGTACAACTTTCACTTTCACTTTCTTCCTTTTTCACACCTTTATATACCCTATTTACTTTCACTTTCATACTTAAAAGACCACAAATTTTACGTCCACTATCTTTCTTCCCTTTTCACTTCACTCTAGAACACAACGTAAATTTCTTATGAGTTAAAAGATATGTTGTGTTTTTATCACGAGTAGTTGTCTTACTTTGTTAAGTTTTTATATCTATACTACTTATAAAGCATTTAGCACTCTCCCTCCTAATTTTTTTTAAGATGTCATTAATGTGTTTTTTAAGCATTACAATTTTTAATGGATAATGTACACAATACATAGCTTTTACTAATTTATCTTTCACAACATTTTAATGCTTTATTTATTATTTCTTTTTGAATTAGTATAGTTTTAATGCAAAAATGCACATATAAATGAATATGATTTTTAAATGCATGCAAAACTACAAAGTTTCAAAACTATTATTATATCATAAGAGTGTTTCGAGAACCAATCTAAATAAATTTTGAATTATTTTAAATAAAATTAACCACAAAAGTAAAAAACGATTTTTTTTTTTTTATAAAAATTGGGATAATTTTTTGAAGACAAATGATGCAACGATGTAAATTCACAAGTAATAATTTATTTGATTTTATACATGTTACACATATCTATACTACTTATAAAGCATTTAGCACTCACTATCCTAAATTTTCTTAAGATGTCATTAATGTATTTTCTAAGCATTACAATTTTTAATGCATAATGTACAAAATACATAGCTTTTACTAATTTATCTTCCACAACATTTTAATGCTTCATTTATTATTTCTTTTTGAATTAGTATAGTTTTAAAGCAAAAATGCACATATAAATGAATATGATTTTAAAATGCATGCAAAACTATAAAGTTTCAAAACTATTATTATATCGTAAGAGTGTTTTGAGAACTAATCTAAATTAATTTTGAACTATTTTAAATAAAATTAACCACAAAAGTAAAAAATGATTTTTTCTAAAAATCGGGATAATTTTTTGAAGACAAATGATGTAAAGTGCTAAGTGTTAATTCAATGATTAATGTATTAGTATAATAATTATTCTACTTTTTATGGATAATTCTAAATGATTGCTTAAACATGTAAGTTTGTTTTACATTATAAGAATTCTTTTATTTATATCTTCTATCTATGTGAGACAAGTGTTATAAACAATATTAATGATACAAACATTTTCATAAATATATGAACAAGATGTATACATTATAAGCGTTATTTTATTTATATCTTTATCTATATGGGACAAGTGTAATAAACAATATTAATGATACAAACATGTTCAAAAATATATTTTATAATGTGTTGATTATTACATATATATTTCATAAAAAAAGTTTCTACTTACTTGTGACTACGGACCACTATCAACTAATTTGACCATAACCCCATAACATTTTTGACTACCGCGACGCAAAATGACTCCATTTTCAATTGTTTTTATATGAATTAGTTTGATCTTATTCATCACTTTTTTAAAAGTTACTCAAACTCATTATGTTTTCGCCATTGATAAAGTTATTGTAAGAGAAAACATAAAATTGAAAACAGTTTTTACTGAAAATTTTATTACTTAATACTTCATTGTCTGGCGGGTGCCTTCTATAGTATTTTAAAGATTTGAAATATGCGACATGAAACTTTTGGCATCCGCAAATTTATCGTCACATAAAACGTTTCGTAAAGCATAGTTCATTGAAAAATTTTATTTCAGGATACCCGCCGCCGCATCGCGCGAGTACCTTGCTAGTAATCATTATAAAGTTTATACACCATTTGGGTTGCTGATGACTTATTAAATGTGGGTATTATTTTTTAACTTTTGACTTATTAAATGTGAAGAAAGTGATCTATATTTCCAGAAGCGAAAATTCTCAAATTGCCCCAGTTGCCCAACAATATTACCCCAAATGCCTCACTTTTTTTTCACTTCCCTTAATGCCCCATGGGCAACTCTCCCATGGGCAACTCTATCATATATTTGGGTACATTGTACGCTTCTGAAAGTAAAACTAACACGTTGGTGCACACTCTTATATTGGACAGTGACATTTTTGTGCTTTTAGTGAAAAAGCAAAATGTACATTTTTTAATTTTTAAATACAAATAAGTTGGGCAACTTGGCCCCACACATTGTACTCTTTTGGGCAACTCTCTATAAATACCACCCTATACCATAGAAATACACCTTTAATAAATCAACTTATACCTCTAAAAATTATTTATTATCCTAATACACCTATTTCATTAAATACAAAACACAAAATACCTAAATCATCCACACACACTCTTGCTTACCCACACACACACCTTCCCTCTCAAAGCAAAAATTCACCCGCAACTTGAAACATATATCCTTCCCTCTCAAACTCAAGAATCCAACGCCTAATCCTACTCCTCATTAGTTCTTCTTCCCTACGATTGCAAAACGGAAGCCCTAATCGTACAATCAACTCGCTGTATTGCAACATCTCAAGAATCCAACGACGAACATGTTTGATGCAAAGCTAACGGTCAGATCTAGATTAGAACATATTGCTACAATTAAAGGTGCATTGAATGTGAATAGAACTAAATTGTTTAGAGAAACTGTGTTTGGCCCTTGGTTAGATTTTCCTAAGTATTCCCCTGACAACCACTTATACCATTATTTATATCAAAATGCAGTTGAGGTGTCAAAAGTTAGTGATTGTTGTCCACCTTTAACTTTTGTACTAGGTGATAATGTTTTTGATTTTGGCCGTGAACAATTTAGTCTTCTAACCGGGTTTCGTTTAGGACCAGTAGATAAAAGAGAAAGTGACCACGGCCATGTTGTTAAGGGTTTAACAGATAGTCCTTTTTTTGATCGGTTGTTTCCGATAAAAAAACTAAGAACAAAAAGTTAAAGGTGATGACCTTTTGGCGTTGGTAAAGTCGGCGGAAAGGTGGGATTCGTTATCGATGAAGATCTTGTGAGGGTTGCTTTGTTGGTGATTGCAACATTTGTATTTATTGGTCGGGAAGGAAGGTTTAATGTTCTGACCATTTGCTAAAGAATGTTGAGGATTTTTGTGTATGGAATGAGTATCCATGGGGTGAATACATGTGGGCTCATCTGTATAAAAGAACGGTGAATGTTTTTCCTAGGCATCTTGAGGAGAATCAAAGAAGCCCGTTCCAAAAGATCCCACAAAAGAACAAACATACACTCTGTATGGATTTACATGGGTGTTGAAGGTTAGATTTTACTTGTAACATACATTATTTGTGCTTGTATATATTGTGATGGTTAATCTAAATAATGTGTTCATTGTTATATTTGATAAACATAGATAAGCGAATAGTCATTCACCATTGTCATTGTTCCTTAGGCATTGGCTTTGTTCCCTAGGCATTGTTCTGTAGTAAGTGTAAGTGTTTGTGTAGATTTAAGGATGTTATGGTTGATGGTTTCGCACGAGATAAATACATAGAAAGCGATTTTTAAGCGGTTGCTTCAAACCATGACAATGTCTCTTCATCCACTGCTAGTTGGAAGAACCCATTCTTTGCAACAACACGTTATGTAATTGTATCCCTGTTACTACATATACACCAGCTGCTATCCTAACCACTG
Organism: Chrysanthemum makinoi; assembly: GCA_910596185.1. Classification (NCBI taxonomy): domain Eukaryota; kingdom Viridiplantae; phylum Streptophyta; class Magnoliopsida; order Asterales; family Asteraceae; genus Chrysanthemum; species Chrysanthemum makinoi. Next base: position 299,126,635 of record OU343225.1, read on the forward strand.
CAACCATAATCACAACCATTATAATCACAACCACTAACTCTTAATTCGATGTATTTGTTTTTTCAGATTTGGATTATGGAGACATTCCCAAACGACTTCAGTTTGGACCAAAGACCGAGAGAAGATCCACGTTGTCTAGCTTGGTCAAAAGTAAAAAACTTTGAAAAAAGCATTACACAATTTTATTTGATCCGGTAAGTAAAAACCCAAAATTAGTTAACTGTTGTATGTTTTTATTGCATTTATCATATCGGTTATCTCCTTTGTTATTTAGGCATTCCGGACCATTCTGAGAAGATTGTACCAACAAATGCCGAGCTTAGTTGTCCTTGGTACATTAGCGATTATGGATTACATCCGTGAACTTGATTCCCAACTTGTTGAAAGAAGAGAAGTTGGGCTGACCAACCGATGGTGGAAGAAGAGAAGCTATGGCGATGTGGATGTATGCGGTAGAATTCAAGCCGATTTAAATGTTCCTTTCGGCGCCGATGAAGTTGTTCTGAAGGTCACCGTCTAGTGTCAATGACAAAGGCGATGAAGAAGAGATTGTTGTTGGGTTTGGTGAAATGTTGAATATGAATGAGCCTGAGAAGGTTGAAGATGTTGTAGTCGGTAATGTTGAGGTTCCAGATGGGATCAAATGTGACAAAGCGGAAGCGTCACATACCTTAGATAAAGATCACATTCGTGCCGAGCTTCTATCCATTAAGTCCAGGTTGGTAGTATAGAAGAACGTGTAGGAGAAGTTGGTGTATCACAGCTCTTATGTGAGTTACACGTACAAAGAGAATTGTGGTAATTGAGGAAGCTTTAGGAATAAAGTCACAAGATGATGTTGGTGAGATTAAGGTAAGAAGCTGTTATTTGAATTTTTGTTACTTCATTCCACCAAAATGGTCTCTTTGAGTGCCTAAGTAAGTTCACTTTTTTATAGGTGGAGAGTGTTGATGCCAACAAACCGTTGGCTACTTCCGATGACAAGCAGAATCTGGTGTATACTGATTTCGAGGAGTTTACCGGACCTATGACCCAAGTTATGAAAGCTTCTTTATTGGGAGGTCCTGAAGATGCTCATCATTCCAACAATATAATGCAGGTGGATAACAAATTTGATTGTGCTGCCTTACCAAATTTGAATGATGAGTTCTCAGACATTGCTTATGATAGGTTTGATCCAACTCTGTTGACGACGTATATATATATATATATATATATATATATATATATATATATATATATATATATATTGTTTTTTTCCCTTCTTTTACTTTTTTCTATTTCAATATTAAACCCACATACCCTTTATCTAGGAATCGATGGATGTGAATGGTGCGGAAAAAGAAAATGACAGTGCGAAGGGTAAAGAAATTGTTGTGTGGCGGCCACCTCTTTTGTGGGAATGGTTTGTCAGATTTACTCTTAAATTGTTAGAACCGCATATGAGCAGGTGGCTTTACGGGTGACAAGCGTTTATGATCCGGCTGCGCAAGGTGGTGCACAAGTAGACACATTGGATATGGAGGTTGTGAAACGGCTATGGAAGGGGTCGATACACAATTTGAAGTGATATTCCTTGATTATGAGGATGGGCAGGATGTTGTCAAGGTACATTTATTTATCTTATCATTTGTTAACAACAATGCATGCATAATAGTAGTAAAATCCCTTAAGACATGACAAAAATAGCTTGAGCAAAGACATTATTAGCAACAAAGAAGTCTCTGCTGCATTAATACATATAATGATTTAGTAATTTTTTGCAGTAGATTTTAATACTATGATGCATTAGTTTTACACATAACTTAACTTAAACTCATATGCGACAAAGAAGTCTCTGCTGCATTAATACATTAATACATTTGCATAGATAGCACATAAACACACATTAAAACATTTTTTGACAACTAAAAAACTAATATGATACTAAAAACATAAATGACCATCATCATAATCTACATTTTAGTTCTTGAGCTCTCTCCCTTGCTTTTCTTATTTGCTTTGAGTCGTTGAAACAGTATTTCAAGACTACTAATCCTATTTTCCAAATTATAAATCTTTTCAAATAATGTAGGATTATTCACATGTTGCTCCACTTCGTTTTTATCATCTTCCTCAGTTTGTTGCACCACCTCGCTTTGCTGCATGACCTCACTTTGAAACTCTTCCTCTACCTCATTTTGTCTTGCACTATCTCACCTTGCTGCACCATTTCACCTTCTTTTCACCTTCTTTCGCCTCCTCCTCATTCTCTAGATCTTCCTCATCTTCATCTTCTTCCTCCTCTTCCCCATCAAGTCAATAAATCTCATCCCAGGTAGAAGTCTTGGCGGCGCAACCAAGTAAGGATATTTTTCCTCATCCACACACTCACTTGCCTATATGAACCATATTCTGACATTGGTTCTTCCCCAAAAGCATCTAACACTGCGTCAAAAAGCAAATAGTTGTTTAAGACAAACTCATACTCTTCTTCATCATTTTGAAAGTTTCCATTTGGTGCTGCCATTGTTCTTGAGTGAGAATAAGAGAGAATAAAGTGAGCGTTGTGATAATAAGAGAGCATAAACTAGGAAAAGTAATTGTGTTGTACTTGAGTTAGAATAAAATCGTCTCAAAGTATCATGTGAAAAAGTAAATTGTATAACCAGTACCAATACTTATCTTTTACCTTTGTGTAAAGAATCTTATCTTATCTTTACAATGTGCTACAGTTGATATAATTATTAAAATATAAACTTTGCTTTTTCACTTATTTGTATTCAATACATTAATAAATTAATACATAACTTTTACAAACTAGGAAATATCATTACACTTGCGCAATATTGTTGACTTGACATTTGAGTCTCATTCGTATTCAGTTGCTTCCGAACATTAGTTTTACGGCTACTAGGACCAACATCTTGTGCATTGGGTCCCAACCTTTGTGATTGCTTAGAGTTACCACCGCCAGTTGGTTCTATAACTTCTTTTTTATCAATACCGTATATCTCTCTTCTTATGTCTTCTAGCAGGTAAAGCGGTAACTAGCTTCACATTTGGTCCATATAATTCATATATCTCAAGAAACATTACCTCTCTTGCTACCTTTATCGACCACTCCCTTTCATCGTGATTTTTCTCAAACCTAACTCTTTTAGAACTCGACATAAATCAATTAATGTGATGGAAATATGGTAATGAAACTGAAAATGAATAGGATCAAATAGTTGATGCAAATATGGTGAACAATTACATCATGCTTTCGCTATTAAATAGACACCACGTGCTAAGTCACATGTAAACAGTTAAACATACATAGTCAACTTTGCAGAGGATTTACTTTAGAAAATAATAAAGGGCCTGAACAAGCATCATGATTTGTTTTACATGTCCTTAAAATAGACACCACATGCCATAGAATATCACATTTCCACTTTACTTGATTGAATATTGAAGTTATTTAATTGTTGGATAGACGAGCTGTTTGTTAAAAGATGAATCATTTTTTTTTATTTAGGTCGCAAATATCGATTAGTTTTCAACTCGCTTAGCGGAAGAGGAAACCGGGGAGATATTGCACCTCACCCTATACTACTCCACCAGCCACTACTCCAAAGAAAAGGCGTTCAACACGGATTAATTGTCAAACCCCATCCCTCCTAACGCTCAGTTTTGATGATACATTGGAACCGTCTGTGGAGGTATTTGACTGTGTCAACTTATATGTCTCTTACTTTGTAATACAAACATTCACTAAAATAGGTCATTTGTTCTAACTTAGAATATATAGAAGCTGAACGGGGAAGAAAAAACAAAAAAGGTAAGCGTGCCATGTTCGTTCAAAAATTTTGAAAGAGAATAATGGTACTAGGTTTATTTTCCCATGGGAAATGAAGACACTATTGCCGATCATGGTTTTAGGAGGGCTGTTTATTGGCAAGGGGTGGTAACAAGGATGGATGGCTGAGGGACGAGGTGCGTATAAAATAAGTTGTGTTAGTATTGTACCATAAATGTTTCTTTGTGATTCACACTTGTTTTTAATAATGTGCCCAAATGTATAAACAGCACCTTGACCTATGGGTAGATTTGATGTGGCATTTTCGACCATTAGATGCCGACTGGGCTATGGTGGGTCCCTTTTTCACACCTCAAGTAGTTAATGACTTCGTACGAACCTATTGGGAAAATGGTGTCAAGTACCGGTGCCTTGGGCGATGTCGAAAAGGTATTTATTTCTTTCCATATGGCGTGCGTATAGATGTTGAGTGTCGTTCTGATGTAAATGATGTAGGTACTATTTCCAATAAACGAACGACAAGCGGTAGGAGAGTGCATATCGATGGGTGTTTTGACATTGTATGATTCGTTTCCAGCCTTTACAAACAAACGAATTTGGAGGAAGGATACCATGCTCGCAAAATTTCACTATTGGTGCCTAAAATTACTAGACGAAGCGGGGTGTTTGCGCAAAAGGCATAGATGTCAATGCTTATCGATTAGCTTTAAAAATGTGTTGACGTCCCCAACCAAACGGTCAATACGGTTATTTAGGGAGTATGGGCTTGCATTAACCTATATAGGCTGAGTCATAACATGCCATTAAAGTCCGGCGATCCTGAGATACAACTCTTGCCTATCGCGAAAGAATGTTTGAGTATCTATGGAAATACAAGGTTGAGTATCTTTGGTCATTGACTATATTTATTACAAGTTGTGGTATCGTCAACTCTCATTGACTAAGTATGTATATAATTGGACGAGAAGGTGTTAGCTCATTACATGCCATTCAAGCAACTTATTTTGCTTCTATCATGGGCATATCTACTTTGGTCATTCTTTGTGTATGTATAATCAATTGTAGAAAGTATTGGAATGATAAATCTGTAAATATCCAAAATGTTTTGTGAATGTTTGTAAATATTATTTGTTGATATTAGTATTGCTTGTTTAAATGATAATAATCAATACTCAAAAGTTATTACATATAAATTATAATATTACATTTAAACTAGCTTCCAATCTTCTACTAGACGTGGTTTCTTCTAAACTATCCGTTGTTTCTTCTCAACTAGCCGTGGTTTCAACAGTTCTTATAGCCGTGGTTTCTTCTAAACTAGCCGTGGTATCTTCTCAACTAGCCGTGGTTTCAACAGTTCTTATAGCCGTGGTTTTGATCATACTAGCCGTGGTATCTTCTCAACTAGCCGTGCTTTCAACAGTTCTTCTAGCCGTGGTTTCATCATACTTGTCGTGGTTCCAACAATAATTCAATCCATGGTTTAACCCACCAGCCTCCTCAGCCTTCTTATTAGATACACCACCCATTCTACTTAACCTTTCTTCCTTGAGAGTTTTATTGCCAAAGGACCTTGTACACCAGCAATCTTTTGAATCTTCAAGAGCAATTGATCTATCATTGGATTTGTTGATATGGTTCCTAGTGGATCAAGCGTCGCTTCCAACATTTTCACGGCAATTTTGGACAATGGATAGTGTTTATCAATAAACATGAAAAACTTATCCTTAGTAGATTGTACAGCATGTACTCTGGAATGCTCATAAAGCATCCATTCAACTACTTCAAATTCTTTCCAAAATTTGTCCACTGTATTAGGTTGACACATGTTTTCATCGATGTCCACACGAACCTTGCTAATCCTTCAGTTGGCCCATGCTTTCCATATCTAAAGTCAATGACTTTCCATAACTGTTCTAAATCCTCTTTTGATAGAAAGAACAACAAGCTTCCAAAATCTAAGTATGTACTTCTTGCATCCATCTGCTCTTGTTATTTCAATCACTTCTCTACCATTTTCAGTGATTATTTTCAAATCATGAACTGGCTGAGTTGCGCTTAGTGGTGTAGGATTAATCGGCACTTGTCTATCACTCACCTTAAGATACACATCCATTCTTTCTTCCCTCTCCATCCCTTCATCCAATTTTTGTTTCTTAGAACGCATTCTCCGAATTTCTGCTTTTCGCTTTTGTTCGTTCTTGATCCACTCAGCTTCTTTCTCAGAATTCATAGGATTGAAATCATCATTCATTCTTATCCAACGTTCATACAACTCTTCAATCTCTTATGCGTGCATTTTTCAAATCCTTGCCTTTGCAAAATTTCACGTGCTTGAGAATCTTGATCATGACATTTCTCATTTGAGCCCTAGTAGGAGGTTTGTTCTTCTTACTATTATATTCTACGACACTTCTTTCCTTCTTCATTTGTCTCGCCCTTGCGGCGAACCTTTGACCTTGATGGAACATCTAATAGTGCCCATTCTTCAGTACTCCATTCCAACATTAGCATTTGAAGCTGAAGAAATGCTTGTTCCTTGTTCCATCGTTCAATCACTCTCATACTAGCTTCATCTTCTTATTTCTTTCTTTTTTCAAAAGCAAGATGTCCACCTTAAATTTTTCATCCAATTGTATTGATAATTCATGATCATGTGAAATATGATCCTCCTTACTATCAAATTCAAGTTCTTCTTCTTGTAGTTCGAAATAGCTTCACCATTTCCTATGTCTCGTTGATCTAGTACTTTATTAACTGGCTCCCCATTCTTCAAACTATTAGCCAATGGTTTATTTCCAGTAGGTTCAATTACAATAGGAACAAGTGCAATAATGAGAATCGGAATTGCTAAGGTTCTACATAAGTTCAGAGTGTACTGCAACCTCCTTCTCAACTTCCTTCGCCTCCGATGGTGGTGGTACATCAGTTGTGATAATCGTACCATCAGTGGTTGTAGTAGTAATATGTGTATCTGAAGTAACAGTGTATGAAATTACCTCTGAGGTTACAGCAATGCTGTCATTTGTAGTATCACTAGATAGAGTCTGCACAACTTCTTCCTCTTCGTCTTCAACTGCAACATTAAAAGGTTCTACCACTTGTTCTTTTCCTTCCTCTACCAATTCTGCTTTTCCAACCTTCAAACCTTTAGCCAAAGGTTTAGCCAAGGGTTTAGGACCAGTGGGTCTAAGTATAATAGGAAAATGTGCGTGCAGATCGATCCAGGCTTCGGTAAGTTTTACATAAGTTCATCAGGGTACCAGCAACCTCTTTGTCAAATTCCTTAGAGTTGGGTGGTTGTGTGACCATGGTTGTCATTAAGGTGGCATCAGTGATTTCATTTGTACTACCGGGGATTCAAAGAACAATCGAGTGGTTGTTTCCTGCCCCACTTCTGCCTCTTCGTTTTCAACTACAACCTTTAAAGCTTCAAGCACGGCTTCTTTTCCTTCCTTGGGTAACCATATAGTCACCACCATGATCTCCACTATCGAATTCCATCTCAACATCCATGTTTACATCCTCCCCTGAATCAATGCTTTTGCTCCTCCCCTTTGAGGACCTGCCTTTCTTAGTCATCTTTGTTACTCTATTAGATGCAGCAAACCTTGGTCTTCTTACTCTCTCCAACACATAAACCACTGCTTCAATCTTCTTATTGTATTTTCCATTTGTGTACATTTAGCCTTCAATTCATTCACTACTTCTATAATATTCTCACCATATGTGGTACCCGTGGGATCGATACGTGGCATTGGGTTGGCGTCATTGGTAGCGGTGGGATCAGCATCATTGGTTTGGGTGTTTTGTGATTCATGTAAAGGTAATGGTTTAGCGATGGATTAGTTGGTTAGCATTATGTTCGGGACGTGGCGAGGAGTGGGTTGAACATCATTGCTTTGGTTGGGTTGGGATTCAAGCACCTCGATTATCGGGAATGTACGGCAAGTTAAGCATATTAGGGAATAAAGGTGTAAGCTTTCACGAGAACTTGTCATTCTTTTTCTCAAGTGTAAACACCTAGGAGACATATGATGTACCTCATACTCCCTTTTATGATTAATGGGTGCCGTGATCTGTTTCTCCACTATTAATTGAACAAACCTAGGATATAAGTAGTATTTACCCTTTTCTTTAAGGTTCTTCATAAACCCCTCAAAGATCATCCTAGACCAGTTAAACACCCTCCCTGTGATAAACATATGACGATTGCTATTTTGATGGAAACTCATCAAAGCCAGTGGTCTTATTGCTTAGACACATAAGTAGAGTATGTATTAAAAACTCCCATTGGGGTGAGAACATACCTTTATGATACTTAATTCTTTCCACATTTTTCTCATAACCCAATCTTTTCAACCCCTTAAAAACATCTTCATGACCCATACCTTTATGACAACCCCATCAGCATCCTCCAGCTTCAAAACATCCCTAATCACATCCTCTTTGACTATTATCTCGTTCTTATCAACAACACTCCTAATAACCTCTGCTCCATCTCGTTCTTGAATTTCTGCCTTCAACCAAAATTGATGAATGTAGGCTTTAAGAATGATAGGTTGTACACTTATTGCATAGTGAATTGGTGTGTGTTTGAGAAAAGCAATCATCTCATGGAACCCTTCTTATGATTGTTCTCGGTTAGGTATGCAACGGCATTGTGTGTGGTGGGATATTCTTTCGGCATTTGTGTGATTTGGATGTAGAAGGTTTAATTATCGTTTGGGAGTTGTTAGGGTTTGTGTAGAGCGCCAATTTCAAGTGTTTAAAGATCAATTATTTGATAGCGCAGTGATTTGGGGATTATATACTTATAGATCAACATGTTACATAACAGCCCCTTGAGTTTCCATTTTCATCAAAACTGCACTAGCAGTGGTTCGAAATATACTAGCCGTGAGTTGCCCACACACAGGGGTGGTTAGAAACATACTAGCCGTGGGTTGCCCACGCTATCCGTGTTTACAATTGTACTAGCTGTGGTTTTCCCACAAACAGCAGTGGTTAGACCATGTTTACTCCACAACAAGTCACACCTTATTCACATTATAGGATAAGGATCTTGTCATGTTTATTTGAACATGAGAGGTAATGCGTTTGTTTTAATTGTACATTGTTTCCATGAACTTACATAACAGCCCAACCTTGTTTTCCATCTTCATGAAAATGCTAGTGGTTAGGAATGCACTAGCAGTGGGATGCCCACAACCATCTGTGATTATAGTAAGTGCTAAACACTAAGTCAAATAGTCAATGACTTCATTTACTACACAACAACTCACACCTTCTACCCATTTAACACATTGAATGCTTTTTAACTCTATTTAATAACATATCACCCATAAACCACACATATCTCTCTTGTATCCCCAAAACATTTTAGGCAACATGAGTGGGTCACAAAAACATCCTATGGAAATCTCTTCAGATTCAGATTCTTCTGATAGTTCATGCTCAAGCAATACTTGGGACAACTATTTTCCTCCAAGAAAAACATCCCTCACGTTTATGAGGACAAAGCATGTTCTCTTGGACCCTCTTCCATCCAAACAGAACCACTCAGATCTCCACCTCTTAAAGCACTTGCATCTCAACGGCCACGGCTAAGCCTTCCTCATCACACCCCCCAAAGAGAGCTAGTGAGGGGACTTGCTTGGCGTAATTTTGTTATTGGGGGACAAGGAGTTCACCGAAGATGCGGCATGGGCCATAGATGGTTTAGGAGGTTATGTTGATGTAGTAGTCTTTTGATAGTAGTCCTTATTGGATAAATCTTTGATGTACTTATTAGATGATTGTAAGAATGGGAAGCATCTAGCAATGCATCCGTTGATGCAGTTTTATAAATTAATGAATAATTTCCAAGTATATAAGCCTGGAAACAAACATGCAAGTCTGGAAAGTGAAATATATGAACTTTAAAGAAGTGAATTACATGTTTTTTAAACTAAGATTAAGTTTAGCAAAGAAACATACAAGTCTGGTGATAATCTAACTTTAACTAAATTTATCCTTCATTTTTACTGTCCAAGGTGACCTTATTCTATCTTAAAGCAGATCCTCGTGTTCCCGGTCTTAGCATTCTCTCTTCCATTTCTCTCTTTCTATCTTGTTAGGCTAGTTGTTCCATTATTGCTTCATCTTCATGCTGCTTAGTAATCGACTTCTCACCATCAACATTTCCATTTATTTTGTTATGCTCATCTTTATTATTGTCACCTATTTCCTTGGCCGATAGCGCACCTTTTTCAGCTACATCCTTCTTAGATCTTTTGTCGTTCCACATGGTCGTTCCACTTCAAAAGACAAACGCTTACGCACAATCCCTGTTAATTATGAAAAAAAAGGTAAGGATCCTTAATATATTACTAAAACTAGTTATACCATACTAACAATAGTAATGAATTTTTACCGTTAGACATTACTACAAATATGAAATTGATATTACTTAAAGAATCTATATGTAGTTGGGATAAGTTACTAGTTTCATCCAAAGTTGGCAAGTTTAGGCAACTTAATAAATTTTTCACATAACACAAATAAATGTGTATCTTAGTAAATCTTAGGCAGTTGGCAAAAGTACAACATAAATAATAAACAATCACAAATGGGTGGTTCATACTTAATACACTCATTAAAGTGTATCTATGTTGATACACTAATTTTGGGCAACCTTAGAAAGTTTACATTGTTGGGCAACCTAAGTAAATGCACAAGTACAAAGGGCTGGTAATTTGCACTTGGCTTACTAAAAGACTTTCTTTGTAAAGTCCAAGAATTATTTCCACCTAAATTTGTTCAAAACACAACCATGGATTACGATGACAATTCTAATTTTAAGGTTTATTTAGTGCATCCTTCATCGAAACATGCAGTTAAACTACCTAAAAATATCACTTTCAATAAACTAGTTGGTATGTGAAGAAAAGGTTCACCTGTGAAAGACACACCAAATGATAGAGTCAGGTTATCTTACAAAGATGGTTCCATGGAATTGGACGTGGTTGATGATGAAGACGTCCAATTCTTCATTCATGAACTATGTTGTAAGAATGAGAAAACTCAAGCTCATTAATTTCAACAAAAGAACCACCATCTTGAGGTAAAATCATCTCGACTTCTAATCATTTATCATTAGACCTGAATTTTCCGCTGATTCACATTGATAGTTATCATGACACACCAAAGGTCGAGGAAACCTTTTTTCACCAACCTGATCATTCACTTCCTCCGTTGCAAAGAGACTCATTTAAAAATATGCCCACACCAAGCGCACCACAACAGGAGTAAAAAAAACATCGATTCCCAAAAAACCGATACCTTTTTTTCAAACATAAAGAATTTTATAATAAAGCAGAATGCATGTTTACTATTGGAAAGAAATCATTACTTGAGTGCTTTGAATACAAAGTTATTAAATCTGATCCCACGAGGTACAGCGTGAAATGTATAAATGAAGGCTGCTCATGGAACATATACACCCGTAAAAAAAAGCTGGATAGCACATTCTTTGTTTCTAGCATCAACAATGTCCACATGTTCAAGAAGCTGCATTACATCCTAATCATCGTAATGCGACAATGAAATTACTTAGTCAGTTTCTAATCGAAAAATTGAAAGATACTCGGAGGGTATACACTAGAAAGGACATACAAAGAGATCTGAGTCTTGAATGGAAAGTAAGCGTTTATTAAAGCGAGCTTGGGGGTAGGAATTTGGCATTTGAGGTGTTGAACGGTAAACATGAACAATCGTTTGAGCAGTTAGCTTTATATTGTAATAACCTAAAGCTAAAAATGAGGGACTGTAACACACATCGTCTGACGCATTTGGAAGATTTAAGATGGTTTTTGTAGCATTTGGTTTTGCGGTTAGTTTCGGGCACATTTATATTAATTGTTAGTATTAGTATTTTACTATTATTATTCTTATACACACATCTTATTATTATTATTATTATTATTAGTATATTAAGCTTTAACGTATACTAAGCACTAATATATACTTAACGATACTAGATTCAGAGTTTTATAGCCTTCATGCGGCCATTGATTATAATTGATGCTGCGCATCTGAAAGGGAAGTATCTAGGAACCAACAGGCTTGCTGTTGGTATGGGCCGAAATAATCAGATTATTCCAATCGCTCGGGTGCATACGGGGTGAGACCGCTGAAACTGGACATTGTTTTGGGGTGGTTGAAAGAATGCATTGGTGAAGTGCCTAATCTGGCGATTATTTCAGACAGGCATCATTCAATAACAAAAGCTTGTGACGCAGTTTTTCCAAATTGCTTTCATGGTTATTGTTGTCGTCACTTGATGATGAATTGCCATATCACCCGTAAAAAGCATAAGGCTTTGTATTGGAAGGTGTGCAAAAGCTATACAACTGAAGATTTTGATAATGCAATTTCGAGCTTGTGCAAAAATCGAAGCCGTCAAAAAACTTGAAGACGCCGGTGCGAAAAGTGGTCAAGGGCATATTGCGAGTGGAAAAAGATACAATTATTTGACGTCAAGCAGGCGGAGTCAATAAATTCATTAACAAGGCATGTCCGAAAGGTACCAATAACTATGCTCTTGGAGTACTCGGGACGTCTTCTACAAGATTGGTATTTGGCGTCGGGAAAAATACTACGGTATAACTATATATTCGGCGTCTCACATTTACTTGTTCGATAAATGTTACCTAAAGTATGCTTATTTGCTTGACGCCTTACGAATTTGAACTTACCAAATGGGCTAGGAAGGTTGAGAGAGAATGTGGAAGAGTGCTAATTGGGAAGTAAGAGGCATTGCCATGTGTGCTGTGTACCAAGTTATAGACAATCGTCATATTCATATTGTTGATTTAGTAAAGTATGAATCAGTTGCAATTTTTACCTGCAATATACTGAGTTGTCAATTACGGTAAATGTTGTTTATTATGCGGTTTTGATTACGAAGAACGTGCAAGAAATGGCAACTTTCGGGACTACCATGTGGTCATGTGTGTGCCGTGTGTAGAGAAGAAAAAATTGACTAACTGTAACAAATGGGCGGAAACATGGTTTACAAAAGCTGCACTCAAAGGCACATATCATGAAATGGTTTATCCTTTGAAAATAGAGTCAGAATGGCATGATCCGGGTAACTTGCAAAAGGTTAAACCGTCGTTGATGGACAAGAGGCGGCAGGAAGACCTAAAACAAAGATCGCTTCCCATCAAAAATGAGGAGCCAAAGTTAGAAAAGCGTGGAGGTGTGGTACCGTAGGGCATACCCAGGTCACGGCAGATGCATGGAACCAATTGCCGAAAAGCAGTAACCTAGATTGTTCATTCAAATCTATATCTAATATTGTTTTTTAGTATTCTGACAAGATTGGTTGTATTTGTTGTCGAGAAAAAATGAATAGCGGGGAGGACAATGGTAAAGAAGTTATGCAAGATATGGAAAAGGGAACGCGCGTAGGTCGGTACTCATTTTCAATTGAAAGATGACATGTCACAATCGCAAGTGGGACGACGAGTATTTTCAAAATGGGAGAATTTACGGGATTGGGATGCGTACGTTGGGATGGTGAACCAAGTAACAATTTGGGAGGGTTCGTAGAGAATTTTGGCATTAACCTAAACTCACTCCCTGAATCATCAAATACATATCACTTGGATGATTTCAATAACATGGATAATTACTAGGTCAATGTTCTCTTTATTTAACTAATGTAATAGTTGCTAAATGGTTGTGTATGCGCCTAAGTGCAGTATGGTTAAAGTTAAACACTCACTGCATATGGTTGTGTGGTTTGATTGTGGTTCCAAGATTAACTTCAGTATCATTGATTGGTGTGTTGCACTTTGATAAGTGTTAGAAGTAATAGTTTTAACCAAGTATTTTTATTTTGTCATGAATAAGCGTTGTGTTTGTGTATGAATGTTTCTTTAAGTTTTATGTTCAAGGGCATGCTAAATAATTGTGAAAGGTTAGTCAATGCAAAGGCCGCAAAACCGGCTATAATTTGTCTGTTTTGGATGTTTGTTCAGAAATAGTAAATCTTGTGAGCATGTGTAAGTGAAAAAATACAAATATAGTGACAATATGTGGATGGGGTTTAAAGCATTTGAAAGGTCAGTAATTTTTTGGATGTTATTCAATAATAGGGGAGCAGTTGTGCATCATGTGACAAATGGTATATGAGGACATGGATTGGTGTCATGATAATACAAATACAGTTAACAGTAATGTAAGTATTTGCTGCTTGCACTATTTAAAGACAATAAACCCACCTTGTTAGTTAACGGTTTTATTTTTTTTAATTTGTGATAAAGTATTGGGATAAGGAAATGTCTAGATTTCCTAGGTGTGATAAGCTTAGAGCCAATGCAAATTCTAACAACCGCGGCACGATATGTTAGTCTTCTATTGCTACCAACCTCCTGGCGAAGATGTTCAAGTATGGCACAACAATTGAATGTGCTTGTGGGGAGATTGCTTCAAATCACTGAAGAAAGGCTTAGCTTCATACAAGAATTGGAGAGTGTTGGAAACAGGCATGCTCAAAAAAGCAATGAAATATTTGAGGGTAAATGGTAAAGATGATCAAAAGATCATGCAGATGCGTATCCTTTCACGAACTGGAGGCTAAATGTCTGCGAACAATGGCATCTTTATCGAGAAACTCAGGGGCTTGATGGATCTCTAAGTGTGTGTTTTTTAGGTGTGTTCTATGTTGTTTGTTGTTTTTGCAGTAGTATGTGTCCGTTATCTTATTATGCGTGTTCTTGTAGTGCTTGTGTGTGACCCATGAAATGCGATTGTAAGATATTGAATTGAATAAAATTGTTAAAATAGTGTTCTTGTAGTGCTTTTGTTATCTTATTATGAGTGTTCTTGTAGTGCTTGATGGATCTCTAAGTGTGTGTCTTTTCAGTGTGTTCTTGAATTGAATGAAATGCGATTGTAAGATATAAAATTTATATGAATTAAATTTTTTTCCATTCGCACTTTTATTTTAAATTGTATTTTGAAGTGGTTACCATAATAGTGTGTGTATATTAAGTATTGTTGGATAGAATTACCTCACAAGTACTAGTTAGGTGGTTTGTGTTAAAATAGCAGTGGTTTCTTCTCAACAAGCCGTAGTTTCTTCTGAACTAGGCGTGGTTTCTTCTAAACTAGGCGTGGTTTCTTCTCAACTAGCCGTGGTTTCTTCTCAACTAGCCGTGGTTTCTTATTAACTAGCAGTGGAACAACGGATATAAGCATTCTTGAAACCACGGCTAGAAGGATCAAAGCACTGATGAATATGTCATTTAAAAATATGTTAACAAGAAAATTAATAAGTAGTTAACCTAAATTGGCCACCATGAAAAGGGCACTTATCTTGCAAAATGAGAAGAATTCCATCGACTACATTCTTTAACTTTGCAGCAGCTTGTTTCTTCCGAAACGGTAGGGGATACGCAGAACATACAAAAAATGAAAAGCTTTTCATTATTTAAAGATAACTTAACAAGAAAATTAATAAGTAGTAATAAAAGGCCACCATGAAAAGGGCACTTATCATAAAATGAGAAGCATTCCTTACGATAAAATCTTTAAATAGAGCTCGATACAAAAACGCAAACCATGCTAACACCGGTGCTTTTAATGACAACGATATTAACAAAATAATACATCCACTCGTTTGGGGTTCACATTAATTAAAGTAGTTGATACATCAGTTTAGCTACTACATACCCTAATACAAAATTCATCCCTTGTTACAAAAAGTTACAATTACAACCAAATATGACAACAACATGTCTACCAAACACATACTCGTGTTTTAAAACAATTAGCCATATGCTCACGATATGCAAGGGCGACTGTCTGGTTATCGATGGCCAATGACTTCCCATGTGACAGGTCGCATAAGAATATACATACCCAGATACCACAATCACCAAACAGAGTCCGATGCGGAATGTTGGGTGCATTCTTGAAGGTAATTGCATATGTTGTCGGATTTATACCTTTCTTAGAAGACACGGCTTCTCTAGAACGATCGGTAGTCGGCTTTGTATATACCAACTTAACACAATACATAACAACTTAAATGTTTACATCGACTGCCCCAGGCTACAACATCCCTTCAAAGCGTAAACTACAAAATACAATGAAACCGGACATCCTAATAAGCAGCCATATCGCGTCTGCCAAAATAAGTGATTCACGTAACGGTTTTAACAAAAAGGACCCAACATCTCCCTCGATGCCTATGTGCTAGAAGTTCCCAGTAGCAAGCTTGTATAGTACAATGGTTTGCGTTAAATCCTTCCGGTTTCCAAGTTCAAGTACAGCGTCGTTGTTGTCGTCAAAACCAATTAATTTGAGTGCTATTGATTGGTGATGCTAAGAAGGCACGTATTAGCGAGATGCTATCGTTCCACCAACAACCGTTATAACCCATATAGAACTTGGCCGACATCCCCATGAATGTTTCCAGAAACCACAAGATCGTCTCTTAGGTTTGAAACATAGAACGGTAAAAGAAGTTTGCCTATTAAGTCATCGGGTATGTCCGGACTTGGAAGCGGTGGGTGAGCAAGTCAAAAGAAACAATCAAATAGTGTCAAATGTGGTACCATCGTTAGCATACAACCGTTGATAACCACACCATAGATAAAACCCCAACATTTGCTTGACTTGCTTTTTTGATTCGAGAGTGTTAGGAAGCAAGCAATGCCGACTTAACACCGATCCATTGTTTTTTGAGAATGTGAAAATTAAGGACAGTGCATGGCCGTGTTGGATTGAATGGGTATGAAATTTTTAGGAAGGTCGGATCAAAATTGTGGGGACGAATCCCAAAAGCCAAAAAGCGTTTTTCATACTCTGATGATGTGTTCAAATAAGGGACAAACGTGCCGAGCGATCGGTTGATGGATGGGTTCCAAACGACATCCATGGTATCCACGGACAATTGGTCCATAGGTAAAACCCCAAACTCCATGTGACCAACCAATTGGTTTGGACGTCGAAAAGAAATGTTTGAGGAAAGAGGGTTCACATCAAAATTTTGATCTACCAAACCAACGTAACCTTTATGACTCTGCATGCAGTAAAGGTATGGAAACGGTGGATTGATTTGAACACCATAGCACGGACGGTGAAATGCATGTTGTCTATGTAAGACTTCCAAGCCTTGCAAACACTGCGGCATTAGCCACACACCTCCTTGAGCTTATTAACTATGTCCATTTGAACTTCAATTGGAATGGTTAATGTCGAACATCGTGAAATTTTAATGGGCAAGCTGTGAAATTAATTAAGATGGGCAACTTTCACAAGAATTTTTGTGGGCAACCTATTAAAAGCTGTAAGTATGTGTTTAGTGTTGTATGTGAGTATTATAAATAGAACAATTAGAGCATTCATATCTAGGGACCAACCCATAAGATATGCATTTAAGAAATAATACTTGTATTAAATGGTTAAAAGCAGGTTAAGTTGGAGTTTAAAGGGAAGTTGACTTGTGCTTAATACTACCATTAAATTAATGAACACTTGTACAAGGGAAGGTTCATATACACTTGAAAGTGTATGTTCCATAATTTATTATAGTTGGGCAACTATGACGCATGGGCAACTTAGTCAATAACTAGTTTGTTTTTAACTACTAGTTACAAAAGCATTGTTCCTTTTCATTGATAGGAAACTTAGTCAATAACTAGTTTGACAAACTTTTAACAATTAAGAACTTAAAAGCAATGGTACTGTAAACATGCCCGCATCTCCTTGTACCAAGGGACGCCATCAACTGGGAGCTTACTAGCCCATTGTCATAAAATGTTACAACCCCCGTCCTAATATGGAATCGAGCTAGAAACCAATGTTTTTCCTTTTCATTGATAGGCATATAAACCTTTCATATAATACCAAAGGCCAGGTTAACAAAACACATACCAATATATATATAAAGGAATGAACACAACTATTACCATTCAACATCAGACCCATTGAGTTTGTACTTTTCCCGTTAACATACCAAATGGGGATGGAGTCTTGTAAGAGCAATTTGAACAAAGTATGCAGAACCATAGCCCAATCAGCGCCATCGGTCAAAATGCAACATGTATTCCACCCACAACTCTATGTGCTATAAAGCAACAATAAAAATGATTAGGGTATAAAAGCAACAATATAAAATGAATATACTATCGGAGTGAAGATATAAGTGGCTGATACCTCATCCATAAGCCAACCTTTCTTAGGAGGGTCTAAACACACTAAGGATTCCCAAAACCTCCGATCCACACGAACTTCTTTGGAGCAAGGAAACATACATGAAGGGGCCCTCGCTTTCCAAGAAATTCATCGTCACTCATCAGGTAGATGTACTTTGTCGATAGCCTTGTTCCTTCGGGAAAGAACCTAAACACGCGTTGTTACTAACACGTAAATTAAAAACAGTTTACAAAATTATAAATGTTAAAAGTTGTTTTTCATACCTCAACCCAAGGTTTAACATTTTGTAGCTATGACGGTCATATTGGATCCCGCACCCATAGGGAGGTGTTCGATTCTTTTGAGATTCCACAAATCTTTTTGACCAGTAATATGACGACTCAAGACCATCTTTTTACTCCTCTTGTCGGTGTTATGTACGCCTTGGCTCCAATCCAATGGAATTATAGAAAGCTATAAACATCTTTTTCTTTTCCTTGTCAATCTTCAACAACTTTGCCTTTTGCAACCTGCGATTCTTCTCCTCTATCATCATTGAGAAAATCCTTTTCCATCATCTTTTGTTCTTCCATCCTCCACCTTTCTTCCTCTTCTTTCCTCACCTTTAAGTCTCTTCCAACAGATACTCTCGAGTAAATGTGATGCATTTAAAATACATTTAATACTATACTATGGCAAAAGTGTACATTTGGAAATCACATTACCATAACTACATCATCCTCATCATCACAATCATCAGGCTCGAGACGACTCAGCTAGAAATAAGAAGAGTCAACCAATTACGTGAGAATTCACGATTTAAGTTGGTCTCAAACTCATAGGTGAGGAAAAAGGATGCAATAAAGTCCAATTTATCCACAGGGAAATAAAGTTCATTGTAAAACAAGCGGATAGTTTAAAGAAATAAAGATGATATATCGATGGAACGGCCTACCGAAATCCGCAAGTTCTTTCACATGCAAGGACCTACAAAGTAATAAAGGGTATTATCCTTAACAATAATTCTAATATAAACGTATAGTTATGATTTAACATTGACTAGTAAATAACCTGAATAATAGCCTCGAGTTTGAAAACACGAGAATTC
This sequence comes from Chrysanthemum makinoi, assembly GCA_910596185.1. NCBI lineage: Eukaryota > Viridiplantae > Streptophyta > Magnoliopsida > Asterales > Asteraceae > Chrysanthemum > Chrysanthemum makinoi. The sequence goes on from OU343225.1 coordinate 299,145,720, forward strand.
AACTCTTGAATGACAAAATCCTTGTAACACCCCAACCCTGAGCAAAGGGTAAAAGACTATCTTTAATACGTTTTCCATATCGAAGACACTTAGAAGTACTATACAATAGCGGAAGCCTTTACAAAATTTACAAAAGAAAATATAAATAACTTAATAATCAAATTAAATCTAAGATCCCTATTTTCAAATCTTGTTCTCAGCTCTACTCTCAACCCGATCGGCTATCCCATAAGCTCATCTTGAATGCTTAACACCTTGAGAGGAAAAGAAAAAATGCGGTTGAGCTTACAAAGCCCAGGATGAGCAGATATATAACAAAACGAACACTAAACAAAACGAAATCTGAAATGAAATAAATAGCTATAACGAAGTCACTGTGGAATGAATCGCGAGGATTAGCGGAAACTTCTGAACCGAAATGGGAAGAACAAACAACAAATAAGAACAAACACATAGCATATTGATGACACAAGCGAAGCACATCATAATCAACATGCAATTTAAGTACATATAAGTCAAACGAAATACCGAAAAGCTAGCGAGAAGCAATTACAGTAAACATGTCCTTTACACAAGTCAATTAATCTACACTTAACACACTTATCCAAATCGTGGCGAGGAACAATAGCAATCAAACGTGGTCACACATACAAATAGAAAACACGATGGGAAAACTATAACTAAATAAGCAAAAGACATAGCCGCGCATAGCAATTAGCAAGTTATCAAGTCGGTGAGATATCATAAGTTAAACCATTTCCCGAGATCAAACTTTAGTATAAGACAGGAATTTAAACATGGCGGATCCAACATGAGGATACAAACACCATAGCGGAAAATCAAAGTTCATGAATTATCGAACAATTATACATAATGAACTTACAGAACAATCAATTATACACTAGCATAATCATCATACAGATCAACAAAGTCACATAATGGTAACCCTAACATATAAAGCAGATGACAACATGCGAATCACATTTAAGCATATTAATCATATCCTAGCATGGCAAACGGTAGTCACATAAACATGTCAAAGCATAAACACATTAAATAAACATATAATAATTAAGTATGTAAATGGGAACATTGACAAATACGGAATCATAAAGCGAATATCTAACACATAAATAGCAAACTACAGATTTAGTTATCTACCACGAGCAGAACATATCATATCGAATAACTTTCTTATGTCGGAGGGAGTGACCTCGGAATACCTTATATAATATGAGGGAGACCTCAATTAACAAATGGAGTAGCTAGCTCCGGGGAATTTGTGAAGGCGCGTATTGCACCACGACATCATTCACCGGACAAATCATATCGATAACATATCCGGATCTAGGATGCATCCATATCGCCCATTGACAGAGATAGTGGCCAAACTATCAATAAGCGGGAATATAACAGAAAGGGACGTGGCGAGAACATCACTTTCTGCGCCTAGGTCGTCATGTCGAGGTGCATCGCGACACGGACATGGAACCCCATGACTAGTGAAATAATGGCTGGTGTCAAACTAACTTAGGTCAAGCAGATTGTCATAAATGACACAGATAAGTAATTCATCATCGCAAAGGTCAAACATGATTTACAAATCGAGTTTTCATATCATAAGTTCAAATCGATGTTTCATGGTTCAATAAGCGAGAGATTCCAGATAAAGCAACGGATCAAACTAATGGGAAAGGGTTCATATCAAATGTTGAAATCAAAGGTTCATATCCGCGAGTACATATCATGCGTTCATAATCGGATGTTCATAATGGAGATGTTCATAATCCAGTTCATAATAAATTCATACTCAAAACATAGCAAGGTTCAACAAGCGAAGTTGAGACAAAAGCAGAGAATTCACATAAAGCGGAAGGGAATCATAGAAATGGCATAGGGAAATCCTAATAAGTATAATAGAAATGACAAAGAAGAGAAATCGCGAGGAACCTTTACTAAAAGATTCGAGCTATCTGTACCTTATGCAACTTGAAATAGAAAACAAACGGAAAAGTAACACCGGAAAGCAACGTCGTATCTTCGTCAACTTGAATCTACTACGAGATTGATATCATATATTACTTATATACTCATTTTATAAGCTAGCTTATGCATGTATAAGTGTTTTACTTATTGATATAATCTTTTTATCTTTCATTTTCTTAACTTCATATCTGGACCAGAATTTAGCGATTTTTATAAAATACTTACTTAGCTCAAATAAAATCAAGGAAATTCCCAGGGGTTCCCATATGAGTTAAGAGACTCTCCAAAAATTGGGGGACTTTATTTCCAAGTCAAATGTCCTATGAAAAATCATGAGTCCAGCACTGTCCAGAACTCACCTGATTTACACACACTAAAAGTATAGCCCCAACAAACACACTCACACTACTCCACACATCAAACCAAAAGCTACAGGTGTCACACAATATATAAACATCATAACCACCAAAGGAAAAGTTCCAGAACCTCATAGATTAAATACTAAAAATCAAATACTACATCATAAATTTAAACTCAGCAATTCAGATTCAGGCACCCTAACTCCAAAAATATAAAAATCATACTTACAGGTATGCAAATTATACAAGACTTATATTTCCAGAAATCTATTTCAATGTACTACAATTTAGGCTCAAGAATCACTCAAAAACATGCAAGTATCATCAGATAACACCTAGATGAATCCAACCTAATTTCTGGACAGCTTAACAAGCAATCATAACCAAGCAACAAACAAGTCACCAATCATCTTTTAAGCATGCCAAACATAACAAAACTCATTATACATCATGTTTAGGGTCTAATAGCATGAATTTTACAGAGGTGTCATTAATTAAACCAATGGAGCATAATATCAAGCATTTTGACATATTATAAGTTCATAATTTCATGTAGAAAGCTAATAACAAGTCCTAAACATGTTGCAAACCTATCCATCACCCACCAAATCATATCCACAAGGCAAACATCATCAATATCACTAAATTACAGAAATAAAAGTCTAACCATCCATATCATACAATTCCCTATCCAATCTCATAAGATTACACGTTTTAGTCACGTAAACATCACCATAACCTTCACATAAAATCATGAACTTCTAAGCTATCAAACTCATCCATAAGCATGTTATCACCCATCATTGAAAGTTCATGTACTCATTCAATATGACATATAAGCATGTTATAAAGTCCGTTTCCAATTTATCATATCCTAAGTACCATTTTTAACGCTAACATGTCCACATAAAATCATGAATTCATAATTAGAGTTTAACATGAAAATGGCTTATAAAACCTTACAATGATTCCAAAAATGAACATACGACACTTATATAAATCTAATAACATATAAGAATCATTACATATTCATACCCATAATCATTTACAACATAATTCATTCATACAAAATCATAAATTAACAAACTAATACCATTCGTAGAATATGACACATAACACACGAAACCCTTATTCCAAACACACCATACGCGACCCAAATCCACACGTAACCGAACCAAACACACGCTTAACTCACCCAAGTCGATCCAACAGCCCCCAAATCTCAATTTTCCCAAAACCAAACAGCCCCTATACGATCTAATTAAGTTCCTATGATTTTCGGTTTTAGTTTAGGGTTTTCATTCGTGTTCATACATGTATAAAAGTCGAGCAAAGCAAGAAAAAAAATGGATTATACCTAGGTTCGAATTAAAACAAAAGATATGATACCAAGGCTTCAAAACTCACGACCAAGATGGCTAAACCCACGACCTAGCTATTTATTCGAACCAAACACGATCATAAGCCTCCTTGGAATACCCTTTTGTCTTGATTTCGACTTGGAATGGAGGAAAAGTGAGGGTGCCGTCACTTTTGGTGGCTAGGGTTTTGGTTTGTGATGTTCTCATGTGGAGCGTACAAGAAAAATGGGGAGGGGATATTCGGTTTTTGCATAAGCCGAACAAACAAAAAAAAAACAACATGGGCTAAGTCCAAAGGGAAAACAAAGGCCTGGTTCACACTTGATTGGGCTTGTCATGAATTAGTTTATTAAATAAAAATTCAGCCCATTTCTAAAACGTATAGACGTGTACAATGTGTTTTAAACATAAGCGCGATGGTTTCATTTATCTTGTACAAATTACGTATTTACTAGTTAGGTTATAACCGTATTTGTCGAGCTTGACATTTTCGTATTTTAAAAATTTTAAATTTGAGGGCAAAATAGTCTTTTAACAAGATTACGATTTTAGGGTTTTACAACTCTTCCTCTCTAAAAGAAAATTTTCGGCCCTCGAAAATGAAGTCGCAGGGGTACACGAGACGTATGAGTCTAAGGCGCGTAGCAATCCATAGTTTCACACAAATTATAACGGCTTTCTTAAAGCGCATAAACTTATATACTGCATGTATATCGACGAACATCTCACAAATAAGTACAGAATTTCAAACGGACATGAGGAGTGCCAAATAACGGATACAAGTCATATTCCATTCACGATCAACCACGGCATTTCCCCAACGTCATATGATTTCAATAAGTTCAAATTATATGATCTCAGATATCACGCTGATCGCCATAACAAGTCCTCATTATCATCATATTCGTCTCGGCCATGGCAAACCACATAACTAATATCGAACAAAATGATAATATATAGATAACAAGCAACATATCGAAATGAACAAGCGATCACATACATACCACATATATTACATCACACAACTTACCATATTACCAACAAACGAGGCCACCAACTTGCATAAAATGGTTCCTCATGAGTCATTACTGTCGGTCCAAAAAGAAAAAACTAAAATATACCAGAATGCTAAACGATAAAACTTCCCGATTCAAACCGAGTTCTGAACGAATCAAAGAAAAGTAATGCCGATCAAAATCACGTAGCAAGATATCAAATCGCTTCAAAACGCGTGACAAACGAATCAGAGTAACACACGTCGCGCCCAAATCATATGAAGTAGATGATCATTCCCACCACGGTTGAATCATGTCTTCGTCGTTGCGTCTTTGGTTGATTCGTCCAAAGCTTCCTCCAAAGCAGATCCTGATGTCTCCAAAGAAGATGGCAGCTATCGGGCGTGGCTTCGCTTCACTAACCTCTCCACCTCAGGGATCTGTGGCAGCGATGCGTCGACACCATCAACTTCGGCTCCACGTAGTCTCCATCTAACCGACAAATGGATGTACGAAGACAAAATAACAAAGTTCGACGCAAAAAGAAGAAGGCCAAAAAAGTGAAGACGAAAGATTATCAAGTCAAATCAATGACAATCAAAAGGAATCTAAGAGATCGAACGACGGAAACCTAATGTCTACCCGATCCTCAGGTCATAGCCTAAGCTCTAGGGTCCTAAAACCTGGCTCGATTCCATAAATTGTAACACCCCAACCCGACAAGGGTAAAGATATCACAAATACGGTTTCATATCAGAACCTTAAGTACTATACAATAAGCCTTTACAAAATTTACAAAAGAAAATATAAATAACTTAATAATCAAAATAAATCTAAGATCCCTATTTTCAAATCTTGTTCTCAGCTCTACTCTCAACCCAGATCAGCTATCCCATAAGCTCATCTTGAATGCTTAACACCGCCGCAGAAAAAGAAATGCGGCTGAGCTTACAAAGCCCAAAGGAATGATATAACAAAACGAACACTAAACAAAAGTAAAATACGAAATGAAATAAATAAACGAATAACGAAGTCACATGAATGAATCATGAGGATTCTGCGGAAACACAGGGATACACAAGGAAATCCGAAGAACAAACAACAAATAAGAACAAACACATAGCATATTGATGACACAAACTGAAGCACATCATAATCAACAGGCAATTAATGAATCAGGCAATTTAAGTACATATAAGTCAAACGAAAAGCTAGCAAAGCAATTACCAGAAGTAAACATGTCCTTTACACAAGTCAATTAATCTACACTTAACACACTTATCCAAATCAGCAAAGCGGAACAATAGCAATCAAACGTGGCAAGTCACACATACAAATAGAAAACACAAGAGGAAAACTATAACTAAATAAGCAAAAGACATAGCATAGCAATTAGCAAGTTATCAAGTCAGATATCATAAGTTAAACCATTTCCCAGATCAAACTTTAGTATAGACAGAATTTAAACATGGCAGATCCAACATAAGCAGATACAAACACCAACGAAAAATCAAAGTTCATGAATTATCTGAACAATTATACATAATGAACTTACAGAACAATCAATTAGACACTAGCATAATCATCATACAGATCAACAAGGTCAAATAATGGTAAACTAACATATAAACAGATGACAACATGTGAATCACATTTAAGCATATTAATAATATCCTAGCATGGCAAACGGTAGTCACATAAACATGTCAAAGCATAAACACATTAAATAAACATATAATAATTAAGTATGTAAATGGGAACATTGACAAATACGGAATCATAAACAGAATATCTAACACAGAAATAGCAAATACAGATTTAGTTATGTACCACGAGCCCAGAACATATCATATCAGAAGTAACTTTCTTATTCGGAGGTGTGACCTCGGAATACCTTATATAATATAAGGGGAGACCTCAATAACAAATGGAGTAGCTAGCTCCCAGAATTTGTGAAGACGTGTATTGCACACGACATCATTCACCAGAAAAATCATATCAGATAACAGATCAGATCTAGGATGCATCCATACGCCCCAACAGACAGATAGCGGCCAAACTATCAATAAACAGATAACAGAAAGGGACGTGGCAGAACATCACTCTATTGCCCTAGAGTCATGTCGAGGTGCATCATCGACACGGACATGGAACCCCATGACTAGTGAAATATTGGCTCGGGTGTCAAACTAACTTAGGTCAAACAGATTGTCATAAATGAAACAGATCGTAATTCATCATAAAGGTCAAACAGATTTACAAATCAGAGTTTTCATATCATAAGTTCAAATCAGATGTTTCATGGTTCAATAAACAGAGATTTCAGATAAGCAACGGATCAAACTAATCAGAAAGGGTTCATATCAAATGTTCAGAAATCAAAGGTTCATATCACAGTCACATATCATACGTTCATAATCAGATGTTCATAATCAGATGTTCATAATCAGAAGTTCATAATCAGATGTTCATAATCAGATGTTCATAATCAGAAGTTCATAATCAGAAATTCATACTCAAACATAGCAAGGTTCAACAAACAGAAGTTCAGACAAACAGAGATTCACATAAACGGAAGGGAATCATAGCAATGGCATAGGGAAATCCTAATAAGTATAATAGAAATGATAAAGAAGAGAAATCATGAGGAACCTTTACTAAAAAGGTCAGAATATCTGTACCTTAGCAACGAAATGAAAACAAACGGAAAAGTAACACCGGAAAGCAACGTCGTATCTTCGTCAACGAATCTACACGAATTGATATCATATATTACTTATATACTCATTTTATAAGCTTCTTATGCATGTATAAGTGTTTTACTTATTGATATAATCTTTTTATCTTTCATTTTCTTAACTTCATATCTGGACCAGAATTTAGCGATTTTTATAAAATACTTACTTAGCTCAAATAAAATCAAGGAAATTTCCAGGGGTTCCCATATGAGTTAAGAGACTCTCCAAAAATTGGGGGACTTTATTTCCAAGTCAAATGTCCTATGAAAAATCATGAGTCCAGACCTGTCCAGAACTCACCCAGATTTACACACACTAAAAGTATAGCCCCAACAAACACACTCACACTACTCCACACATCAAACCAAAAGCTACAGGTGTCACACAATATATAAACATCATAACCACCAAAGGAAAAGTTCCAGAACCTCATAGATTAAATACTAAAAATCAAATACTACATCATAAATTTAAACTCAGCAATTCAGATTCAGGCACCCTAATTCCAAAAATATAAAAATCATACTTACAGGTATGCAAATTATACAAGACTTATATTTCCAGAAATCTATTTCAATGTACTACAATTTAGGCTCAAGAATCACTCAAAAACATGCAAGTATCATCAGATAACACCTAGATGAATCCAACCTAATTTCTGGACAGCTTAACAAGCAATCATAACCAAGCAACAAACAAGTCACCAATCATCTTTTAAGCATGCCAAACATAACAAAACTCATTATACATCATGTTTAGGGTCTAATAGCATGAATTTTACAGAGGTGTCATTAATTAAACCAATGGAGCATAATATCAAGCATTTTGACATATTATAAGTTCATAATTTCATGTAGAAAGCTAATAACAAGTCCTAAACATGTTGCAAACCTATCCATCACCCACCAAATCATATCCACAAGGCAAACATCATCAATATCACTAAATTACAGAAATAAAAGTCTAACCATCCATATCATACAATTCCCTATCCAATCTCATAAGATTACACGTTTTAGTCACGTAAACATCACCATAACCTTCACATAAAATCATGAACTTCTAAGCTATCAAACTCATCCATAAGCATGTTATCACCCATCATTGAAAGTTCATGTACTCATTCAATATGACATATAAGCATGTTATAAAGTCCGTTTCCAATTTATCATATCCTAAGTACCATTTTTAACGCTAACATGTCCACATAAAATCATGAATTCATAATTAGAGTTTAACATGAAAATGGCTTATAAAACCTTACAATGATTCCAAAAATGAACATAAGACACTTATATAAATCTAATAACATATAAGAATCATTACATATTCATACCCATAATCATTTACAACATAATTCATTCATACAAAATCATAAATTAACAAACTAATACCATTCGTAGAATATGACACATAACACACGAAACCCTTATTCCAAACACACCATACGCGACCCAAATCCACACGTAACCGAACCAAACACACGCTTAACTCACCCAAGTCGATCCAACAGCCCCCAAATCTCAATTTTCCCAAAACCAAACAGCCCCTATACGATCTAATTAAGTTCCTATGATTTTCGGTTTTAGTTTAGGGTTTTCATTCGTGTTCATACATGTATAAAAGTCGAGCAAAGGAAGAAAAAAAATGGATTATACCTAGGTTCGAATTAAAACAAAAGATATGATACCAAGGCTTCAAAACTCACGACCAAGATGGCTAAACCCACGACCTAGCTATTTATTCGAACCAAACACGATCATAAGCCTCCTTGGAATACCCTTTTGTCTTGATTTCGACTTGGAATGGAGGAAAAGTGAGGGTGCCGTCACTTTTGGTGGCTAGGGTTTTGGTTTGTGATGTTCTCATGTGGAGCGTACAAGAAAAATGGGGAGGGGATATTCGGTTTTTGCATAAGCCGAACAAAAGAAAAAAAAACAACATGGGCTAAGTCCAAAGGGAAAACAAAGGCCTGGTTCACACTTGATTGGGCTTGTCATGAATTAGTTTATTAAATAAAAATTCAGCCCATTTCTAAAACGTATAGACGTGTACAATGTGTTTTAAACATAAGCGCGATGGTTTCATTTATCTTGTACAAATTACGTATTTACTAGTTAGGTTATAACCGTATTTGTCGAGCTTGACATTTTCGTATTTTAAAAATTTTAAATTTGAGGGCAAAATAGTCTTTTAACAAGATTACGATTTTAGGGTTTTACAACTCTTCCCCTCTAAAAGAAAATTTTCGTCCTCGAAAATTGAAGTCGCAGGGGTACACAGAGACGTATGAGTCTAAGGCAGACGTAGCAATCCATAGTTTCACACAAATTATAACGGTTTCGTTTCTAAAGCGTACAAACTTATACGTAACAGATATCGACGAACATCTCACAAATAAGTACAGAATTTCAAACGGACATGAGGAGTGCCAAATAACGGATACAAGTCATATTCCATTCACGTATCAACCACAGGCATTTCCCCAGACGTCATATGATTTCAATAAGTTCAAATTATATGATCTCGGTATTATCACGTTGATCATGCGCCATAATACTTGCATCACATAACAAGTCCTCATTATCATCATATTCTGTCTCGGTCATGGCAAACCACATAACTAATATCAGAACAAAACAGATAACATATAGATAACAAGCAACATACTGAAACAGGCCAGATCACATACATACCACATATATTACATCACACAACTTACCATATTACCAACAAACGAGGCCACCAACTTGCATAAAATGGTTCCTCATGAGTCATTACTGTCGGTCCAAAAGAAAAACTGAAATATACCAGAATGCTAAACGATAAAACTTCCCGATTCAAACCGAGTTCTGAACGAATCAAAGAAAAGTAATGCCGATCAAAATCACGCAGCAAGATATCAAACTGCCCAAACGCCGCGGACAAACGAATCGAGTAAAACACGTCGCGCCCAAATCATATGAAGTAGATGATCATTCCCAGCCACCGTTGAATCATGTCTTCGCTGCTATGCCTTTGGTTGATTCGTCCAGCTTCCTCCAAAGAAGATCCCGATGTCTCCAAAGAAAGATGGCAATCGGGCGTGGCTTCGAAGGATCACTAACCTCTCCAACAGGGACTCAGCGATGCGTGGTCGACACTATCAACTTCGGCTCCACGGGTAGTCTCCATCTAACGGTCGACAAATGGATGTACGAAGACAAAATAACAAAGTTCGACGCGAAAAGAAGAAGGCCAAAACAAAAGGAAGACGAAAGATTATCGAAGTCAAATCAATGACAATCAAAAGGGAATCGGAAGAGATCGTAAGACGGAAACCATAATGTCTACCCGATCCTCACAGTGTCATAGCCTAAGCTCTAAGGGTCCTAAAATACCGGCTCGATTCCATAAATTGTAACACCCCAAACCGACAAGGGTAAAGATATCACAAATACGGTTTCATATCAGAACCTTAAGTACTATACAATAGCGGAAGCCTTTACAAAATTTACAAAAGAAAATATAAATAACTTAATAATCAAAATAAATCTAAGATCCCTATTTTCAAATCTTGTTCTCAACTCTACTCTCAACCCGCATCACTATCCCATAAGCTCATCTTGAATGCTTAACACCGGCCGCAGGAAAAGAAAATGCGGCTGAGCTTACAAAGCCCAAAGGAACGTGAGCATATAACAAAACGAACACTAAACAAAAGAAATATAATGAAATGAAATAAATAAACTAATAACGAAGTCACAGCTGGGAATGAATCATCGAGGATTCTCAAGGAAACACGCACAGAAATCCGTAAGAACAAACAACAAATAAGAACAAACACATAGCATATTGATGACACAAACTGAAGCACATCATAATCAACAGGCAATTAATGAATCAGGCAATTTAAGTACATATAAGTCAACTGAAATACCGAAAGCTAGGAAGTCAATTACCGAGTAAACATGTCCTTTACACAAGTCAATTAATCTACACTTAACACACTTATCCAAATCAGAGCGGAACAATAGCAATCAAACGCAAAGTCACACATACAAATAGAAAACACAGTAGGAAACTATAACTAAATAAGCAAAAGACATAGCATAGCAATTAGCAAGTTATCAAGTCAGATATCATAAGTTAAACCATTTCCCTGATCAAACTTTAGTATAGACATGTAATTTAAACATGGCAGATCCAACATAAGCAGATACAAACACCAACGAAAAATCAAAGTTCATGAATTATCTGAACAATTATACATAATGAACTTACAGAACAATCAATTATACACTAGCATAATCATCATACAGATCAACAAGGTCAAATAATGGTAAACTAACATATAAACAGATGACAACATGCGAATCACATTTAAGCATATTAATCATATCCTAGCATGGCAAACGGTAGTCACATAAACATGTCAAAGCATAAACACATTAAATAAACATATAATAATTAAGTATGTAAATGGGAACATTGACAAATACGGAATCATAAACAGAATATCTAACACAGAAATAGCAAATACAGATTTAGTTATGTACCACGAGCCCGCAATAACATATCATATCAGAAGTAACTTTCTTATTCGGAGGGGTGACCTCGGAATACCTTATATAATATGAGGGGAGATCTCAATAGCAAATGGAGTAGCTAGCTCCCTTGTGAATTTGTGAAGACGGTATTGCACACGACATCATTCACAGAAAAAATCATATCGATAACAGATCAGATCTAGGATGCATCCATATGCCCCAACAGACAGATAGTGGCCATACTATCAATAAACAGATAGAATGGTAGGGACGTGGCGTAAGGAACATCACTCTATGCCCTAGAGTCATGTCGAGGTGCATCACGACACGACATGGAACCCCCATGACTAGTGAAATAATGGCTCGGGTGTCAAAGTAACTTAGGTCAAACAGATTGTCATAAATGACACAGATCGTAATTCATCATAAAGGCCAAACAGATTTACAAATAAGAGTTTTCATATCATAAGTTCAAATCAGATGTTTCATGGTTCAATAAAAGAGATTTTTCAGATAAGCAACGGATCAAACTAATCAGAAAGGGTTCATATCAAATGTTCAGAAATCAAAGGTTCATATCACAGTCACATATCATATGTTCATAATCGATGTTCATAATCGGTTCATAATCGAAGTTCATAATCGATGTTCATAATCGATGTTCATAATCGTAGTTCATAATCAGAAGTTCATAATCAGAAATTCATACTCAAACATAGCAAGGTTCAACAAACAGAAGTTCAGACAAACAGAGATTCACATAAACGGAAGGGAATCATAGCAATGGCATAGGGAAATCCTAATAAGTATAATAGAAATGATAAAGAAGAGAAATCATGAGGAACCTTTACTAAAAAGGTCAGAATATCTGTACCTTAGCAACGAAATGAAAACAAACGGAAAAGTAACACCGGAAAGCAACGTCGTATCTTCGTCAACGAATCTACACGAATTGATATCATATATTACTTATATACTCATTTTATAAGCTTCTTATGCATGTATAAGTGTTTTACTTATTGATATAATCTTTTTATCTTTCATTTTCTTAACTTCATATCTGGACCAGAATTTAGCGATTTTTATAAAATACTTACTTAGCTCAAATAAAATCAAGGAAATTCCCAGGGGTTCCCATATGAGTTAAGAGACTCTCCAAAAATTGGGGGACTTTATTTCCAAGTCAAATGTCCTATGAAAAATCATGAGTCCAGACCTGTCCAGAACTCACCCAGATTTACACACACTAAAAGTATAGCCCCAACAAACACACTCACACTACTCCACACATCAAACCAAAAGCTACAGGTGTCACACAATATATAAACATCATAACCACCAAAGGAAAAGTTCCAGAACCTCATAGATTAAATACTAAAAATCAAATACTACATCATAAATTTAAACTCAAAGAATTCAGATTCAGGCACCCTAATTCCAAAAATATAAAAATCATACTTACAGGTATGCAAATTATACAAGACTTATATTTCCAGAAATCTATTTCAATGTACTACAATTTAGGCTCAAGAATCACTCAAAAACATGCAAGTATCATCAGATAACACCTAGATGAATCCAACCTAATTTCTGGACAGCTTAACAAGCAATCATAACCAAGCAACAAACAAGTCACCAATCATCTTTTAAGCATGCCAAACATAACAAAACTCATTATACATCATGTTTAGGGTCTAATAGCATGAATTTTACAGAGGTGTCATTAATTAAACCAATGGAGCATAATATCAAGCATTTTGACATATTATAAGTCCATAATTTCATGTAGAAAGCTAATAACAAGTCCTAAACATGTTGCAAACCTATCCATCACCCACCAAATCATATCCACAAGGCAAACATCATCAATATCACTAAATTACAGAAATAAAAGTCTAACCATCCATATCATACAATTCCCTATCCAATCTCATAAGATTACACGTTTTAGTCACGTAAACATCACCATAACCTTCACATAAAATCATGAACTTCTAAGCTATCAAACTCATCCATAAGCATGTTATCACCCATCATTGAAAGTTCATGTACTCATTCAATATGACATATAAGCATGTTATAAAGTCCGTTTCCAATTTATCATATCCTAAGTACCATTTTTAACGCTAACATGTCCACATAAAATCATGAATTCATAATTAGAGTTTAACATGAAAATGGCTTATAAAACCTTACAATGATTCCAAAAATGAACATAAGACACTTATATAAATCTAATAACATATAAGAATCATTACATATTCATACCCATAATCATTTACAACATAATTCATTCATACAAAATCATAAATTAACAAACTAATACCATTCGTAGAATATGACACATAACACACGAAACCCTTATTCCAAACACACCATACGCGACCCAAATCCACACGAACCAACCAAAAACACACGCTTAACTCACCCAAGTCGATCCAACAGCCCCCAAATCTCAATTTTCCCAAAACTAAACAGCCCCTATACGATCTAATTAAGTTCCTATGATTTTCGGTTTTAGTTTAGGGTTTTCATTCGTGTTCATACATGTATAAAAGTCGAGCAAAGCAAGAAAAAAAATGGATTATACCTAGGTTCGAATTAAAACAAAAGATATGATACCAAGGCTTCAAAACTCACGACCAAGATGGCTAAACCCACGACCTAGCTATTTATTCGAACCAAACACGATCATAAGCCTCCTTGGAATACCCTTTTGTCTTTATTTCGACTTGGAATGGAGGAAAAGTGAGGGTGCCGTCACTTTTGGTGGCTAGGGTTTTGGTTTGTGATGTTCTCATGTGGAGCGTACAAGAAAAAATGGGGAGGGGATATTCGGTTTTTGCATAAGCCGAACAAAAGAAAAAAAAAACAACATGGGCTAAGTCCAAAGGGAAAACAAAGGCCTGGTTCACACTTGATTGGGCTTGTCATGAATTAGTTTATTAAATAAAAATTCAGCCCATTTCTAAAACGTATAGACGTGTACAATGTGTTTTAAACATAAGCGCGACGGTTTCATTTATCTTGTACAAATTACGTATTTACTAGTTAGGTTATAACCGTATTTGTCGAGCTTGACATTTTCGTATTTTAAAATTTTTAAATTTGAGGGCAAAATAGTCTTTTAACAAGATTACGATTTTAGGGTTTTACAATCCTTGAGGCTGATTTTTGTTAGAAGACTACTGGTCTGTACCCTAGACACAATCGGTAAATACTTTTTTTTCTGTCCTACCACGTTTTCGTGCAACAGCTAACTTCTGTAGATACACATCGTAATCATGCGGTAATTTTGTTGGAAGAGTCCTTGGTATGTAGTGCAGGTAAAATTCTCTAAATTGAATATACCACTCCGACTGGTGCTCGTCTAATGTTGGTTTCAGATCATAAATTATCTTCGAGTCCTAAATAACATCATCAACAAGGAAATTAAATTTCATATTCTTCCTCCGACTGATTAATCGTCTAATGCATTGAAACATTTGAATGTGTTTTACCTTGCCAAATAGCAATCCATAATCCGATCTTGTAAACATTAGTTTCCTTGACCACGATACGCCCTTGGTATGACATCTGGGACTTTATTCCACCAACGACTGCTTCTTTCAAACGACTCAAAAATCCATATCTACAATAATAAAGATGCATTACTCTCATACCTTGGGTTCAATAATAATACTAAGAAAAGATAATATAAATAGCAATAACCTTGAATGCCCAAACAAATCCAGCAACCGTGTATGTTGGAACATACTTCCGGTCTCTTTCCAGACCCTTTAGGTGTTCCCACTTGTGGTTTGATACAACGTCTAGTATCTGGTCGTAGAAGTGCCTCTAAATGTGCTCCCCCCATGGAAAGGAATTCCATGCATCTAGGTCTTCGACCAAACGAAGGAGTGAATCATCCACCTCTTCAACCAATAAGCGACCCATAAAAATAACCTCTAACGATAACAATAGACACACACGGACTGCGTCTTCATCAGTTAATTTACCGAACAAGTCTTCATCCTCAATAACACCAAGAAGATCTAAGTTCGAAAGTTTTACCCATAATTTTTTTGGAAATACCCTCAACTTAAATGATAAATCCCCTTAACTATATAAATCAAAACTTGATGTCCCAAAACGAAAGCCTGTTATAAGAGAAAACTCGGGTCGACCAAAATGTAGACTACGACCATCAAGAGTATATATAAGGGGCATTTCATAGCTTGTTTTATCCACAAAACCCATCTAACATATGTGGTTCATAGTAAAAAAAGAACATATCCAGCCACCCTCCAAAACAGGTTGTCCTAAACAATTTCCTTCGAGTATGATTCAGCTTTTCTTTAATTATTGAAAAGTATTTCAATTTGCTCCTAACGATGACATTGGCTTCGTATTCCTTAGACGAAAAAAAAAACAAGTTAACAACAATTAACAAGTATTTTACGACAACTACAATAAATAAAAAAAACGTATACAGACTTCCTAATACTGCAATCATATTTAACAAATGAATTTTTTGTATCATACTCACACCAAATAAACAATGGCCCAATTTTAGACAACTTTTTAAACATTTGAATGAGGCTCGATCGTATAAATCAATAGTTTACAAAACGTCAGGATATAACCGCCATGGCTGCAATAGTATAAACTATAGAATTGCCACGCCAAGATACGGAATATCGCATCACTTGCATGATCTAATAAGATACATGTCGTCACAGCCTCATAGACACACACCTCTTATGTATACATGCTCCTGTGTATTGTCTTACCAAAAACATAATTATAGTTTCGCTAGATTCTTGAAAAAAGTTAAGGAACAATATGATATACTTGCGGATTCAAACGAAAGTTGAACATACCAATGTGGCCGCGTTATTTTGTACATGTGTATGGAATTTCAACTTAGTGAACCCTTCTGAATCCCCCTACTGTACCTTTTGTTGTTTCAACTCCCTTTGGGCAAAGGCCTGCACCAGGCGGATTGCTAGATCGTTGAAAAAATAAAAGGCACTGTTTGGGAATTAAGAATGGGTAGCTATGCTGAAATTCCCTACTCATGTACAAAGTAACGTGGCCACCTAGAAATGTTCTACTTCCCTTTTAATCCACAAGTATATCATATTGATCCTTAACTTTTTTTAACAACCTATCAAAAGTGTATAACAAGTATATCAGACTCAGATAAACTTCCAAACTGAGTGTGCATTATGATATGCATTATCAAGGCTCAGATCTGTAAAAAACTTGGATAAGCACCGGAACATCAGGATATAACCGCCATGACTGCAAATTAATGTAATACAATTGCCATGCCAAAGTACGGTAAATCACATCATTTGCATATCAAATAAGATAATCGTCATCACAACCTCTTGCATATCACAAATACACACTTGTGGACAAAAGGAAATGTATGAAAACTGAAAAGGGTTAATTATGTTTTTTTAAAATCATAAATATAGTTTTGCTAGATTGTTAAAAAAAGTTAAAGAACAATTTGATATACTTGCGGATTCAAAAAGAAGTTGAACATACCAATGTGGTCGCGTTACTTTGTACATGTGTATGGAATTTCAACGTAGTGATCCCTTCTGAATTCCCCTACAGTACCTTTTGTCGTTTCAACTCCCTTTGGGCAAAGGCCTGCACTAGGCGGATTGCTAGATCGTTGAAAAAACAAAAGGCAGTATTTGGGAATTAAAAATGGGTAGCTATGCTGAAATTCCCTACGCATACACAAAGTAACGTGGCCACCTAGAAATGTTCTACTTCCCTTTTAATCCACAAGTATATCAAATTGATCCTTAACTTTTTAGAAAAACATAGCAATAGTCTATAACAAGTATACCAGACTCATATAAACTTCCAAACTGAGTGTGCAGTGTAATATGCATTAGCAAGGCTCAGATCTCTAAAAAAGTTGGATAAACACCGGAACATCAGGATATAACCGCCATGGCTGCAAATATAATGTAATTAAATTGCCATGCCAACATACGGTAAATCACATCATTTGCGTGTCAAATAAGATAATCTGTCATCACAACCTCTTTATCACAAATACACACGTGTCCCAAAATAAACCAACTACTTCAAACAATTACCTATGTAAAGGAGTTGGTTAACAAAGTTGCTTGTCAATATGTTATAAACAAGTGGATAAGCGTTAGTACTTTGACCCCCCACTCGAAATCCCATTGCCATGTCAAAACCCATTGCTATGACAGTGACATAGGAATGGGTTTTCGAGGGGAAGCTCAAAGTACCAACGTCTTTTCTACAATTCGTGGATTCTAGAAAAGCATTTCAGTTGGATAATCATGGAGTGTGGCGTGTCATGAACAATACACACTATCGTGATCATTGAGATATTCAAAGACAATTTGAATGTATGAAGTTGCGTATGGCCACATTCTTACTTTCAACTTGACTTTGAATCCACAAGTATATCATATTGTTCCTTCTTTGTTAAGTAACTCCTTTACATATATCAACAGTCTATAAAAATTATATGACACTCATTTTGTTACGGATATTGCTGATGAGGGTTGAATCTCGAAGGGTAGAAAGGTGGTGCAAAATGGTTTAGCTTGCTCTAGGAGTTAATTAACTGTGTATGTGTTTTTAATGTGTAATTGTTGGTGTGAAACTCTGTATGTGCGTGAGAGAGAGAGAGAGAGAGCAGAGATGATAAGAAGAGAGATGAAAGGGTTTGTAATGATAGTGCTAGAATAGTGCAGAGTGAAGTGGGGTTAATGAGGCACCCTCACAAACCCTTTCATATCTCTCTAGCCACCATTCCACCACTATCCTTACCAAACTTTTCATCTCTTTTCTTATCATCTCTGACCTCTCTTTCTCACACACACACACACATAGTTTCACACCAAAAATTACACACTAAAAACACACACACAGTTATGAACTCTCAGAGCAAGCTAAACCCTTTTGCACCACCTTTCTACCCTTCGAGATTCAACCCTCATCATCAGAGTATCTTCTTAACCAAGTCATATTATAAAGTAACAAAATATCAAAATATGAAAAAATTAACTTCCCTAAATGCCCCATTGGCAACAATCGTCTTTGACATTGGTGTAAAACTCCTCCATATACTTGTTTGTTCACTTGCAATCCAGGTTTGCTGATTGAATAGCATGTCAGATCTAGGTTGATTTATGATTCACACAAATGATCCCAGGTCTGACATGCCATTCAATCAACAAAGCTGAATTGTAAGTAAACAAACTATATGCATTTGGTTAACCTGGCTGCATCTATGATATAACCGCCATGGCTGCAAACAGTAATGAATAATCAAAGATGGATGAACGACACCATATTAAGTTTTTTTTGCTACTCAGCGGTGGTGCCGTACATCCATCTTTGATCATTCATATGTTAGTTTCGTAACATAATACGGAGGCTCAGATCTGTATAAATCAATAGTTTACACAACATCAGGATACAACCGCCATGGCTGCAATACTATAGAATTGCCGCGCCATGAAACAGAATATCGCATCATTTGCATGATTTAATAAGATACTTGTCATCAAAGCCTCTTACCAATTAACATCATATATACATAATGGAAATGTTTGAAAAAGTTACATGTCTAGTTTACTCACATACATGATACAAATCTTCGAGCCAATCATGGTTCATTAGGACTGCCGCGTTTGCTAGGGAGAAATGATTATATACTCTCACAGACAATATATATTCATGTGTTGCCATAGGATGCCAGCCACAATGAAACATGATTGACCCGAAGATGTTAATCATCTATGTGAGTATTAAAATTGCCATGTCAGTATTAACTAGAAACGTGGTGTTTCTATTTATATGCATTAGCAAGGCTGATCTGTAAAGGGTGGATAAACACAAAACATCAGGATATAACCGCCGTGACTGCAAAATAATGTATTAAAATTGCCATGCCAACATACGGTAAATCACATCATTTGCATATCAAATTAGATAATCATCATCACAGCCTCTTGCATGTACTAAATACAAAATACATTTCAGCTACTATCAAACTTTCCTTCACAAACACAAATTGGCAACAATCAAACTTTCTGCCCCATGGGTACACAGTAATGTATGCTACTATAACATCAAGATGTAGTAAAAAAGATAACAACGATAACATCAAGGCTCAGATCTGTATTAAAATAGTAATAACACTGCCATGCCAAGATACGGTCAATCACATGATTTGCTTCATCAAGTAAGATATTTGTCATCAAAGCCTCATACATATCACAAATACACAAAATGCTTAATAAATAACCAAAAGTTGCCCAATAAATCAGCTATGTAAGTACAATGTAGGCCCATGTCAACTATATGTTAGAGGTTCCACCTGCACCACATTTATTGACATATTAAGGGTAATAAATTTTCAAACTTACCCACCTTATATGTGTGAATTTAAATTCAAGTGGTGTTGGTAAATAGGTTACAAAATTTTATCAAAAATGTCTGCAAAATACTTCAGCCAACAATTTCCGGAATGTTTCCTAACAAAAGACTTTGGCCAACAAATTGATGAAGAACAACTTTTACTAGAAATGGAGGAGGCTGCTATTAAGGAGGAAGAAGAATGGGAGATAGCACAAAGAGAAGCTGCTCTTAAGGAGGAAGCCGAAAGGGAGCGACTTATGCTCCAGGATGAAGAAGTGCTGTTAGAGATGGAGGAAGCTGCTCGTATGGATCAAGCTGAAAGAGAACAACAAGAACGACGGGACAGAGAATTCAATGCATTGTATGCAGAGTGGGATGAGAGCAGATTTGAAGGTTGCTCTGAGTATCTTTACGACGATGGTTACAACTCTAACAACTCTCAAACTTGGGATCACCCGGATTATATTTAGTCGTGTCACAGTTTATTTTTCAGTGTATTTTGTTTCGTTAACCCAACCAGTTTGCACCATCATTAGAGTGCTTTATTCACTTAGTACTACTTATCTTACAGTGGTTTAGTGACTTAGTCTACAACAACATACATCATTTTGTTTCTCAAACTTAATAAGTAGCAACAAATCACTAAAACCACAAGAACAATTAATCACTCAATACGTTACCAGTTATCTTACACTGCTTTATTGATACCCATCATTTGTTTCACAAAAAATTAACAAAAACAATTAATCACCCAATACGTTAACCATAAAATATCGAAACCCAAAATCAACCAAGAACAATTACGTAAAAGTTAACCCTAAATTATCGAAACCCTATATTAGCGAAACCCTAAAATAGCGAAACCATAAATTAACAAAACTATAAATCAATAGATGAAATACGTAAAATTAAACGCCCAAATAGCGAAACACTGAATCAAAAACAACATTACTTACCCTAGCCCAAATCGTTTTTTACGATAGACATTAGATCGGACAGTGTCGTGGCGATGTACTGTTCAGAGAAGTGTGTTAGCTCTTGTTGAGAAGTGTGTTGAGGAAGATTGTGTTGATAAGTGTGGTGGTTTCAAATAAGAAGTGTGTTGAGAAAGTTTGTATAAACCCTATATAAATGTATAAAGGTTAAAAAATAACTTATACCATTTTTAAATTTTTTTATACATTCAATGCATTCATTACTTTATACATAATAAGTTGCCCAAAGTACAACCTTGTGGGACAGTTGCCAATATTTATGTCCTTTTAATAATAAAATAAGACCATACTTTTCTAAAGACAAAAATTGTCGGTTGAAAAATTGTTAAAGTTGCCCACTAAATAACAAGTACACTTGTACTAGATAAGTACAAGGTTGCCCCACAACATGGGACACATGTCATTTATTTAGGATAGTTGCCCAAATATTGAGTTGGGAGAGTTGCCCATGAGACATTATGAGAAGTGAAAAAAAAAATTGGGCATTTAGGGTAATATTGTTGGGCAACTGGGGTATTTAGAGAATTTTCCATTTTCACAAAAAGAAAAATCATTGAGGCATGATTAGGGGCAGCTTGTGTTTGGAAGAGTTTCAGCTTTATCGGGCTTTGTGTGATTGAGAAGACATCAAAAGTCATTGGTCAAAACAAATACTCCGTATCTAACTTTAATAGACAAAAAAAATATATATATAAAAATCTCCAAGTAAATACTACATGTTTGTTAAAGAAAGATATCACAGTAAAAATAAAAATTTATTCACACATGTAATTTTTAAGAAAATCACAATGCTCAGGTCGTTCTACCAAGATTTATACTCCGTAATATAATTATTTATTAATTTGACATCATTTAATATTTCATTACTTATCATTTTCTATCAAATTATGCAATTTATTGCATATAAACAGTAAAATAAAATGAGCATGTTACGTTGTATAAGAAAAAAAAAATTAATTGCATATGCGATTAAAATAATATCGTTCGTTGAATTAATAACTTTCTTTGCAAGTTTTTTTTTTTTTTTTTTTTTCCTAATAGAATTCGAGTAGCATACTAGTAACTATAAGATAGAAAAACAATTACATGACTTGAATTCTGTATGGATGTTATAAGGATTTGTTTGATAAACTATGTATATATGAATGACACAATGAATTAAAGGTGAAGAAAATAATCAAACACGAAAGCACTAGAAATATATTATATCAATCAAACATGTAAGTTTTATAACATTTAACACGGTTATAAAAGTTATTGTATTATATACTTCAATACAACCAAATTAAAACCAACAACTAAAAAGATCATATACCATCAATAATTTAATTTTGTCGATTCACTTAAATAACCCCAAGATTTCGAGACTTCTTCACGACTCTTTCTCGCGTTCATCCAACCACATTGTTTGATATGGGATTTGGTCCCATTGGAACTTCATGAGCACTAGCTTCAAATTCCGCCCGATTTTTTGAATGTGCCTGTGATGTCGAATTTGTGTCATCAGCTCCTTTGAGATGATCAATAACCATTGAAGAGTAAGAAGAATTTAAGGGTCTTGAAAGTGATGGAAGTGGCATGGAAGCCATGATCAAGAAGATTGTAAATGAAAGAAAGAACAAGTTTTGTGAAGTGTTGAATTTAGCCATGAAGAGATCAACCAATAAGAAACTTCAAAAGAACTATGCTCTTTAACCAATGGGAAAATGTTGATATAAAAGTAGATGAAAAGGAGGTTCTCAAATTTAAGACATGCAAGTATTTTTATGAAATACTACAAATTACAACCAAGATATTTATAGGAGAAGGAAAACACCAAGACTTTGACTTTTAGACCATTGCATTTAATTTTCTCGAGTTAATTTATTGTCCACGTTAAAATGTATATAGTGTCTGCGGAAATAAGTGTCTCCAGGTATCAATTAAACTTTACTTCGTAATATTAATTTAAAAAAAATTACAACTATTATAGATGCATCCGATTAATTAGAGATTTTCTAATACTTCTTGAGTTTCTTATACACGAAGTTTTTTTTTAACATGTATCGACATGCTAAAGAAAATTTATTAAACTTATCTTTACAATAGCTAAACTTTGATCTTCCTTAAAACTTGTTCGACTAAAATACCATTACTTATAAAATATTAATTATTGAGATTGTTAATTACAATTTAATTCACACTTTCTTCACTCTAATTTACACCTATATATATACAAAAAATAAACATTAATAGACACACAAACAACTTAACGTTATCATATATATTGTCGCTGTTATATGTAAGTAATCGTTTATTATTATTTTATTAGTGTTCGATGACATTAATACTTTCTATTCAATATACTTCATTCTTTAAATGTGAATGCTTTATTACTAAGAATAATTAGTTAATTTTTTCAAGAATAATCAATTGCTTTAAAGTTGAAACATAATATCCTATATTACATAATTTATTGATTCTCAGAGCAACGATATGATATAAATTTTTCAATTTTTTTTTCACCGAATGACATGTCATGTTAGATTTAAATTCAAATTCAATATCGCCCATCTTTTAATTGGTTAATGTATCATGTATGTACAATTCATTATGACATATTGTGTGAAAATAGTTTATAAAAATTAGAGTAAATTACATAAATGGTCCCTGTGGTTTGTCAAAAATTTCACCTATCGTCCCTCAAATTTAAAAGTTGCATGAATGGTCCCTTTCGAGGCAAAAGAATAACATGAATGGTCCTTTGACCATAATTTATGTTAGTTGACCGTCAAATGGGTGTTTGGAAGGATGAAATGACAAAAATACCCTCGTATGTGTTTCATGAATGGTCCATATGGTTTGTGGGTTATCACGAATTAGTCACTGATTTTTTATTTTTTATTTTTATTTATATAACTATTTATATAAAAAACATTTTGTCGAAAATTTTATAAAAAGTTCCTAAAAATTTATAAATAATTCCAAAAATTTTATAAAAATTTTATTCATAATTCTGAAAATTCTATAAAAAAATTCCGATAAAAGTATTCAAAAAAGAAAAAAAATTGTCGAAAATTTTTTATAAAAAATTCCGTAAAAAAGAAAAAAGTTTAAAAAACAAATTTTTTACGGAATTTTAAAAAAAAATTAAAAATATTTTTTACGGAATTTTATTAAAAAGAAAAAATTTTCTTTTCTCTTTTTTTTCCAAAATTTTTTACGGAATGTTTTATAAAATTTTGGGCAAAACCTTTTTATAAAATTTTGGGAATAAAACTTTTTTATAAAAAATTCGATAAAATTAAAAAAATATTCCGATAAAAATTTACAAAATATATTTTTTTAATTTTTATCGGAATTTTTTTAAAAAATTTCGGAACTTTTAATAAAAATAATTTTCCCTAAAATTTTATAAAAAGTTTTTGCCCAAAATTAAAAACAATTTTTATGGAATTTTTTTAAAAAGAAAAATTTTTCTTTTCTCTTTTTTTCCCTAAAATTTTATAAAAAATTTTCGACAATTTTTTTTCTTTTTTGAATACTTTTATCGGAATTTTTTATAGAATTTTCAGAATTATGAATAATATTTTTATAAAATTTTTGGAATTATTTATAAATTTTTAGGAACTTTTTATAAAATTTTCGACAAAATGTTTTTTATATAAATAGTTATATAAATAAAAATAAAAAATAAAAAATCAGGGACTAATTCGTGATAACCCACAAACCATAGGGACCATTCATGAAACACATACGAGGGTATTTTTGTCATTTCAGCCTTCCAAACACCCATTTGACGATCAACTAACAGAAATTATGGTCAAATGACCATTCATGTTACTCTTTTGCCTCGAAAGGGACCATTCATGCAACTTTTAAGTTTGAGGGACGATAGGTGAAATTTTTAACAAACCACAGGGACCATTTATGTAATTCTAATATTTCTCTTGTTTTAAATGTTAGTATGTACAAAGTCTTTTTGAATAGTTATATTCAAACCGAGTAATGTACAAGTCATTATGACATATCATTGTGTGGTATGTCACTGCACCATGCTCTGTGATAAAAAAATAAATTCTTAACAAAATATATTTAGTGTCAACGCATTAAATACTAAAACTATATGTTTGAAGCCTAAAACAGTTACAAGTATAATTCAAAAGATATGTTTACACACGAATAGGATTTTTGTTTGACTAATTGTTTAAACCAACTTTTATATATATATATATTTAGGTCGGATTTGGGTTGGTATCATGTTTACCAACCCAATTCCGACCTAAAGATGACGTGTAACAGAACAGGAATTAACGGATATAGAGGATTGAGTCGGTAAAATAGTTAAGGTAATCGTCCGCGAGGACGATTATCTACTTTTCTCGCTACCTGAATCAACACGACTCATTATGCATCAAACTTTTTTTAATTAAGTTCTTTAATTATAATTATTGTGCTCGTTCGGATCTAACGAATTAGTGCTTTCAACTATTTTAACACCCCAATTACAACCAATTATTCTTTATTATTCGAACGCGTAACATGTGAAGTAAACACCCAATCCTTTAACTATGTTTTTTGTGTTAGTAATAAACACTGATAAAAGTAGTCATAAGTTTTTATTGAATGTTAAGTTGTTATTGAATGGTCATTTAAATTAAATGTTTTAATCGTATGAATATTTAGAGTTAACGATTTTATTTAAACAAAAGTTTTGGAGTCAAGGATAAAATTATTGCCTATACAAGGTTAAGGAGTTAAACTATAAGTTAGTGATTTGCACATTCTTATGTTTATTTATCATATGCTGCTTAATCAGGTTGTACATTTGAGTGTGCAAATAAAAAATAAGAGTGTGACAATCAATTCTCTAAACTATATGGTCAAACAAAGTTAATGATCAAAACATTGCTAACAAAAGTTAAGTGGTTAAACCAGACTTAAAGTTAGAAGATTAAACCATTATTTACCCTATTGACAATGATTTCATAGTCTAAAACTCCAAATAATTTCACAGGATGTGTGTATGTTTACATCGACCGGATATAGAAAGTGTTTTGCTCTTATATAAATGAAAGAGTCCATGTATGTGAACTCCAAATAATTAATGTAATACTCCGTAGATGACTACAAGTCCAACTACGAAAGGTCAAAGCAATACATGTTATATATGTCGTATTAGTGCAATTGTTTCTTATCTAGAGAAATATGATTGCAACAATGGCGCAAAAACTGCACTATAATTGTTTGGTTTGTGTTTTAGTAGGATCAATCAGTCAATGGTTGTCTGTATTTATAACCGCGCATAAGAAAAAATTATATCGTACTAGAATGTAGTTGATTTCAGGATCCAACTCGTCAAAATCTACAACTGGTTTTATTTACCATGGCCGTTTTTTCAACAACATATTTACATTTATATTTACTCCATATGGTCAAAAATATTTAAAGATAATTTGTGCAAATACAGCAGGATCAAGCATTACTATTTACTAGTTTTCACATCATGTCTTTCACAAGTCCCCATAAGAGCAAAGGGTATGGTTGTTTTATAACATGCCAACTGCAATTTTTTTGAACCAATAACATGCCAAACCATACCATGCAATTGAGCCAAATTCATGCCAAAGGGAAATGAGCCATTAGATTGGCTCACGCCAAAGAGAAAAATTGTGTACCTTTTGTTATTTTTTAATTCTTTTTTTATTGTATATATTGTGAGTGAGTGGATATTTTTAGTGGGGTATTTTGTGGGACCCAATAACATGTTAGTGATGTGTTATGAGGGAGGGTGTTTGAGTGATTGGTATGTTATTGGAAGGTGTATGATGTGGCGCTGAAGTGGCATACCAATAACGTGTTATTGGTATCCACGATACCTTGTGCTCTAAGACGGTACAAATATCTAACGTAGTAAACACTAATCAAATCTTGTTCTTATTGAGCTTATTGAGCTTAGTTTGAAGGTAAGTAAAAAAGATTAATAGTTCCAAAAATAGATATGTTAAACGTGATAAATTCAATAACGTATTAGCGTATATACATTCGTCTACATCTTTTCACACCTCGTCAAGTTATTGATATTGACTTCTATGGTGGTATTTAAGTTTTTAGGGCTTAGCTCATCTTTAGTTTAAAACTTTTTATTCTGCAAAGTTTAATTAAAATAACTTTTTAAAGCCCTAATAACTTAATTTTTTATTCTGCAAAGTTTAATTAAAATAACTTAAATTTTTAGGGCTTAGCTCATCTATAGATGTTCTATTTTTGACTTTGGCTTGTAACTTTTTAATTATACAGGTTTTTCAATACATTTTTAAAAGTAATTCACAGTTCGCCTATAATGCAATTATTACAATTTTCACACGACTTGTATTGTAAGTTCACATACGTGATACGTATATCTTCTACAAAACTACTGAAAATAGATTTACGTCCACAGAGTTTTTTACACGGCTTCAAGTAATTAAAGTTTACATCCATATGTAGTTTCCATCATATCACTTACCATAATAAATTTACGTTACCAGTCATTTATGGAACAACTATTTACAGTATGTCTTGAAAAGCCAAAATTGTTTAGAAAACCATATAAAACCTTGTATACAAGGGTCATCACGAAAAGGACCATGAGTTTTCTCTTCTTTTTCTTTTTTCTTTTTGGTAACTATGGTAATTAGGCAAAAGTTCAATATAGAACCAAAATTTACCATAGATCCAATCAACCAATAATAGCAATTCATTTTTTTATTATGATAAACTTTCACCCATTTTTAAAAAATTAAATATCTCGCAAACCGTTAATCGTTACGCGATAAAAATTATACCATCGTGACGAGAATTAAATTATCTTTCTATAGATATGCACTACTATATATTTTTAACAACTTTTTTTTCAAAATTTCGGTCAACAAAAATCATATATGATTTGTGAAAATCATATATGATTCGATTTTTACGAATCACATATGATATGATTGTAAAAATCATATATGATTCGTAAAAATCGAATCATACATGATTTTTTAAAATCATATATGATTCGTAAAAATCATATATGATTTTTTCGGATGGAATTTTTGAAAAAAAATGTTTGTCGAAAATATGTAAAAATGCATATCTATAGAAAGATAATTTAATTCTCGTCACGATGGTGTATTTTTTATATTTTGAAGATTTACCGTTTGTAAGATATGTTGTTTTAAAAAAAAGGTGGAAAATAATTTTGTATTAATTTAGATAAAAAATAGAGGGTTATGATTGGTTCATTTGTTCTATGACAAATATGAGTTCTATATTGATCTCAACTCATGGTAATTATTGTTTCCGATCCTTTAGTCTATTAATTTATGAGATATAATTTGTGCTTATCCCGGGGCGGACCCAGAACAATATATCATCTGATGCAAAAAAAATATTTTACGAGCACAAAGGAAACAAAAATGTATAATTTCATTAAAGTAAAGAAATTAAGAACATACCTCCTAATTAGGTCCTTTACGATCTTTCTCGAAAAATCGCTTACATACAACCTCGAAAAATCGATCCTCACCCCTTGTAAGGCCAGATGTCATTTTCTATCTTTGGTAGACCCGGAAGCAGCCTCTCTACCTTAGGTAAGGGTATGGTTGTCTACGTCTTAACCTCCCCCATACACCGTGGAAGACGGTATTGGGACCCATAACCCGTGGAAGACGGTATTGAGAGTTACTTTTACTTTTTTTTTCTTTCTCTATAGCACAAATTAATGCACCATTAAAATATTCTTCACGCATCCTATTATGCAAATCTGTCTTCACAAGCTTCATTTTAAAGAAGCATCTTTGAACTGTAGCGGTTGCAACAGGCAAAATCAAATCCAACTTCAAGAAGCGATAATCCAAAGGACGATTAATTCTTCTCTACCATCAAACTAGCAAGTTTGGAAATACTAGAAAACTTATCAAAATCCTTATCGTTACTCATAATCTGTTAGTAAACAACAAGATCAGTAGCCTCCATATAAGTAAAATCATGTGGATACATCTCACAAAGTTTAACCAACTTCGATACGTTAAAATCTGAAAATGAAATATATGGAGTAAACGCCGCCATATTTTCTAGTAAGGTGCTTAACCTGCTAAAATGATCACCTAACTCTTGAATTTACATATAAAAAAATGTATTGAAAATATCAACCTCAAATGATGTTGATTGGTAATTCTTCCATCTGCTTTTTGAATGACATTCAGCCATATTCACCATCTGAATACCATGTAATTCGCAAAACGAAGTTACATTCTTCAAGAGTGAAGGAAAACCTGATGCCCTCGTCTGCTTCAAACCTCTTATGGTTCCTTACACCAATGCAATGACTTCCAAAATAGTTTGATCTTATTTTTGAAAATGCCCTGACAATACATCAGTGATCCCAAAGATATGCAACAACAAGTACAAGTAAAACACAAAATCTAGTGTTTTGAAATATGTTAGAAGGTCAGATACTGTTTCTCGATTAACCAAAGTATTACCATCGTATTTAACATAGTAAAGGATCTTAAAAACTTCTGAAAACAACTTTATCAAACTCATTATTGTTCTATAATGTGAATCTTTTCGTGTATCTCCAGCTGTATAAGAGTAACCTCTTGGTTTTTCCCTTTTTCTTTTTTCAATTTCACCTATAGCAATTTCTTTTTTCTAGTCTTTCTTTGTGACTTCAATATATCTTTCTGTTTAAAAGAACCACTAAACAAATTTATAACAATAGATAAAATATCAAAAAAGTCACTAACGCTATCAAATTTTTTATTTATTATTATTATTATTTTTTTGCAACAGCCACAATTACTAACTGAAGTTGGTGAGCAAAACAATGCATATTATAGGCCGACTCATTTTCTTTTATAATCAACGCTTTCAAGCCATTAAACTCACAATATATAAATGTTCTTCTTATTATGCATTAACTAAGCTAGGTAGGCAAGACAATCCCTCCTCCAATGACCCACCGCTTGACAATGATGGCAGGTTGCGTCCTTAGCAGGGTGCTCCTTCTTTAGTGGAGGGGGAAACTTTAGCTTGTGAGCATAAGCGAGCTTAGCTTTGCCATTACCACGATTCTTGCCCTGAGAAGCATCTTACTCTTTCTTGTTCTTGTTATTTTTCTGGATCCTCCCTGCATTGATCCCAAGTACAGTAGGGGTAGCAGCCTTCTTAGGAAGCCCTTTCTCATGTAGCTTGAGCATGGCATGCAACTCAGGTATAGTATTCCCCATGCCAAGCATAATGTAGTTCTGCACAAATCCTTCATTCTCCTTGGACAGAAAGGCAAGTATCAACCTCACGGCAAGGGGTAAAGACATGGGTGACCAAGGCGTTCCAAGTTGTTTATATAACCCTTCATTTTGAGGACATAAGAGCTAACAGAATGACCCTCTTCTTGTTTGCAAGAATGTAAACCTTTCACGGTGTCAAGAAGTTCATGTTTCACTTGTTGAGAGAGCATGGTTTTCAAATCCTAAAGCATGTCATATGCACCGAACTGCACCAGATTCTTTTGAAGATCCGGTGTCATGCTCACAAACATAAGACAAGCAATTTCCTGCTATGCATCAACCTATCATGGGTGTGCAGCAAGAACATAAGGAGCAAAAACCTGAGCAACAGGTACATGCACAGGTTCAACGGGCATGGGATGCTTCAAATAGGGTAACTTTTTCTCGGATTGAGGACAATCCTTAGGTTGCGATACCAGTAGAGAAAGTTAGGTCGAGAAAGTTTTATTTCTCAAGAAAAGACCTGAAAATCAAATTGTTGACGGTTTGACCGGCTAATGCCATCTAAAATTAAAACAAAGTTCAAAATTTTAGTATTTTCGATAATTACATACTTAAAAAAATTAACTACCCATGTTTTTACAGAAAAACAATTAATTTACTAAAAGACAAAGATCCTACTTGAGCTCCCACTCATCACGGTAGTCTAACTACTTTAGTAAGTATTATGGGTGCAAGAGGTAAGCGACGGGCGATAAATGCATTACTAGTGCAACTCTTGGACTTATGAGACTCATGTCACTAGAGTACGAGCTACTAGTGTCATGTGGCATGTTTTGTCTCATCTTATGCCTCGAATCGAAGGTCTGACCAACCATACTCGATTAAGTCATCCAATGCAAGAACGTGTGAAAATTAACATAGGACTGTCTTATAGAGAACATTCACCTTGGGTGCAGTTCACCTGCGACTGTCATAGAATGAAAAACAATTGCAAGTTTCCTCACACAATTGGACGGCAAAGACTTAAATTTCAAATTGGGTATCACATAATACTTTATAAAACGTGTATCAAAAAGTGTACGAAGAAGCACGCATACATATTTGTATCACAAGTTTGCAAAAAACAATTTTTTTAACTTTTAGGCGCACTTTTATCATGTAAAAATATTAAAGAATGACCAAACCCTTTATTGTACTCTTCAAGAGTCATAACAACCTAAATTCATCCAATAATTACTTCATATGCCGAAGCATGTAGTGGTGCGGGAAAAGATTAAAGATAACTCAAAGCCTATACCATTTGATTATAACTAATGCACTTGTGTGTTCGTCGCAAGAATAAATTACGATATGTAAGCCCAGCCCAATGTGCTATAAAGACACAAGAAGTTTGGTTAATCAAATACTGGTCATTAATAAATCACGCAAAAACTTTAAGACTATTGTTAAAGTTTATTAAACCAATGTTCATGCAAGCTCGTCACGAGAGAAAATTACGGTATGTAAGCCCGGCCCTATATGACATAAACTTTGCAAGAACGAGTTTAATCAGATCAGATTTTAATAGTTTTATGTCCATTTTAATTTCAAGAATCCTTTTGCAAATAAATAAAGTCACAAGGAATATAAGCACATAAAACAGACAGAAAGAAGGGATGATGTGAAGACATACTCTTATATAATGCGATATTAAATAAAGCAATAACACGTAAGATCCAAAAAAACACATAAAAGAGTCTTCCCCAACTTTTGAAATAATCAAAGGGCCCCTACTCGCATAGAATAATCTAGAATGACCAGTACACATACATCAAGAAACTTGATTGAAAAAGGCCATGATTATTAGTAAAGTCTACCTAAACCTAATTAATTTAGTATTTCAAAATCAGATTCTTAGCTTACCAGCAATTACAAGTATGCATGTACTTAACATGGATTATCATAACTAATAACAAAAAAAAAATCCAAAACATCAAAGATTTGTAACACCTAAAAATTCTTTGATTTAGACACGTAAACCCACGACATAGGGTTTTATAGAAACAATTTTTTAAGACCATTAGGGTCGAAAATTTGCAAGTAAAAACCGCCCTAAGGACATGTAAAAAATTGGTTCAAGAAAAACTACAAAAAATACGTTTTATATCTTAATAAACCAAATAAATCCCGCCCTAAGGACATTATTTGGATTTAACAAACCAATAACCATTATACTACGAGTACGCAATGGATGGATATTGTAACACCCCAACCCGACAAGGGTAGAAGTGTCACATTCTGGTGTCATATCAGAACATACAAATAAAATCCTCACAAACGGAAACCTTAAAAATGAGGTATCAAATCATATAAACAATTGACTGACAAGGAAATACAATATCCAAAATGAAAAGAAAAACTCAAAACAAAAGCTCTTCAAAATAAGTCCCAAAGTAATAAGGTGCTAGGGTTGGTCCACTCAGATACTCTAACTCTCAGCCCATCGAAGCTCATCTTCCAACCTAAAACCTCGCAGAAAAGAAATGCGGCCGAGCTTAAAAAGCCTAGTGAACAAATATAACAAAATGAAAGCTAAATAAAATCAGAAATGCGAAATGGAATAATGAAGCTGATAACAAAGTCGCATCGAACTAAGAACAACGAGTCAATGAGGATCCTGCAGAACACAATTATACAGATATTCAAAAGGAACAGATAACAAGGAGAACGAAGCAAGGCAAAGCATCGATGACATATATACAAGCACATACAAACCGCACATACAAGTATGAAACATAAGCAAGCATAGCAGACGTCTTATCCACACAACATATATATGGCATACAATCAATTCAGAAATCGAAGACATACAAATCAAACAGAAATCTAATGGCAAGTGGAAGCAATTAATTAGCAAGTGAGCATGGCAATCACACAGGATAGAAACCCTTAGTTGAAAACATAACCAGCATCATAACAACGGAAGTACTAACAACAATCCACACATGGCATCACACGTAACAAGTAGTAATACAATATAACGATATAATGGAATGAATTAAGGACATAGCAGGACAACTAAACAAATTAACAAGCTAGACGTCACAAGTTGAACCATTTACCCAATCAAACCGTAGCATAGACAGAAATGTAAACATGGCGGTCAACAATAAGCGATAAGGATACAACGGAATAGTCATAGTCCACGAGATTAACTGAACGGTACACATAATTAACGAAAAACTATCGATTACACACTAGCATGGTCACCAGACAATTCAGAGGGTCAAATAACAGTGAGATCACATATCGTCAGATGGAAACATGTAACTCAGATAACCGCATATTAATCACATCATAGCAGGATAATCAATGGTCACATAAAACATGAATAGCATAATCAATTCAATAAGCATATAATAACCCGGTACGTGAATGGAACGATAGTCTGAAGTAACGGAATGAGAGTGTGACAGATCAAAGCAATGGAATATATATATATCTTGGTAGTAGAGTGAGTCATATAAGGGTACTGAGTAAAGAACAATTAACGTAGCATATGGTGCGTTGGGGAATACAAAAGGTACAATATAGGTATATCAAAGGTGTAAGGGTTGTCAGAAATCTACCACGAGCCCGAAACATATCATATCATATCATATCATAAGTAACCATTGCATTCGGAGGGGTGACCTCTGAATACCATACATAATAGGAGGGGAGACCTCAATAACAAATGGAGTAGCTAGCTCCCGGAATGTGAAACGACGTATTGCACACACATCATTCACCATATAAATCATATCATATCATATCATATCATGTTAAATCCACTAAAACATATCATATCTAGGATGCATCCATACGCCCCCCGGAACATATCATAGTGGCCAAATCATATACATATAGTGAGCTCATAATCATATCATATCATAATGGGGACGGTGTGTAACATCACTCGTACACACTGGAGTCATGCCATTGGTGCATCAATGACACGGTCATGTTACCTTCATGACTAGGAACACATATTTGGCTCGGGTATCAAACTGACGGGTCAAAGCATAATCATATCATATCATAAGGGTTCATATCAAAGTTCATATCAAAGGTTCAAAAGTCAAAGGTTCATATCAGATTTCCATAATATAAGTTCATAATCGAGGTTCATAATCGATGGTTCATAATCATAAGGTTCATAATCAGAAGTTCAGAATCATAACAAACGAATATCATAGCGAACAGAATCATATCAAAGGATTATGTCGGAATCATATCAAAAGGATCATAGCATAAGGAAATCATAGCAAAGGAATATCATAAGTGAAGCAAAGTCAAGGATCGAAAAGTCATGAGAAATCCCTACTGAAAAGGGATAGAATATATGTACCTTATTCGAAGCAAGCAAAATAGGAAAGAAAAGGTCACGAAATGATCACTCCCGCTGCACGGAACCTATACGATTTAATAACCAATTATTTCTTATACGTTCATTAATGTCATAACTTCTTTTACATATTTATCATGAATCGTATTGATATTTTAGAGTTATTAAGTGTATTCCCCTTTTTAGTGATGGATCGGATTAAAATACTTTAGGGTAATAATCAATAATTGGCCAAACTTAAGGGTTATAAATAATAAATGGTAAACTTAAAGGTTTATCATGACGATTACTCTATTTTAGGGTTTTATTAGATTATAATTCAAAGTATGAGGCTCATTTTGTAAATTAGCTTAAAGTATAAGGTTTATAATAAAAGTAGGCTAAAAGGTTTATTTCATTTTTTTATATTTGCATGTACGTTAACATGAAGAAGAGAAAAAAATTCTAACATTTCATGCACAATATTTGCCTAACATCGAGCTCGTTCGCGGTTCTTATTATGCATATCTACGACTAAGTAAAC
Source organism: Chrysanthemum makinoi (assembly GCA_910596185.1). Classification (NCBI taxonomy): domain Eukaryota; kingdom Viridiplantae; phylum Streptophyta; class Magnoliopsida; order Asterales; family Asteraceae; genus Chrysanthemum; species Chrysanthemum makinoi. Next base: position 299,181,226 of record OU343225.1, read on the forward strand.
GTGCCGAAGGCTAACTCCCGACTCACCTTCCCGACGCCCCATCAAAAATGCAAAACGGCTTACCCATTTGCCTCGCGATCGCCCTTAAACATACTCCCCGACAAGACCAAGTACACCCACACGACATACAATTTGTAAACCAGCTTCATATTTGATACAAGGTAAACTCGACACACCTTCATGGTCTTTTAGCTCAACACACGCATGAGCATGTATACACAAACAAAACTTTAATAGCCCTACTCCATACAAATCATGTGACAACTAGAAACAAGGGTCATACACATGCTTCTGATTTTATGCTTAGTCTAGGCTTGATTCATATTTTATATGTGAATCCTTTTTATCTTAACAAGGCAAGACAAGGAAGTTCTATGTGATTCGTATATCATGATTTTACGTAACAAATTTATGGTTTCGTGTGAGGTTTTAATGGTTATTTCATGCGACTTATCAATAGGCGTGATTATATGAATTTGACACGCTGAAAACAAGTGACCCAAACATGATACAATAGAAGAAAAAAAACACGAGATGAGGGATGCATTTGTTTACCCTTGAGGCGTGACGAGAGACGAAACGAGAAACCGAGGGCATGAGCTGTTGTATATCTTAATAAACCAAATAAATCCCGTCAATCTCATGCAACATAAATAGAACCAAACAGGAACGTAAAAGCTGTACCACATTACAATATCTGATTACTGGCAAATGGAAGATGATCGGCAACACAGATGTTGGATATAACAACCGAACATTAAAGCACGAACAGTAGTGGATTATCGTCAACAACATGATGCTGTCAAACAACAACAAATTAATGGCTCACACCATCAAGAACATGAAAGGGAAGCAACAAACCGATCTCCAAAAGTTCCTGTCACAACACTAAGGAAAGAAAGAACAACAAGTTAAAACGGAACTGCACAGGATCGGATTCCCTGTCCTTTTAAGTACGAACGGCACCCCGTAAAGTTGCTGGAGTCTTCGAGCCGGGCACTTCAGGATGTATACAGTTCACACACGCAAACCTTGAGTAGCAACAACCCGGGTTTGCAACACGACGACGGTAGATAGAAAACTTCAATGGAAGTTAATGGTAGTCACAACATTTTATGATATGTGTATATATATATTTTTTTTGTGTATATATATTCAAGAACCCTCGTGGTCCTTTTATACACAATATGGTAAAAAGATGTAACCACATTCTTCATCCTAAAGTCAATGGAGAGTGGGTGGTTGTTTCACAAAACTATCTCCACATCCTTTTTACCAGGTCTTTGCATACCAAGTCAAACACATGTGGTATTAGCTGCTTCATCAGCTTGTACCTTTTGTTGTGTGCTATGTACAATCAATTGATGCATCAACCAGATGTACCTCTTACTATGTGAGTAAAACTTCCAAACTCAATATTTCCAACAATCCCCCACCAGGTTGGAAAGTTTTCCGCTAGTCTAATGAGTAATGTCACGAAGGTGTCACTAAGATTAAACCTAGTTTACTCAAAATATGCAAAGTGAAATTGATTTAATGGTGTCCGAAGATTAAACCATAAACCTTAAGATATAATGGTGTCCGAAGATTAAACCAAAATCCTTTTTTTTTTCACCGGCACACTTCTACACACTCCTCATCGTAATCGTCGAGTTCTCACACTGAGCGCTAATATGGCCATGCGCTTTATCACGGTTCATGACCTCTAAGAGAAAAACCATAACTCTCCATTCAAGGCGGCACCACCTCTAGGTCACATAGGCAAAGCTACTCTAACATCTTCGTTGCTAAGACGTCTCAAAAGCTTTGTTAAGAGAAGAATCTCATCCTTTCACGGCAACGCCGTGCTATCTAAGCTATACATAGGTCAATTTATTGATAGCACCTTCAATCAATTAATGACTTCGTTATTACCCATTAAACTCGAGAGGTAGGAGCACTACATTCAAGTTGGGTTTCCATCACTAACCAATTCACATATGGTTTCAGACCCATGCCTCTAGCATCTCTCAATAAATCTCTCGTCAGAGGCTTAGAGAGAAATTTTGATAAGTTACTACAATACTTATTAATCTCATCACAAACACTCACTAATTCTCTCGTTAGAGTCTTAGTGGTATCACAGTCAAGTTTCTAGTTCACTTGACGAACGTGTCACTAATGGCCATTCTCAAATATTTTTCTTACACATTCCAATCACATGAAATTGTAGGAAATGGATCTCCAATCCACTTAACCTTCTTATTTGCCTAAACTAAGCAATTGATTCAACTTTCTTCACAAAGTAAAAATACACACACTTGTTTCTTGCTCATTATTTAAAGAAACAACTCATTGAGTTAAACGTATTAAATCTACTAGCTTATGAGTAGAACTCTTCCATTTTGATGTCAACGCACATTGTTATATGGTGTAGTACTCATAAGCAATCAATATAGCAACAACAGTTGGACCATTTATTTGTGTTCTTTGTGTGTCAAATAGTCCTCCGATGCCTATTTATAAATCATTAAATTGGCCAAAAAACATAATCATGGTGATCAATCATGATCACGTTTTGTGGCTTGAATTTTAGGAATCACAGCTTGACGGTTTCAACCGAAATTGCATACCAGGTTAGCCATGAATCCCGTTTATTTGGTATTATACCACACATCTCGAATGTTGTTGCGTCAACAAATCGACGCAAACCTTGCACAAATGGTTGCTGCATCAACCGTTAGTACACCATGCTTTGCTAGATCAAATGATAGAGCTCCTCAAGGCTCGAACGTGTGTGAATTCTTGACACATACGCCTACATGCGCAACTTCCATCTCACGTCTACAAGAATGGTGCACATGGGTGCTTCATACCTTGCAACCCCCACCATTTGTATTTTATAGACCAAGTTTCGACACGAAATACCCACTTTTAGTTCATCAAACATTCGAGTAAATTAGTCTAGTATATAATATCACCTCATCAAACTTATGATTGAAAATCTAGACTGTTACTCACCAAACTTGGATAACCATTTTATTCTCCTCTCTCAGATAATAAAAATCTTATGCAACAACATATTTGCATCACTATTTTATTTGAACAGAAGGAGCATCACTATAATTAAACAAAAGATAACATTTAATTAATGCATTGAAGCAAAATAACATATCACATGAAGAACATGACACTAGCCACCATGCTAAGCACGTTGTTTGGACAGTAATAACTAATAGGTGCTTCTTGATAATATTGTCCATATATTTGAATATACTACTTCACAACTCTTAAAGCACTCATCACGTATATAGCGATTCATGAAACAATTTATCTCAAGAAATAAAACATATGAAACAATATGCCTCAATCAGAATTACTGCCTACACTAGCTAGTTTCAATATTAAATGGCATAAAGTTTATTTAGATTGCACAAGCAATTGGTTTCGTTTGAAATGCACAATTCATACTTAAAAGATTGTTGTATATCTTAATAAACCAAATAAATCCCGTCAATCTCATGAAACATAAATAGAACCAAACAGGAACGTAAAAGTTGTACCACATTACAATATCGATTCATCGGCAAATGGAAGATGATCGGCAAACACGATGTTGGATATAACAACCAACATTAAAGCACGCAACAGAGTGGATTATCGTCAACAACATGATGCTGTCAAACAACAACAAATTAATGGCTCACACCATTAAGAACATGAAAGGGAAGCAACAAACCGATCTCCAAAAGTTCCTGTCACAACACTAAGGAAAGAAAGAACAACAAGTTAAAACGGAACTGCACAGGATCGGATTCCCTGTCCTTTTAAGTACGAACGGCACCCCGTAAAGTTGCTGGAGTCTTTGAGCCGGGCACTTCAGGATGTATACAGTTCACACACGCAAACCTTGAGTAGCAACAACCCGGGTTTGCAACACGACGACGGTAGATAGAAAACTTCAATGGAAGTTAATGGTAGTCACAACATTTTATGATATGTGTATATATATATATTTTTTTGTGTATATATATTCAAGAACCCTCGTGGTCCTTTTATACACAATATGGTAAAAAGATGTAACCACATTCTTCATCCTAAAGTCAAGGGAGAGTGGGTGGTTGTTTCACAAAACTATCTCCACATCCTTTTTACCAGGTCTTTGCATACCAAGTCAAACACATGTGGTATTAGCTGCTTCATCAGCTTGTACCTTTTGTTGTGTGCTATGTACAATCAATTGATGCATCAACCGGTTGTACCTCTTACTATGTGAGTAAAACTTCCAAACTCAATATTTCCAACATGAGCCCATGCCTAGGCCACCAAGGTCACGACCAAACCGATGTAAAGTAGCCTCCTTCGACCATTGAATAATCACGACTGGCAGCCTACTCCAACTCATGACTAAGGAACCTCACTACCCACTCCTTCGCCCTAGGACCTCACGACAGGAAGAGAAGAAAAACACGACTGAAGATACACCCAAGGACCAGCTTCTCTTCGAACCAACCTTATCACAACCTTCTTGGGACGTCCTTCTTGCTTTGAGATTCGAATGGAATGGAAAAGATGATGGTGTTGTCGTCACTTTTGATGAGGGAGCTAGGGTTTTTATGAATTTTTGAAAGTGTGAATGTAAGTTACAAAGTGAGGTGATAAATGGGATTAAATGAGAGAATGTAAATGGGCGTATAAATTGGCCGAATATGGGGGAGTTTTTATGACCAATTCAATACTTTTGACCTTCCAAATGTAGAGGTTTTCAATTACGTTTAAATGTATTTATCTTTGTAACTTATACATAATATTTAGACCAAGTAACTTTATAATGTGTGATTTTATTTTTTTAGACATAAGTGAAAGTTAGTTATTAATGTCTTGCATAATTCATTTACGAGTTAAGTGTGAAACGTAGTTAACGGGTTTGACGTATTTCACAAATATTAAGCTTGAGGGTAAAATGGTCTTTTAACTCGTTATAGATTTTTAGAGTTTTACAGATATAGTTTGATGTATATAGATTAACAAGTAATTAACACATAAATTACTAACCTCATATCACTTGAATTACTAAGACAAGTGATGATCTTGATTCTTGTTATTGACTTCTTAGATCTTGGATCAAAACTCTATAACAACTAAAGTAAGTTATTCTCTATCGTTGAATACACTACACGCTATAGGATAACGCTAGGATGCTAGTGCTTGACTCACGATTGAACAAACGAGGCACAGTTGCTTTGTTCTTTGAATTAACGATCGCAAAACCCTTAGGTTTGTGTATGCCGACCGGTTTAGGGTACAAAGAGGGGGAGAGGTTTTCTTTGTATATTTAGGTTTCAAGCATTAGTAAATAACGACCTAAAAGGCTCATTATATAACCTACAAAACTTGTAGCACAAGTTGAAACATAAATACCCATACCCTTTGGGCCGACTCTCCCCAAACACACCTATAGTTTGACTTGTTTTGTATTTTACACAAATAACCTTGTCCATTACAAGTTATTTATTAAACCTATTAGTTAGTTATAACGTCTAATGGTATAAATAACTATCGTTTGTAATTTCGTGAATCATATTCATATAATTAATATATATACAATAAATACATTAATTATATTAATACATGTTCCCTCGATGTGTACGTGTGTGCCCCAATAGGCTCATGTATCTCTGACAGTATAGTTACGGATTTGACTAGAGCACTCCCAATACTAACATGCACTAGGTTTCAGAATTGAGCATAAAATGAGCAATGCTCCTGTTTGCGACGTTCAGTGTTCAACACAAAAAAACATTGTATATGAGGTTCAAACAGGTAAACCAACGAAAAAAGAGTGTGTGCCCGCCATGCTAAAATTCTAGCAACTTGTCGTGCCAACACGCAAATAATCACAGCTTTAACCCCTTCCCGCGCCCCTAGACTCATCATTTCCTTTTATAATCAGTATGACCATCATTCTCATGTCATAAAACTTATTGAGAATGCAATAAGCACATTATACATACTATCATTTACCGTTCCATACGACGTCGTTTTTGCATTCACCATGGCTGCAAATCTAGTAACTTATCATGCCAAGATTAAGACAATCGCAAGTTTAATCCTCCCACCTCTAGACTCATCACAACCTCTTATAATCAGTATGACCATCATTCTCATGTCATAAAACTTATTGAGAACGCAATAACCATATTTTAAAGTCAAATCAAAACGCCGATTCACTTTGTCCTCATTTTGGCCCATAAAGCTAAACACCTATAGCTTAACATTATGACAACAATTAGAACTAAAAAGCTTCAACTTTAAAACAATAGGCAGTAATCCATTTACAACCAAACCGTTAACATTATTTCACTTTGAAAACTTTAATTGAGATTTTCTTCAAAAAACCCTAATTTCATCAAACATACATTTTGTACCCAATCATCAAACATAAACCTACAAAGAAAACTGCTAAGTTATAAAATTTTTTCTGCCTAAAACTCGTAAACATCAAATAAATATAAAAGAAAAGTCACAAAATTACATAAAATAATCTTCAAAAGTTGATAGCGGGTTTCGTTGGTAGGGATCTACCAGCTCACTTCCGATAATCAAAGTTATTAATCCGAAAACTATTTTGAAGGGGTTTAAGGGTCTTACATTAGATGAGAAAGAGGTGTGTGTGTGTGTGTGTGTGTGTGTGTGTGTGTGAGAGAGAGAAGGTCTAGAGAAAATGGTGCAAATATCTAAATTCAATGGCGGTGCTTAGGATTGTGAAACAGTGTCTCTAGAGACTAAAACTAAAACAAAAGTCAAAACGACATCTTATGCGCCTTGTCCATGAACAAAATTCAGCCAAAATGACAAAAACCCCAAAACGACATCATTTTTGGCCGCTCCAAAATGAAGACATTTGGAACGAGAAATGATATATTGTATAATAAATGGTTTTGATAATAAGCAAAATTATCCAAACCCTAAACCTAATGGACCACAAGCATACAATCGGGCTTGTGCTAATGACATAATAGTCTAACACTCCCTCGTAGTTTGAACGAGAGTCTTCCAAATGGACAAACTGAGATGAATGTTGAAAGCCGCTTCTTCTTTTGTTCTTCTCATCATATTCTTTTTTTTGTTTGAATGGAGGCAGAATTATATTTAGCAACAGAGTTGTTTATGCTTAACGACTTCCTACCTTTTTTGTGACATTTTTTAATGCGTTATGGCTTGCTATGCCTTTAGGTAGGAGCGACAATTTTCTTTCAACTAGTGTCATCGAAAAAAATAATCCTCGATGGTAAAAACAAATTTTGTGAATGAAGAACAATTTAATTGATTAGTTTCTCAACATACATACGTGGTTTATTATGACGGCTAGGGTTTTGTGGGATAAAGTTTATGAGTATGGTATGAAGAAAAAAAACTAATCAAACCAAAACAATAAAGCGGAAATAAATAAATAGGGATCCCTTTGGATCACCGGCTAGTAGCCGATGACCAAATGATATAAAACTTTTTGTATGTGAGTTTTTCCTAAAGCTCTGATACCATGTAAATTAACAAAAGAGTTTTATTGATTGAATGCATTACATATGTGATATAACATGTATATTTATAATAAATATATGGCTTTGAGAATAAGTAATATAGTCAAAACTCTAAACCTAATGGATCAAAAGTCCACAATCAAGTTTAGGCCAATAACGTAATCGTTTAACAAAAACAACCAAAAATCAAAAAATAAAAGATGAACCAAATGATTTCTAAAACCAAAAATCCCACATTTTCGGTTTGATTTCAGTTTTAGGCAAAAGTGAAACCAAAGCGAACCATGCCAAAAGGCTATGCATAATGGTGACCTAAGACGACCTTGATTTATTTGCCACATCAGATTTCTCTTTTCGACGGTCTTTAGACGATCTAGTATTCACAACAACGACCTTCTTAATTTATTTTATTTTTAAATTCAAATTTTCAAACAACAAATTCAAACTTCATTAATAGTAAAAACATTACATAAATAATTCAAATAACACTTAAAAACATTAAAAAAACATTTTTCTTTACAAATTCAAACTTATTAGTTATTATTAATAAAAATGACAATAACAATATACATCAAAGGCCTAAAATGTAAATTGATTATTTATAAAAATAAAATAATAATAATAATAATAATAATAATAAAGAAATATATATATGTTTCTTCTTCTTCTTCTTAAATCTACCTGCAAAACACCAAAATCAAAACACACACTTAAATAAAAAATACACATTAAAGGTAATTCATCTTTTTTGGTTGTTGTTGTTCTTGTTTTGTGTGTGTGAATCTCGGTCGTATATACGATCGAAGTCGTTTTTTTTCCAATGGTTGACGCTTGACCGAAGACATGCAACGGGTCGATCTTCCGCGACCGATTGGTCGACCGAGGCTCGATTCAACCATTTTGCACAGCCTAATAATCAAGTGACAAAGTAAGGAATGACAAAAATAAGAGAAAACTAAACGTATGATATATCTCTAACAAAACTAGCTAAAGATAGATGTGAATTTGAAGCCCATATCGACTATTGTTTTTCTAAACTATTAGAAGTAAACAATAATTTAGAAGCTTTTTTCTAGGTATTTTGATTTTATAACAAAGCTTGAATTTCAAAATACTTTGTCTTTTGAAAAACTAAAAGCTTAAGCTCTTATTAAAGTTACACACCAAACATGCCCAATTGCATTTTCGTGATTAGAATGACGGATCAAACAAAAACATAAGGGTGTGTGCAATGTTACTCGTTTTAGCAACTTAAATTTTTTCATAATGTGAACGTAACATTATGCTTTTTCAAATTTAATCACATCGATAATGAAATTATGTGTTACAAACTTACAATCATCAAAATGTATTTCAAATATGTTGAGTAGTAATGATATGCAGTTTAACTATAAAAAAATGATATGCAGTTTAAGTTGAAACTAAGCAACAATGCAACACTGTTGATAGTTCATAGTTGATTTATTTTTATAATACGTGTTCACTTGACGACGAGTACAGTTTTTAAAATATTTAGTTACTACACTGTGTTACTAATCAAATGCACAATTTATCCATACACAATTCTAAATGAATAAGTTAATACAGTATGTGTGCAAATTATGTGCTATTGTATCATTCAAAGTTTCAAACAGTAGCAAAAGCCCAAGACCAGTTGGGGGCCTGGCTTAAAAGCAATTTTGGGCCCTTTCTTTTAAGTTTACCTAAATCTCGACTAATTCCTTAGAGTGAATAAAAAACAAATTTGGATGTTTGGTTTGCGGTATGAGAATGGAGAAATGACTTTCATTGCCATATACATGTTTGGTTAGTGTGTTTGATGATTAAATATGAGAATCAAACTCATAAACTTAGTCATAGTCTAAACCCGCCAAAAGTGGGGGGTTTGTAAACTAATTCCCAATTAAAAACTCATTGTCATTCCGTATATACCAAACACTCACAGACTCGACGCATGACGGTGAATATTCTTAAAGTTTGACGAAACCAGCTAGAGCTGGATCTTATAAATGTGAAATGATGTAAATGTCATTCAAACAAATATTTTAATATTATTTAAAGGGTAATAATGTTATTAACCATTTTAAAAGTTTCAACACTTTCTAGAAGAGATTTTAAATTCCACTACCTTCTATAAATTTTGTTGTCAAACATAACTTATAGAGATTTGCAAAACGAACGCTTAAGATGACACTTATTTCCAATTAACTCAAATTTGTGGCATATTGCTAAAATTAAGATTTTTTTTATTCTAAAATTACCCCTATTATTGTGTACTTTAATATATTAAATACATAGGTTTTGTCTGTTTGATGTTTGACGCCTAACTACTGCTATGTTTGTAGCTTCTACATTTACCCATAAGTTACCAAATCTAACCATTTTCACTTCGACATATCATTTGAAGCAAAAAATGATGAATGTGATACAATGCAATCACATTACGAATTCAAAACACATGGCGCATGCATTTGATAGATTAGTTGGTGCATTGCAGCATAAATTTGCGATTAAATTGTGAAGTTTTACATTTTCATTATCCTTGTTTATAGTTACCGGGAAATCTGTGTTTTTTGTTATCCCAACCCAACCCAACCTAACCCAACTCAAAGTTTATTCCTAAAAAGCTCTATCTAAATGTTAAACCGTGAGTTCCTTTTGAAAGTTTTTAAAGTGAAGCCTTGGTCACTACAAGAGATTACAAACCCAAAGTTGTGTTTTAGTCCACATTTGTTCATTTATTCAAAACAAGACACGACTTTGGGAATAAAACATAATTGTGAACTACATATTCAGAATACTTATGTTGTTAACTTTATATCTTCATGGGTTTATACATATTTTGTATGTATTATCCATTTTTACCATGATAAATCTATGTTGTGTGACAATTTCTCTATTATAGATTTATGTCGTTATTAACAATTAAGGTTGCACTAGATATGTAAAACATAACGAATAGGCACTAACTTGAACTTCATATTAAATTGAATTGAATTTTACAAAAATCACTTTTGGAAAGAAAAAGAATACAACATAATATCCAAGAATCATAGAATTTAGCTAATTTTGTGTCGTGCTTTAGTGACTTGTGTTATCTTCCATTTTTCGTGTTATGCTTCATTGAATGGTGTCAAAGTTGTTGTAAAATATGGAGATTTAATGTTGTGCTTCATTGATGTGTTTCACTGCTTTCTTACTCTTCGTACCAAAATAATAAAGAAAAGACACTCCTATTGTCCTAAGCATGAAACGGTCTTCATATTTTCCTTGTCTTTATTTTTCAGAAAATTAAAAAGTCACTTAGCCTTAAGATGCAAAAGAAAAGTAGCAAAGCCTCTGTTAAATATTGTGTTATTCTGTTATGTAAAAAATACACGTGTTTGACATCAGCCACAAGCGTTGTATTTTCTATCGGTGTTTGACTTTTTTCATCAAATAAGGTTGAGAACATGAGATTTGAGTTTACTTGTGAACATTATGGTAGTTAATATGATCAACACATATACTCTTCCACTTTGAGGTCTGGAGGAATATATAGCTACATGAATGTGATTCGTAGCAAATGGGAGTCTCATATCATATTTCTTCAAATTGGTTCAATGAAAGTAACTCCATTCGTAAAAGAACAACATTCGGTTTCGAGGATAGCTCAGAGCACTATTCTTGAAACCTAATGTCGTCCTTGAACTCTATCATTGACCTTCAAGTATTATAATAAAAAGTTCCTCACAACGTCTATAGATGACACTTTTTTTCAGTTGATGGATCCACGAGATAGGTAAGAGTAGAAGAATATGGTTTATATTGTGAAAAAATCTGATAAAATAGTCAATGTGTTGTGAAGGAAGCATTTATTGGTAAATGTATCCAAAGATGAGATAGAATGACTAAATTACCACGGTTTTTATATAGAGAAACTGGAGAAGTTAAGGTTAGATTTCGCAGATGTTTCATAATATGTTTCACAATATGATTTAAATATAGAAAGTACAAATTTCGTTTCGCAAATCGTAATCATCTCTACTCTTTGTATTCTCTCGCCTCCCTCAAGTCGTCTTCCTATAAAAGGTCCCATATCTTGGTTCAAATCATTATAAACAAAAAATTACAAAAAACCTTAAGCCTAAAAGGCTAAAACTAAACAAATATGGACGCATTGGGTTCTATAGCACAATCTCGTTTCGTTGATAAACAAAGCGAATTGATTACGAATTTTTTGGTGAGGATATTAATTTAAGGGAAGAACTTGTTGAAACTAAAGACCTTGATAGATCTTTGAGCACTCGTAGATCGATAGTTATGCTTATGTAATCACAAACACACTATAAGACAATCTCTAAAACTTGTATTCAAGCGGAATTTAAACACAAGAACAAACACAAATAACTAAGAACTTCGTTGATCCTCTATGGATCTTTTAATAATACTAAAACTTTGTTTTTCAATACGTACATAACTCAAACTATTGTGTTCCTTTTATACACAAGGAACCCTAAACCGTTTCCCAAAAAACGTATAAACATAAAACTTAATATGATATACATGATCACTTCCTAATAAAGCTCATGTATATCCTAACTAAATATAAACTATACGGAATATCTACTTCCGCAGAAAGAACTATACTATAATATAACCAGTAAACTGTTCTTCCAGAATCCATACGTCTTCAGCAGAATCCATTCAGCATTAATTTCAGCAGAATCTACACTTATCATAATTCCTAACAATCCTCCCCTAAACTGGAATTTGACTGGTTAAGTTCCAGTTTCATGATAGATCTTCCAACGCAACAAGAGGATTGTATATGAACTCCTGCAACAAAGAAACAAAACAATGACACCTCAATGATGACAAATCTTTAAAGCTCCAGATCTTTGCAGCAACAAATGACAAAATGTACATCAAAACATATTAGTTTCATACTATTCTCATCACATCCAGGTGTGTTAACTCCTGTGAGAGGTGAATCATTGAAAATAATGGATTTGATGTCTCTTTACCAATAGCCATTACTACTGGAGTAGCCATATGTTTGAGTTCGAAAACTATGGTACACTGATAACCATCTGATTTATTAGCAAATCAGCAACTATGAACGGATTTGACATGTCTTTACCCGTAGCCGTTTGCTCAGGACTAGTCAATTCTTAGGTAGAAAGAATCCCCTTGGTGAATTGAGTACCAAACATGGTAGTCCACTGCCTTTACCACAAGCCATATTCTTGTGGGCTAGCCAATTCTTGGATTCCAAACAGGAATAAACCATGGTGAATTGATGACCATACAACCCTCAGCAATGAAGCATGGGTGGTTGCATACCCTATGATTTTGAGCAAACCATTACAGCTATCAACAGATTTGATGTGTCTTTACCAAAGCTGTACCCTTTGGACTAGCCAACTCTTTGACATACACAAGGTACATCTGGTGAGTTAATAACCATAAAAATGTACAACAAATCTGCAAGAAAAGTTAGACAAACAAAGAATATACATAGTTTTTTTTAACTAATAAAGAAACAAAGAAACAAATATTACAAATTATACACAATACCATAATCAAGATGATGCTTTATGTTGCAGAAGCTGAGTCTTAATCAAACCAACACATTGTTCTGCATGAAGCTTATCATTCCCAAATGGATCAGGAGGAACCTCTAGCTTCTTTTGAAGCATACTTCGCATTAAGTTCACCGACAAAGGATAGATTCTATCAGAGAACATACAAACAGTTATTCCATTCTTTGTCTCCACCACATGCACACAAGGCATAGGATAAAATCTCCAAGTCTCAACCTTCCATTTATGTGAATTCTTCCAAACAGAATACCCTTTACCATCTAAAGATTGAGAATCAAACAAAACTTGAAGATCACCCAACAAATATAGACCAGAACCCTGTGGTGACTGATTAGCATAATGCTTAGTGACAAGTCCATACAGAGTATTCAAATCTTGCCTATCAACTAGATGAAAGATTTCCTTCAAAAAGTTAAACTGCATAGAAGAATTATCCAGCCTAAAAATGGTGTTAAGCTGTCCAGCAGTTAAAGTCCAAGCAGTCAACACATCATGAGATCCTTCAGGAAAAACATCAGCAGATCCTTCTTTAATAAAAGTTGAATCAACTGCCTTTAGATCCAAAGAATGATCTCTGAGTGACTTATGAATCCGAGATGTATATATCCTATCTGATGTCACAGATCTTCTCAAAGTAACATGTCTCCTTTTAGCCATTCTTTTCTTCCTCCTCCCTGGTATATAAATTCCCATAGATACATCCTCAGACGCATCAGGGACATCTTTAGCATGAGTGGAAGAAGTAGAAGGAGACTTAATAGAACCAAGACCACGCAAGACATACATTCTTTCAGCTACTTCTCTGGCCTTCTTTGATTTAGCAGCTGCTAGTTCAGCTTGCTTACCCAACTCTTCGCCTACTGGATCAACAGGTGCCACGATAGGAATAGAAGCATTCATATCCCTGGAATTCAAAGATGTAGTAACCACACTGGAAACTGCTTCAGAAGAAATAACATGTGGTTCAGCAGATTGTTGTGATTCAGCAGATTGTTGTGGTTCAGCAAATTGTTGTGATTCAGCAGATTGTTGTGGTTCAACAAATTGAACCCTTTTAGTGGAATGTATAGCTCCAGTAGACACGTCAGCAGAACTCATCTTAGGTGGAACAGCAGCAAAGGAGTCCACAATCTCAACCTGTTTGGGTCTCTTTGCCTTTGGAGCATCTGCACTACCAGCAATCCTCTTCAAAGTAGAAGGTGGTCCAATCTGTTTCATAATCCTATGATACTTGTTATGCAACACATCATCATCAAAACCCCAAACCTGCTTCCTTGTTAAAGGAGTCTGATAAATAGCAACACTTTGATTATGCACCACCTTTCTCATATAAGCTCTCTTCTGTGCTTCAGTTTGTGGTTTCTGTCTCTTAGCTTGAACCTTTTGTGCAGCAATAGCTCTTCTTTGTGCAGCTGCAGCTTGCTTCCTTCTTTGTACAAGAGCCACCATTTGTGCAGCAAAAGTGTCACTATTAAAGTCTGCACCTAAAATACTTTGAGCTAGAGAAGGATTAGATGCAGCTTGATTAGTATAAGCATCCCATTGCTCATCAGGGATATGAGTAGCCAGTTCATCAAGTTCTCTTTGTCTCTCAGGAGGCAAATTGGTAACAAACTGAGCTGCAAGTTGTTTAGCCAATTCTTGACTCTTCTTTAGATTTGCACACTCAGCTAACATTCTTTCTTGTTCTAGCCTTTCCTGTTCACTAACCAAATCTGAACCAAGCTCCTCATCAATCATTGCTCCTTTACCTTTGTCAGCAGAAGTATGAGCAGAATCAATGCTTATAGGAACTTTAGATGAACCACCCATGGAAGTATCAACAGCAACATGTTGAGGAGTGTCTTCAATATGAGTAGGAGAAACACCATCAGTAGTATCCAAATTAAACTTTCTCCCAGCAAGAAACACTTCATTCGGATCTGCTGAAGGTTTAGATCCAGGTGTGGCTGCTGAAGGTGTAGAGGCATGTTTATTTGCTGAAAGTGTAGAAGCATGTATGTCTTACAAAGATGAAGCTTGACCAACTTCAGGAGCAACATCCATCATAGGAACATCAGCAATAACATTTTCTTCAGAAGTAGCAACATCCACACTATGCAACTTATCCTTGCTCAAATATTGTCTCCTCTTCCTTCTAGAAAACAAAATTGTCTCCTTTTGCTGCTCCTTTTGCTTTACTGATTTAGCAGCCATTTGAGTAGAAGCATTTGATTGTTGAGCCACATCAGCCAAAATATCAAGTGAATCCAAATTAGCATCCACTTGCTCCTCATCAGAAGAAACAACACATCTCCTGTTGCGACTATGTCCAAGTTGTTCTTCCAAATCCTGAACCTTTTTCTTTAAATCCAGAATCTCACCACCAAGTGTAGATCTAGTTTCAGCAAGCTCCTTTTTCAGATCTGCAACCTCTTTGACAGTCCTGTTGAGCAAATCATAGACAGAAGTAAGAGTAATAGGATCCTCAGCTCCACCAGCAGATTGCTCTGTGGTAATGGGAGCATCATTGGACCTTTCAGTAGAAATATGAACCTGCTCAATTATAGGAGAGCTTTCAACAAAAGGCTCTCTAACAGGACTGGGTGTAGGCATTCTAGCAAAGTCAGTCTCAAACTCATCAGGAGTACCCTGAATAGGTGGTGGACTAGATGTAGGCATGGTCAAAGGTGTAGATGGTGGTTGGTCAGGAGAAACATGTATAGCTTCAGCAGTATTAGAAGGGCCCTCATCCATGGCAACTGATGGATTACCATCAGCAGCAACAGTAGTAGAAGGTGGAGAACCAACAACATTACCCTTATCAGCAGCCTCATTGCCTTGAGGCAACATAGCTGCTAGCAGAGGATGATGTTTCCCCTCATAACCAGTTTTCATAGAAGCAAACAGTTTAGAAGTCAAAGCTCCTATGGGACAAAAAGCTTGGGCTTGGGTTGTTATGTCTAATATCATTTGCAAAAATCTAGGGTACATTAAAAACTTATGCTTTTTCCTTTGAACATTTTCAACCATATTATCAAAAATATATTTAGAAAAATTATAAGTTAACCCCTGTGATAGACATACAATCCCACACCCCAATTGTGTAGAAAATTGATCCCATCCCCCTGACTTATTGCTAATACATTGTAGTAAAGTGTGTACCAAAAACCTCCATGTAGGACAAAGCTTGTTCTTCTACCACATATCAGTTCTAGTACCCGTATATCCCACAGCTCTTAGTCCACCAAGTATCTCCTCAGAATTCAAGTGATAAACCCCATCGACATCATCCAACCTTAGATGCCTCCTAATCAACTCCTCAGTTATAACATAATCAGTACTATCAATCGTAGCAACAATCTCTGTCTCACTTCTTTTCACCGCAGAAGCCCAAAATTGTGTAACCAATGATTCATATATTACTTCCGGAGAATGCGTTAAAGCATAATGAATCTTTGATTGCTTCAAGAACTCCACCATTGGTTCATAGATTTCATGATATTTTGCTTTTCCCAGATAAGCAACTTTGTTATGATCCTTCTTAATTTGAAGCACCATTAGAGAATTTATGAGAGTGGGTTATGATTCACGCAACTGAGAGGATGTTTAAATTGAAGAGGGAATCAGTTAATTTGGGTGAAAATATGTGAATTGGTTAATGAAAGAAGTTTCCCCAATTGATGGTCAAATATATTAATGTGGACCATATCTTACGTGGAAAAAAAATTCAACCCATTTCAAATTCACCACTTCAGCAGAAACAAGATTCAAACTGCTGAAGATGGTCCATCAGCAGAAAGATCTCAAACGGCTAAGAATCCTCTAGTAAATATCTTTTTACTATGACACCAACCCATATTAATTATCATAACGCATTGAATCCGTCTATAAAACAATCCCAATGCATACTTACCATAAATCATTTACCCCCAATTATCTTCTCAAAAACCCTAATTTCTTCACAAATACCACATTTATCAACAAATCCATGTCTACTAAACCAGAGGTTATTGATCCAACCTCTTCTCCATCATCTCCATCATCATCAGCATCATCCAGTGATGCTTTTCGCCAATTTTTACGATCTTCTTATCAAGATAAACCTCTACCTTTGAAGTCCCCCTTTCTCCCTTCTTTTGAAGATGATAGTGTAGTGGATCCAAGTGAGTCTTCTAGTGACTCTGATGACTCCAACAAGGAGAGTACATCAAACCCTCAACATTCACTGCCTCAGCCTCAACCAAGGCCACGTGCCAAAAGAGAGGTGGTGTTCGCTCTTCCTGCGCCATGGTCTGGTGCTTCATCACATATCGTAAAGGGAAAGGGCAAAAGGAATATGGAGTGATTGCTTTTTGGTAAAACCAGTAGATGGAACAACTAAAGATCTTCATATCACACATCCATCAACTGTATTCATCTTCATCATCTTCGTTTTCATTAATCCATCCTTCCCATTTTGATCCTTAGCTTCTTCGTCGTACTGGTCATGCATCTCCAGCGTTTGGAATAGATGATATGAGCTAGTAGATGATAGGAGGTAGAATAGGTTAAGTAGATCTTGTATTATCATTTGAAGTTGATTGTAAGTCGTAAGTAAACTGTAAACATTTCTTGAATGAATGAGCAATTTAACCTCAGTACTTCTCTTCAGTAGAAATAATTAGCTCACTTTAGCACTTTGATTTCAGCAGAAACAAGCTTTTAAGCTTACTTGACCATATTCCAATTGACCAACCATGGTGAACTTCAACTTATATATGCAATCTGCAAAACAGACACATAGAAACACACAAACCACACCAAGACAAACAAACTAAAAGTACACCATAATTTGGTTAGTGTTAGCAAACAAAAATATAAACAATAATTTACAAAGTTTACAACATGAATCCTCCCCTGAGGCATATGCCTCCCCTGAGGCCTATGACTCCCCTTAAACTTTGCAGTTAAGGGTTAAGCATCCCAATATGGACCACAAGGTGTTGAAACCTTGGTCCATCAAAGGCCTTAGTCAAGAATCTGCCACATTATCATCAGTGTGAATCTTAACCACTTTTATCAAATGTTTGTCATATGCATCTCTTATAAAGTGGTGCCTGATTTCAATATGCTTAGTTCTACTGTGAAAAACTGGATTTTTAACAATGCATATGGTGCTTTGATTATCAATAAAAATTGGTGTGTTCATGAAATTATACCCATAATCCAACAATTGATTTTGTATCCAAAGAACCTGCCCACGACAATTGGCGTGCAACATACTCTGCTTCAGTAGATGAGGTAGCCACAATGGTTTGTTTCTTGCACTGCCAAGAAATCAATCTCTTTCCAAGGAATTGGCAACCTCCAGTTGTGGATCTCCTATCCAGATTTGCACCAGCATAATCACTATCACTATATGCTTCCAACTTAAAAGGAGACTCTTTTGGGTACCAAAGACCTAAATGAGGTTGGCCTTTTAGGTACTTAAAGATCTTCTTGACGGCATTTAGATGGGAAGTAAGTAGAGTGACTTGATGTCTAGAACACACACTCACAACAAAGGTAATATCAGGCCTTGAAGCTGTCAAATACATCAAAGAACCAATCATTGATCTGTATAAGTGAACATTCACAGCTGGATCTGCTTCATTGTTGGTCTTTGTCTTTGGAGCTTCATAAGGTGTAGTGGCAGTCCGGACACTCTCCATACCAAACTTCTTCAAGATTTCCCTCACATATTTCTCCTGATGTATAAAGATACCATCGGGGTTTCAGCTGAACTTGTAAACCCAAAAGAAAGTAAGCTCCCCATAGCACTCATCCAAACTCTCACTTCATTAGTTCCTCAAACTCCATGCACCAAGCTTCTTTTGTGGAGCCAAAGATGATGTCATCCACATAAACTTGTACAAGTATGATATCTGTGGAATTCTTCTTTAGGAAAAGTGTTTTGTCAATGGCACCCCGTCTATAACCATGCTTCAGCAGAAATGATGAAAGCCTAGCATACCATGCTCGTGGTGCCTGATGTAGTCCATAGAGAGCTTTTACTACCTTATAAACATAATTAGGATGATCTGGGTCTTCAAATCCTTTGGGTTGAGTGACATAAACTTCTTCTTCTATCTCACCATATAGAAAAGCACCTTTGACATCCATTTGATATACCATGAACCCCATGTAAGATGCATAGGCCAAGAAAATGCGAATGGCCTCAACTCGCAAAAAGTGCAAAAACTTCATCATAATCAATTCCTTCCTCTTGCCTGTATCCCTGTGCTACTAATCTAGCTTTGTTTTTAATCACAACACCCCTTGCATCTCTCTTATTCTTCAAAATCCATTTTGTCCCAATTGCATACTTGCCATCAGGTAGTGGTACCAAGATCCAAACTTGCTGATTTTGAAATTGTTGCATCTCTTCTTGCATTGCTTCAAGCCAGCTTGAGTCTTCAAGAGCTTGAGTAACACTGGTTGGTTCCACTTGAGAAAGAAAACAAGCAAACAGATAATGCTCAAAGTCTGTGTGATTGTCTCTTTGCTGGTTTGAGACATAGGAGAGAAAAGCAACCTGGCCAAATTTAGAGCTTGTTACAGCCCTTCTAGTTCTAACAGGTGCTAGAAGATCACCAATTATATTGGACTGAGGATGAGCAATGTTGATCCTTTTAGTAGCAGTGGGGTTGACTTCAATTGATGTATCAAGATTAGTCACAGTTGGCTCAAAATCAGTGTCATAGGAAGGTGAGGTGAAGATGCCAGCTTTGGGTTGATGATTTCCAAGATCTGAAGGACTTGGAAAGCGTGTATATGGATCTCCAAAGTCTGTAGACACTTTAGTAGAAACAGGAGTAGAAACAGCAGGGCTTTCAGCAGATTTGTTGATGTTGGAAGAAACAGGATCACTGTCAGGAGAATCATGGATTCCACTGACTGTTTCTCTTGCAACCTCCCCATTCAGCTTCTCAGCTTCAAGATTAGCTGCAAACTCCTGTGTCTGAAGCCTAGCAAGGTCCTCAGCATAATATGTCTCATCGTCACTCTCATCAGAAGTAACTCTAGAAGTATCACCTGCAAACTGGTTAGGGGAGAAGGAAGGTACACTAATAGGTTGTTCATCATCCTCGAACTCACTATCAGAGTCAGCATCCATGGTACCTGCATGCTTAGTGGGAGACTCTTGAGTACCTGCATTTTGGTTAGCCACATGTCTAGAATAACCCAAGTAATCAGTTAAGTAATCAAGGTCAAATGACCAAACATGACCCTGTCCTTGAAAATTTGGCTTGTCTTCTAGAAATCTCAGATTCAAAGTTTCCTCAATCTTTTTAGCATTTAGATTGTAGACCCTGTAAGCCTTACTATGAGCAGAATAACCCACAATATAACCCTCATCTGCTTTACCCAGTGGATCACTAGTATTCAGAATGGTTACTTGATAACCAAATGGTTTGAGGTAATGAATAGCAGGAATTTTCCCAGTGAGAAGTTCATAATGTGTCTTGTAATGAGGTCTAGTAATTGATACCCTGTTCAGTACATAACTAGCTGTGCCAACTGCTTCAGTCCAGAACATAGTGGGTAGTTTAGAGTCTGCCAGCATTGATCTTGCAGCCTCTATTAAGGTCCTATTCATTCTTTTAGCTACCCCATTTTGTTGTGGGGTTCTTGGAGTGCTATAGTCCTTTTTTATCCCTTTAGACCTGCAGAGTTCTAGAAGTATAGCATTCTTGAACTCTGTCCCATTATCACACCGAATTCCTTTAACCTTTTTGTTCAACTGGTTTTCAACAAAGGTAATAAAGTCTTTCAGCACTTGAGATGTTTCATATTTAGTCCTCAGAAAGAATACCCAACAAAATCTGCTATAGCCATCAGTGATTACCAGACAAAAATACTTGTGATCAATGCTTCGAACTTGAGTTGGACCAAAAAGGTCCATATGCAGCAATGAAGAGGTTCGAAATAATGCTCACGTAGCAATGCTTTGTATGAGGCTCGGTGTTGCTTTCCTTTGTTGCAGGCAACACAATTATGTTCATTTGTGAACACTTTGGAAGGTAGTCCTTCAACAAGACCCAATTTAGAAAGCTTGTTTATGGTCTTGAAGTTCACATGAGCCATCCTTCTATGCCATTTAGTAGACTCATCCAGGGATGCTTTAGCCACCAAACAAGTAAGGTCACCTTCTGGTTGAACATCATTCAAGTTGAATGTGTATAGATTGTGATTTCTAGGAACTCTCAGCAGAATTGATGAATCTTCTGGAAGTTTGAAGTCTTTAGATAGCACAAGACATTCATCCTCAGAGAAGAATACTTTGTTCTTGGTGTCACATATTTGTGAGACTGAGAACAAGTTAAAGTGTTGCAGTTCCCTGACATAGTACACATTCTCAAAATTCAGTAAAGGTGTTTTGATGGTGCCTTTCCCAGTGATCCTTCCATCACTCCCACCAAAAGTCACATTGCCTCCTCCTTCTATGGGTACGAAATTATGCATCATATCTCTGTTTCCTGACATGCTTCTTGAACAACCACTATCAACAATACCAACGTCCTTATGCTTAAGAGGATGATCCTACAACAACAACAAAAATATATACAAAATATTAGTACACTATGGAGGCTAAAGTCATCACTGACTTGAGCCTGCCTGGTAGATCATAAGAGTTAGGCCATGTAGATTTATAAGATCCACCATTGCTCTTGGTCCTCCATTGAAAATTAGGTCCCTTATTAGTCCAAGAACAACCTTCTGAGGGCTTAACAGCAGTCTTCCCATATCCCTTCCCATCAGACATTGAGTCAACACATCCAGGCCAATAACCATTTTTAAAGTATGAACTAGTTGGTTGCACATATGGTCTAGCAACAGATTTTCTCCAAGGAAATGAAGAGGGATGAGTTGTTTGTGGAACATAAGGTGGTATAGCATTAACATTTTTCCACATTGGTCTAGGTCTCTGTTGATTAGCACATACACCCATTCTTTGCTCATGAAAATCACAATCCTTAATCAAATGAAATTTACTTCCACACACAAAACATGTCTTCTTTTTAGAAGATTTATTCAAACCAAAAGATGTTCTATTACATGCAGAAGCATTCAAACCATAAATAACAGAATTGTTTTTAACAAACTTAAAATTATTATTGTTCAAAGAATGAAAAGACAAGTCTTCAGAGGAAACTGTCTTGGAAGATGATTCCTCAGCAGCAACTCTAAAAGACTTGTAGGGAGTCTTGGGTGCAGGCTTGGGGGAGGTCTTGGGTAGGTCTTGGGGTAGGTCTGACTTATCACTTGAATCACAGCTGCCATAAGAAGTAGACCCTTGATCAGAAGATTTGTCACTGTCAGAGCAAGAGACAAAATCATTAGATGAAGAATCAGGGTCTGGCAAGTCTTTTGACTTTTTGCCATATAGATGGTGTGATCCATCAAAGTCAACAGTAATGGAAAGGTCAACAGGCATAGGTATTCCTCTAATAGATCCAGGTACAACATGTAATTTACCTTCTTTGACATAATTAGCTAAACCTGCTGGTGTAGTTTTACACCCATCATGCCTGGCTTCTAATCCTACATACTTTTTAAAACCTAAACCTATTGCAGAGGTCTCAGATTGACTACTATAGATCTCTCTAGCTAGATTGTTACCTGATATTAACCATTGTTTATGTCTAGCTATTTCCTCATCTAGTTTTTCTTTTAGCACTAGGTTTTCAGAGACTACATCAGCTTTTTCTTTTTCAGTGCGCTTTAAATCAATTTTAGCACAATCTAAATCACTTTGTAATACCCTTATTTTTTCATCATAAGCCAACTGATTCTTTTAAAACCACACTTTTTGTCTTTCTAATGTTTTTAAAGACTGTTTATAAGCTTCAACATCAATATAACATTCATTATATTTAGGTTTCAAAATATCATAGGCTTCCTTAAGTTCATTGTATCATTCACTACAACCAAAAACACAGTTGTGTACCTGAGAGATGCCCATCAAGGCAATTTGATCATGCCTATCCTCTGAAGTACAATTTGCCAGCAATCCAATATTGTCTGAACTAGCACCATCATCTTGCTCATGCAGCTTCCAATCAACATGGTCATCCACAGTAACAAGAGCAGTGGTGGCTCCAGCCTTTGAATTTCTAGCTTCCTTTTGAATCTGCTGATAGGAAGAATATCTCATCTCCTCTCCAGGCTTCCTATCCTTGCATTCTCTAGCAAAGTGACCCATCTGTCCACAAGTAAAGCACTTGACCTTACTTTTGGTAAACCTTGCTAGATCCTTTCCCAGGAACCCAAACTTCCTTCCAGACTTATTCTCAAACTTCTTGATATTCCATGAGAGCACAGCCAGTTGCCACCGTAAGTTCATGTCTTCCATCTCCAATGGATCCACCTGTTCAAGATCCTCATAGGCTAGTTGCTGCTGAACATCATAATCAGCAACAAACGAGTGAATCACATCTTCCATTACACTACTTGACTTAGGCTGATAGCTTGATGAGGTGGTAGTGTAGGATGAGGAGACAGATGAAACAGGGCTTGGAGCATGAGTCACCCTATTTGATGAGGCTCCTACAAATGCTGTTTGACTAGGAGTGGATGAAAGATAAGGACTTCTCACATCAGGCTCAAGAGATTTAAGTCTATTGTACAATTCATCAAAAGTGAGCATATCCAACCCACCTTTAGCCTTGAGGGCAATGCTGACTTGCAACAAAGATGGAGGTAAGGATCTTAGGAACTTTGAGTTGCAGTCATCATTATCAGGCTTTGC
Source organism: Chrysanthemum makinoi (assembly GCA_910596185.1). Lineage (NCBI taxonomy): Eukaryota > Viridiplantae > Streptophyta > Magnoliopsida > Asterales > Asteraceae > Chrysanthemum > Chrysanthemum makinoi. The sequence goes on from OU343225.1 coordinate 299,205,084, forward strand.
CTTCAGCTGGTTCAATTGACTTAATATCTTATAAAACTTATCGTACCCCTTGTGAATGCCTTCCTCTTCAGAAATATGGAACTCTTGAAACTGTTGTTTCAACATCGACTTCCTCATTCTTCTTGACTCTTCATTCCCTCCAAACCTAGCCTTGATAGCCAACCAAATTTCATTCGCATCCTGCATGTATTGAAAATCACCCAAGTGATCCTCGGGTATAGCCTTAAGAAGAATGGTTCACACTTTGTGCTCTCTTTGAACCGCCAGAATCTCATCAGCAGATTTGGGAGGAACAATGGAAACATTACCATCAGGATCAGTGATAGTTCTCTTTGGACTGTTCCCCTTTTTCACAATTTCCCAGAGATTCCAATCAATGTTGGAGATCCAGTTTTGCATCTTCATGGCCCATAAATCATATTCCTCCTTCTTCAAGTATGGAGACTTTGCATTGCTGTTAGAAAGACTGAGGTGTTGCAGAGATGTAGTGTTTTGGTTGTTGGTGAGTTAAGTGTCCACATCAGATCCAGGCATGTTGAACGTTTTTATGGTTGTATGAGTGTACAAAAAAAGACTGTTCTTAGTATCGTAGAGACTCTCCCGAGGCTCTGATACCACTTATTGAAACTAAAGACCTTGATAGATCTTTGAGCACTCGTAGATCGATAGTTATGCTTATGTAATCACAAACACACTATAAGACAGTCTCTAAAACTTGTATTCAAGCGGAATTTAAACACAAGAACAAACACAAATAACAAAGAACTTCGTTGATCCTCTATGGATCTTTTAATAATACTAAAACTTTGTTTTTCAATACGTACATAACTCAAACTATTGTGTTCCCTTTATACACAAGGAACCCTAAACCGTTTCCCAAGAAACGTATAAACATAAAACTTAATATGATATACATTATCACTTCCTAATAAAGCTCATGTATATCCTAACTAAATATAAACTATACGGAATATCTACTTCCGCAGAAACAACTATACTATAATATAACTTCAGTAGAAACTGTTCTTTAGCAGAATCCATACGTCTTCAGCATAATCCATTCAGCATTAATTTCAGCAGAATCTACACTTATCATAATTCCCAACAGAACTACTAGGAAAGGTCTCTACTCTCTAGGCGGCAATAAAATAAAAAATGAAAAGATCAAGGAGATCGAACAACCAGAGAATAGTCGTGCAAATTGTTGCAGGGAATTTGTCACGTTTTTGTATGACAATATAGGACGTGATGCGTATATTTTGAGAGAATGTATTAAGCAGTTAAAGAGACTTGAAAAATCCATTGATTTGAAAAATAATTTTCTTGAAGTAATGTTCGTCAACTATGATTAAGTACAAAGGAGGTAGAGGGTTAAAACATCTACATTCTAAATAAGCTTGAATGGTGAAAGATATGGATATTTCAAAAAAGGTAGAGGGTTAAGGCAAGGTGATCCCATATCACCCTATCTATCTGTCGTTGTAATGGAGGTATTGAACCTTATTTTGACAAGAAGGAATAACCAAACTAGTAAGTTTACTTATCATCAAGGGTGTGAAGAACTAAAGATTTCTAGCTTGTGTTTTGCTGATGATTTGCTTATTCTTAGTATTGGGGACATCAAATCAATTCATGTAATTAAAGGGGAATTGGAGGAATTTAGTGAAGTCTCTCTTCTTTATCCAGATTTGGCAAAGAGTGCTATGTTTGCAGCAATGTCAGTGAGGAAATCAAAGAAGCTATCTTTCATATTGTGCCATTTACTTTTGGAAAGCTCCCTGTTAGATACCTTGGATTCATATTAATTACTAAAAGACTCAGCTTCATTTATTGTAAAAGCCTCATTGAAAGAGTAAAATGGAAAATATTGGATTGGAAAAATAAATTTCTCTCATATCCTGGAAAAATTCAGTTGATCAGCTATGTTCTTTCTGCCATGCAAACCTATTGTGCTTCAGTGTTTTTCTTTCTCTAGACAACAATTAAAGAGAGTAACAGAATGTTGAAAAGTTTCTTATTATAACACCCCCAATTTCAATATAGCGGCAGAATTCAACTTAGGTGTTACTTCATAGCACGACAGTCATAAATTATAGAAAATGACTCAAAATGGGATGTTTTTGAAAAGTTTTCATTCGATAACCATAATATTGTAGTTACAATCAAAAGAGGTCCCAAGTACAAGATACATAAATTTTTTAAAAGTATTATCAAATGGTTGAGTCTTCAAAATATGCCAAAAGATTTTAATTCTCCAATCTCTAGCTATGACCTTACGGACCTGAGTTAAAACATGCAAAAAAGTTAACACAAATGTTGAGTCAAATTCATTGGTTTATAAATAAATAGTGGACCACAAGATTTCAATTTTAAGCATAGTTTTAAAAAAGCGTGCCTAAGGCGCGCCTCGGCTCAAGGCTCAAGCTCTAGGGATTTTTTTTGGATCGAGGCTCCACACATGCATAATGCTCACAAAAGGCACGACGCCTTGGGATTTAGAGCCTTGCGCCTAGGAGAGGTGACGAGTTTTTAAACATTTTTTTTCAAAGTTAACATTCATCGACCTCATATGTTAGTGAAACCTAACCTAGAAATTAATTAAATCAGACAATTTGAGAGTTTATCCTTCAATTCATGTTTCTATACATACAGACCTCTCCTTTAATTTCAAGCGTGAGATAATGAAATGTCATCATGCCATCATGTTGATACATTGGTAGATATTTTGGGTTTGAATTTGAGATTTGTTTTGATAAATTAAGTATTTTAATATTATTTAAGTCATCCTTGATACATAAATTGTCGCCCAAAACTTTCAAAATTTTATTCAATTCATTACGCCTCATATTCATGAAGCTCGCGCCTTGATTTGCGCCTCGCCTCAAGGCTCCATAAACCCTTTGCGCCTTAGTGTGCCTTGAGCCTTTCAAAACACTTATTTTAAGAGACAATTGCATAACCCACAATAGTAATAAAGCAGTTATTATTGCACTAAGCTCATGACCTAAAACGTTAAATGGGTGTATCAAAAAAATGATATAATAATAATTGCCCTGATAGGTAATTTGCCATATTACCTAGGATCTCAAATATAGTGCGTCTGGTTGTTTATCCAATCAATACAAACGGGATTCGTTAATCCCAACAAGCCTATTCACAATATTTGCGTTTACACCAAGTAATTAATGGTTTATGATGTGAGGGACTTTTTATGGCAATAGTGGTAAGTTAGGCAATAATACTTTCACGTAAGCATATCATTTTAAATCACTTGTGTCCATAGTAAAATAGTATGTATCTCCCCCAAGAAGTTTATAAAACAGTTTATGGAGTGAAAGTGGGACTATGAACTCACAATAAGCAATTGATATCAAGTGTGCAAAGAAAATGATGAATAAGCCGAGAAAAACCCTACGAGCAACCTATAAATAATACGTTGCATCTTAGGTTTTAAAATGATAACGTAAATATGTAAGTAAGTTAATATAAAGTTATTATGTTGATTATACCATTGTACATAGCGTTTATAAGGTTTTTAAAATGACAGGGATTAAATTTGACAATCTATGAAAGTTTTACGAGCCCTAGAATAGGTGATGTTTGGTTTTCAGAAAATATACCCGATTTAATAAATTTGTTACCCCTAAACCGTAAATAGTTAGGACTCTGTTTTTATGTATACGGAAAGGTATTTGAATCTAATAATCAGATCTTTGGGTCCCACTATCTAAAAAAATTATGTGTCATGTGTGAAATGATTAATTTACCCTTAAGTACCCAAGTCTGATTTTGGACAGCCCAAAACAGTCCCGCCAAACTGGCGATATCTTAAGTTCTAGAACTTCGTTTTACCCAGTTTTTGCGGGTGTGTTTAAGTTAAAGGGTCTATTATATTTTCTCTTTTGAGACCAACAGTTGGTTCTATACAAATTTTAAAAGAATTTAGCCATCGAAATCAGGTTGTCGAATTTGGACTACTTTTACCGTTTATTTTCTAGTTAAATCATCGGAAGGAGTTACGAAATGGGCCACCCGAAAAACGACTGTAAGACATAGACCTACAACTCTATATTTTTTCCTAAGGCTCAAGGTCTACTGATTTTTTTCAATAATTCATCCAAAGTCCCTGATTCAAAATAGTCCGCTAAATAAAGTTCTAAACGTGTTTTTCTAGCGTTTCAAGTTACGTACAATGTATAACCAAGTCAAATAAATGCATGTAACAATTAAAAGATATGAAAATATTGAAATGAAGATGATCATATTGTTTCCTTACAATGGGATGTGGTGAAAATGTGATCAAGAACGATTAATAAACCCAAGAACACACTAAACCTAGTTTATAAAAATAATCGCCAATTTTCTTATAACCAAGCCTCTAAAATAGAAACCCACCCTTATAAACCTTGTACAAACTCTAGAAAAACCCTTGTAAACCTTTTGAAAGAACCTTACTTAGACTTCAAAATAACCCATGGAAAAGATGATATTGTTGTATTTGCGGTGGAAATGAACTAGGATTTAAACAGGAACATAAAGTCTTCTACTAAAGATCACAGAAACTAGCAAGATCAAATATTAATGGTGTTCGGGGGCTGTTTTGGCTCGGCCAAATAGTGAGAAAAAGAGATGAAAGTGTGTTAAGTGTTTAGATAAATGAAATTAAAGGTAACTAGTTTGTATATGTAAAATATCTATAAGAACAAGATCAATAAAAAGGAGGAGTAGCTGGGGGGGGGGGGGGGGGGGGGGGGGGGGGGGGGGGGGGGGGGGGCATGGGTTATTGTAAGGAAAGGATGAGAGATTTGATTTGTGTTTACTTTGTATGTTATTTAGTTGTTATATGATAAAATTGGAACACGAAGTCTTAAAACGCATAAAACATTTTAATCAGGTAACGTAAAAATCCAAAATTTATAAAAATGTAATAATTTGTAAAAATAACTATACTTATTTTAGATGGGACACGAGCTTATCGGAGTGTTTAAATGTGAACTGAAAATGTAGCTTGTAAACGCATAAAAAGAAAAAGGTTTTAAGTTACGTAAAAATGGTAAAAATGAAATATGACTTGTAAAATATCATTTTAAGGAAACCTAAATGCATAAAATATATAGATTGGGCCTAGTCTAGTTTCGGTTTGAGTTAAATGTACATTTAACAACGTACGCGAGTGAACTTATCTGGTTACTCATAAAAGTAAGTTTACTTAAAAATAAAATAATAAGTAAAAGTAAATAATTAAACAATGACCTTAGAAATGTGAATTGTTACAGTCCGTACCCTTTAAGGGAATCCTAACCCGGGATTCAGTTTGTGTTAACAGATGGCGTGCGGTTAGTGAAGAGGTGTCAATACTTGTGTCGAATTTGGTCTTCTCGTTCCCATGTAAACTCGAGACCTCACCAAGAGTTCTAATGAACTTTAAGATAGGGTTACGACTATGCTTCAGTTGCATGATTCTCGGTACATGATCTCCACTAGTTCCTCAACAAGGTTAAGTTTGTCGTCAAGTTGAATCTCCTCTAGTGGAATGACGCGCTATTCATCTGATAATCATTTATTTAAGTTCAAAACGTGAAATATGTTATCTATACTACTGAGCTCTGGTGGAAGCTCAAGTCGATAAGCTATAGGTCCAGCTCTTGCCAAATTCTTGAATGGTTCACTGTATCTCGAATTCGATTTTCCTCGTTTCCTAAAACGCATCATGTCCTTTCATGGTGAAACGTTCGTGTAACTCTTCTGACAACTTGTGCGGCCTACAACCTGTTGTCTTGGAGTGCTGCTCCTAAAACCTGATGCGTACTAATGATAAATGTAGATGGAACAACCAAGGAGGCGTATTAACAGTCAAAGAAGTATATATCAAGGTCATAGAAGAAACGATAGTCACCAGAAGTAAACCCTTCAATTATCTATGCTTAGATCAAGAAATGTTGGAAGACATTCCGTAAATTGGTAATTTACATGTGTTCGAAACATCCTTCGAGTCATGTCTAATGACTGTTTAAAGATTTAATTAGAATTATTGAATTCATCTCTAGTTGTCAAGTATCGTTCATCAAATCCCGCTGGATTTATCCTTCAAAGAATTATTAGGCATCAACTCTTTTATCGTATCTAAAAGTCTCACTAAATCAGCGATATTTATTCGTCAAAAATAAAAACATGACACATTTTTGTCCCAGTAGGTCACAACACCATTAAAGTGGGTACGTCACCACTAAATTTAGTGGTACCGTGGTTTCGTGCTCCTGACAGACCCGTTTTCTTTGTAAATTTTCCCACATTTCCTTTTTCAAACCAAACACACATTATGTTCTTACTGCCGCTAACATATCAAAAACACTATCAAAACCACTTGCTGCAGTCATGAACCCATGAACCTTTCAAAAGAACAATCCGGGGAACCATCTCTTGTCTAAACAGATATGCGCATCTGTTTATTCCTTAGCCTTTTCCAACTTTTACAACCTTTCGTACTCATCCTCTTGATCCTTGAGTTAAACAACAATCCCACATAATCGAAAACATACCATATGTTTGGTTACTTCCATATCCATCATCTTCTCAATTTAACTATATCCTCAATCTTCGTCAATGCTTCCGCATTCCATTTGTCTTACACACTCTTCAAGCGAAGAACCGCTAAGATATGTGTGAGATAACTCTTCCTCGTCAATTTAGCTTCTTCTAGCGTCGAAAACTGTACAAGAAATCCATCACCAACTTCATAACCATAAAAATCCTATTAACACTTCTTCACCATCTAACCTCTAGCCTCTACCACTATATAGTCGCTCACTCACCTCTACCACTACATAGTTAGTCAATATCCCATCACACCAATCTCATCTCTACCTCATTTAAGGAAATCACATGCCTCATCATATGATTGTTCTATCAACAATCACAATGATCGAGAAGAGCAACGTGACTTCAACGGTGAAGATCATTGTATGCTAACCATCATTCATCATGACGCTACTAAGCTCATCGCTTTCGTCAGTATTTGGTTTCCTGTTTCATTTTTGATTCGTTTCTCAAAACATCTTGTTTGGATGGCCAACAATTAAGGGGGAGCTAAAACACATTCATACACATATAGTCTTTCACCAAACACTCTTGAGAACACACAAATGTGGTTCTTATTCCCTAGAATTATTTACTAAAACACTCACTTCTTAAGTACCTTCTACTTAACAAAACCCCAGTTACCACAATCGGTTCTAGCTTCCTAACCTCTATTCTTTGAGATCACTTAGCTATTTTCTCTATACAAGCACCTTCAACCCTCGCATCAAACTTTATAACTAAAATTCACTCTTGACAGTGATATTTGGTTTCATAACCTTCAACCCTTATATCAATCCCACTCAAACCCTATAGCTACACTTCACTCTTGACAGAGATAGTTAGTTCAAGAACCTTTAAACCCTTTTACTGATGACACTCAAACCTTACGAGAAATGCATCAATTACTACAACAAAACCTTGTAACTATTCACTCTTGATAGTGATAGTTAGTTCAATAACCTTCAATCATCGCAATCATTATACCCAAATTGTATAACTACACAATCACATGCAATCCTTCATGAACCAATTCATCTCTAACACATAACTAGCATCATCCAAAACTAGAACCCTATAACTTTGTTACCTCAATGCCGTTAGAAATATCCACCCATAATAGGATCACATGCACATTATTTTCTCCTTTGAAATATATCATGCATCTCATTGTCAGTGCAAATGATATATTAATCTAAACCGTCTTGTTAATACAAATAAGCCGTAAAAACGTTTATTTATATTTTACGATCTTCTAATGTTTTGTCGATAACAAACGTAAAATCATTTTAACGAAACAAATAAAATATGTAAATGGTTTGAGCCAATAGTTTTCTAACACACTTACGTTTTCACATAAAACACTGAAACAAGTATAAGTGATTTTATGATTTAATAATACATATGTACAACAACTAGTATTTACATATTGGGTAAATATATACATAACTAGTATGTATTATAATGGGTAATATAAATGGGTAGGGACTTAAGTATTTGACCCATTGACCAAATACATTGAATGTAGTTGAGTAAAACCCAAAGTCCATGACCCATACCCATGGAGTATAACCCATAACCCATTGCATGACATCATGCATAAGTCATATATGGATAATATCCATGACCCATGGTTTTAATCCATGAACCATGGACTAGATGCATTGCATCTTGTAGATACATTGTATCTACTTAGATACCCATGATCCATAACCCATGACCCATGACCCAAAAACCATGGGCAAAAGGGAGCGTCCCACGGATCCCCAGTAATACACTGGATGGATCCCTCAAGTGAGGGATCCGTGGGATCTGTGGAACAGTAGCTGTTTTTCCTCTGTAAATAGTGAGCCATTTCTACATTGTTTCTCACCCCCTTTCACATATATTTTCTCTTTGAGTTATAAACTCTCTAACCTCAGATCCAAGTGATCTATGTATGTAGTTTTGTTTTTGTGTGATTCTCTAGGTTCCTCTTAAAGACGAAATCACCACATTTTGAAGTCGAGCAAGCTCAAGTCCATGAGTTGCCATGCTTCGTTATCATCAAGATTACTGAGGTTTTCTTGTTGATAGTTCTCTTCTTTCTCATAAGAAGTGTAGTGTCGAAGACATAAGTGAAAGATGTCTAAAGGGTCAAGACGAAGACATTAGTAAAGGGTGTCGATCGTCTGTATTGAAAGCACTAGTGAAGGGTGCTTAGAAGTCAAGGCTAAAGGCATTAGTGAAGGGTGCCTATAAGTCAAGTCACAAGGCATTAGTGAAGGGTGCCTTGAGATCGAGTCAAAGGCATTAGTGAAAGGTACCTAAGGTGTACATTCGATATGGTGTGTTCGATGTACACGATAGATTAGTATTGGGTCAAAGGATATTGATATCCTTGTTTATGTTGTTATAAGGAGTAGATCTCCTTTGGGGTTAGTTGTTGTCGTATTGTTGGGTAGTAGTTCCTCCATTGTAATGGAACTCGGTATCTAGCCTAATACCGGATAAAGGATAGGCGAGGTTGTGATAGGTTTTGTTCTACCTCGTGGAAGAACCCGGTATCTAGCCTTGTACCGGATAAAGAGTAGGCAAGGTTGTGAAGGCTTCTCTGCCATAAGGAGTTGGTGTCGTGTAGTGATTACAAACTCTCAAGTAGGTGACTCGGGGAGTGGAGTAGGGCAAGGAAGGTGTCCTTGTAGCCGAACCACTATAAATACCCCCGTTGTGGTTTTGTGCTTCTTACTCCTTATCTTTTCATTACATACTTATATATGCTTGTCTATCAACATCCAACACACATGTTTAAATAGATTGACATAAGTCGATCTAAATAGTTTAAAACCAAGTTTTAATCGTTAAAACTGTTCAACCCCCCCCCCCTTTTCGTTTTCCACAATTGGCATCTGAGCTTCGTTACCAAGTTTCTTAAAGTATATTGTACTTTAAATACTTGATACGATCCGTGTTTAATTGAAAACTACAAAGAAGGTCTTTTACAAAAATAAACACCATGTTTTAAAAACACCTTGTTTGGATGTTGATTAGATGACAACATTTTATTTATTTATTTAATTGCACTAACCTTCCTTGTCACGTTGTGTTAAAGCTCATACCTATCAAGCCATAGGAATCACTTGATAACAAGAATACATTCCCTAAGAAGGTATCTTAAACACGAAGGAACCGGAATTGTCTACTGACATTTGTTGTGTCAATTGTAAAGACATTTCTAAGTGCATTAGAGGTATGTTCTTCCACTTATCTCTAAATTACATTAGCTTAATTAATAAGTATGCTTACATAGGAATTTATATGATTATCTTTTGTGCATATTCATATATTACACGTAGCTTCGTTATGAAACTTTTCTCGCATACGTATTGCTCTTTCGTCTAAAGTCTAGGTTTATAAAATTTGTGTTTTATTTCATTTAATCCAAAAATCATATCTTTCTTATAATAAAACAAAACACAAATCTCAAAAATTCCTCCTTCCCCTAAATATCACTTCCGATCGTTTCCTCCACCAAACCCTCATTTTTCAAATCTTCCACTTTCAAAAATTACCTCTCATTCAAACTTCATCCTCCTTCTCATCTCATCTAACCTCAAACCAAAACCAAGAAGGATCTTCATCAAAATGGTTTACATCGCCCTTGTACTCATCGCTTTAACACCCATCGCTCTCGTGTTCCCCATGATGAAGTTCTCATATGGAGACATATACTTTGTGTTGTTAATCTATATTGGTGTTATATACCCAATCCTTTGTATCGTTCTTAGCATTGAAATGAAATATTACTAATGTTCTAGTTTATCTAGGTTATTTCTCATAATATGTTTGTCCTTTCACTTACTTTTTATCTTTCGTATTTTTTGGTCTTGAGATACATTAGAAACCGACAATGCATGCTAAAGTAAACATTGGCTAAAATACATACCTTTTTATAAACATATAAGATGCAAAAATCTTTTTCGTCAAAATCTTATGTCTGTCACTACAGATCCACGGATCCCTGTAGTTCTACTAGTCGGAACCCTCATGATAGGGAACCGTGAGAACCGTCCTTCTGGAAAACAGTTTTTTATGCAAATTAAAAATCATTTTCTTTCTAAAAATAAATATTCCACTAGATTGTCAAACATTCAGTGAGTTAATTATCATTGTTAATAAATATCTAGTAAAAACATTAGGAAATCATTGTTTTGCCTTAAATACGTCTCATCTTATTAACTCTTCACTTCTATAGGTTTCGTCATGTCGCATGAGTATGAGTTCAACTTTTCACTCACTTTCGTTTACACCCCTAACATCTCTCTTGAACCCAACACACCTGTCAATCATGTCCGTGGGTTCAATAATCTCGAAACCCTGTCACTTCCATGAAGGACGTATTGTCGACACTCCTCTACAATACGAAGAAGGTATCAATACCTCTTTCTGAACCATAGGACTATAATGTCTTCTCGAAATTAACGAGAAAATATGTCCGAGGTTTGTATTGTAATTCTTCCGTCAAGTTGAACTCGTTCGTAACGAGGATCGCTCTCTATCTCTTTGGTTTTGGATCAAAAACCAAAAGTTTGTTTTTGTTAGGATTTAGAAAATCCAGTCATTAAAGTGTCGGTCACCTCATGTATATGTAATCGTTAGAAAGCTCGTAGTCGTAGTTATTTAATGTTAGTTAGTATTTAGTTTAGTAACACCGTGGAGGATGGACGGGTCTTTACCCACTGTATGCCTGATCCACAGCCTGTAGGTGGCGTATGTTGTAAGACACTATAAATACCCTCTACCTCACAAGGTAGAGGGTGGAGCTTCAATACCATTTTTCTTTTGTTTCACATAGTTCCCAACTCTCTTCCCTTTCTCTCTCTAGAACTTTCTCTCTCTAAACTTAGTATACGCCCCATATGCTTATGGTTTGATGTGTTTGTGAAATCCTATATGTTACAATTGGTATCAAGAGCCATGGTTTGATCACTCATCTTTCATGCTCTTTGGTTTGGTGGATTTCATAAGGTTTTTGGGGTTATAAGTGTTTAGAAGAGTTTGAATCATTTGGTTAATTTATAGTGTTATAGTTTGAATTTTGAGTGTACTTTTGTGTTTAGGATCATCATATGTGTTTAGGTTTGGAATTGGAAGGCTTGAATCATCGTGGTTGGGCTGTTTTTGATTGTTAAAGTGGTTGTTTTTGAAAATTGTACAAAGCGAGTTGAGACACGGTAATACGTTTCTTGGAAGCGAGTTGCTTTGTTATTGGAAGCGAGTTGTCTCTGAAGCGAGTTGATACTTAAGCGAGTTGTCGCCTAAGCTAGCTGCTTTGTAAGTGAGTTGTCTATTTCTGCGAGTTGACACTTAAGCGAGTTGTCTTGGAAGCGAGTTGGTTTATGCGACTTGGCTATTAAGCGAGTTGACTCTTTAAGCGACTTGGGTTTTAAAGCAACTTGTCTATTAAGCGAGTTATCTCTTTATGCAACTTGGGTTTTAAGCGACTTGTCTATTAAGCGAGTTGTCTCTTTGTGTGACTTGGGTTTTAAGCGACTTGTCTTTTAAGCGAGTTGTCTATTAAGCGAGTTGATATCAAAGCGAGTTGGTAAGGTTGCGACTTGTCAAGTTTACTACCTGTCTATTCAGACTTGTCACTTCTTCGTGCTACGTTTTACGGTTGTTCTTTTGATTTTGTAAAATCCGTGAAAGAATCAATTTCCCGGTTTAATCAAAGAATAGTAAAATCCCGTAGAATCTGGAATCATGTCTAACAACGTACCTACTATCGTTTCTACTGTAGCTGAGGACGTTCAAGCAGCTGGATCAGATACTCGTCCACCTATGCTTGACAGAACTGATTATGACTCATGGGTCAACGAATTAGGTTGTACTGTTTGGGAAAGGAAAATGGGGTTAACATTCTCAAATCAATTGATGAAGGACCTTATCAGATTGAGACTACAAGAGACACACTTGAAACTGCTGCGGATGGTACATTGATCTTAGTATTGGACAGACCAAAGACGTATGATGAGCTCAGTGATAAGGAGAAAAAGAGATACGATGCAGATATTAGGGCCTCAAACATTGTACTTCAGGGTCTACCAAAGGACATCTACAAACTAATCAATCACAACACTGAAGCCAAAGCAGTTTGGGACAATTTCAAGATGCTTCTCTCGGTTCGAATTAACTAAGGAAGACAGAGAATCTCAACTGTATGATGACTTTGAGCACTTTAAGATGAAACCAGGGAAAGTGTCACTGAATATTACGTGAGGTTCCACAAGCTTGTGAATGACATGAGGAATATTAAAATGACTATGCCAAATACTCAGCTAAATTCAAAGTTTGTGAACAACATGAATCTCGAATGGCACAAATTTGTCACTTCTGTCAAGTTAACAAAAGGTTTGAGGAACACCAACTATGAGCAATTGTATGCGTACCTGCTTCAGAATGAGAGACATGCTATGTTTGAACGAATGATCTTGGAAAAATTCAATTCAAATTCTGGTAATGCAAGTTCGTCAAATGATTCAACAGCCTTTTACACCAATGTAGGAATAACCACCAAAGCTTCTCAAGTCATACCAACGGGTAATGGTAACCACAAGCTCATTCCAGATCCAACATATAAGCCTCCAGATCCAAACACACTCATGGAAAACTTCATCAATCAATTGTCTCTCATGGTTAGTCAAAATCTGAATTCCACTCCACACCAAAAATAACCTTAGAACAGCATCCAATCCACACAATCAAGCTACTGTCAGAGATGGTAAGGTAGTGATGCAGAATGTGCAAGGAAGACGGTATGAACAAGGGATGATTGGAGCAGGTTACGGTAATCTGGGCGGTGGAGGGTTTGTGACTAATCAGAATCGTGGAAGGAATGCAAATCAAGGACAAGGAAAGCCAATCAAATGCTACAACTGTGGTGGTGAAGGACATATTGCAAGGAACTGCACAAACGCCCTCAAAATGCAGAGTATTTCAGGGACAAGATGCTGCTGGTGCAAGCGCAGGACAGTGGAGCAGTTTTGGAAGAAGAAGAGTTGCTGTTTCTTACAGAAGGAAATGCCAAAACCTATGATGCTGATGTGGATGAGCAGCCAATTCCGGAAATAGGTCACAATCATCAAAATGCCTTTCAAGTTGATGTGGATGAGCAGCCAGTTTTGGATGCATTTGACTCTGATGTCGATGATAAACCTACTGCCCAGACAATCTTCATAGCTAGCATTTCACCAATGGTCTCTCCAAAGGTCTCATCACTACAACAGGCTGGTCCATTCAAAGACTCAATCATTTCAGAGGTATTAAAACTATACGATGAAGTTGATGAGCAAAAGATACATAACGAAGTACAATCTCATGAAACTCATGAATCAGATATAGATAATGTGGGTAATAGTAATATTGTCCCATATGATCAATATGTGATTCAAAATGAAGGTGAGATTGTACCAAGGGATGCATCTTCTGCAGTCAATAAAGACTATGTTTTTTATGAATACACTGCATGTGCCCCTAATGATTCTGTTATCTCTGAACTGAATGCCTATAAAGAACAAGTTGCTATTTATGAACAACGCGCTAAGTTTGAGTTAACTACCCATGAGCAGGAAATGGATAACCAAATGCGAACAATTATTAGAAAAAGTAATTTTAGAGAAGAAGTGTTAAAACAAGAGTTAAACTCCTTACAAGAAAAGCTTTCTAAAACTGTTAAGCAAAAGCAAGAACTCCAAGATAATGTTAAAGTTCTTAAACAAGAATTTAATGCTAAGGAATCAAAACTTTTGAATGAGTTTTCCAATCTAAAAACTTTGAAAAACAAGCTTGAAAATAAGTTGTACGTACAAGGGAATACCATTCAGACTACTCACATGATCACTAAGCACAGAGTCTTAAGCGATAAACATAGTATTCCCCTAGTAGAGGAACCAAATCCAGAGTATTGTAAAAAGGCTACAGCTTTCCATACGATTGTATATGATGGTAATGAGATCCTCAAGCCTAGGCAAACACCATCATGTATTGGAAGCATGGAAGAGGATAGAAAATTTGAAGATGCCTCTAGGGAGAAAATAGATAAGAAGCTAAAAGATCCTGAGTGTAAAAAGCAAACCATAACGTTCAAACCCCATTATTACACTAAAGAAAATTGGATTTCCCTGAACATGTTTAAGCATCAAACTTAATTAACCCCAGAACAAGTTTTTTGGAAAAAGGACATAGATATGCAAAAAGCTAATGCACTTGTTAAAACAAACACTCCCCTTAGGAAAATGCCTCCAGCGACTGTGTATCCTCTGAATACACCAATGCATTTAGTTCATAGATCTATTCCCACTAAGAGCAAGACCTTAATCAGTTTGTATGTTGTTTCTCAACTATTCGTTGATTTTAAGAAGACATGTAAGAAAAGAATCACACCTACAGGGATAACTAAAGGGGAGAGGGGTTTTGAGCAAACTAAAGAATGCTATTTAACTGAGGTCATTGATAGTTGAGGTCAATGATTATGAACAGGAACTCAAATATAATGAAATTGAAAGGAAGAATCTGCATATCTTAAATGAGAACTTAGTATTGAGTTGTGTGGCTCAAGATGTGTTTTATACTGTTACTAACCTTCTATTACTGCTTCTCAATTTCATGAATTATCTGTTGCTTTGAAAGTTTCCCATGATCGTGTCATTGAGCTTGAAAACAAAAACTCAAAACTAAATGAGAAAATTGACTAGGATGATCACGATAGTTTGGTAAAACATTTTTCTAAGCTAGAAGTTGAGCATTTTGATTTGAAACTAAAATATCAACATCTCAAAGAAAATGTCAAAACCTCAAACATCAAGACATCCTCAAATGTTCCAGAGTTTGATGCAGTTTTTGAAATAAACAAACGTGACGTACAGATTCAAGCTCACTGTAACTCGATCCGAAAGTTGAAAGCCCAAATTTCACAATTAAAGGGTGAAAAGAACAATGTGACTGGCTCCCAATTGCCTCCTCCTTTAGATTCTCAATTTTCTCAAAACTTTCATCTTCAAAACATCATTAACGTATTACAACAAGAAAATGAGAGTTTTCTAGAAGAAAATGAAAAGGTCAAACGACACTTCAAAGAGTTATACGATTCAATGAAAGTCACTCGTGACAAAAACAATGAAAAAATAACTTTGTTACAAAAAGAAATTGAGAATCTGAAGAGTCAGGTAAAAGGGAAAATGTCACTTGTCTTTAATGAGACTGTTGCATCAAAGTCATCTGCAGACTCTAAATATACTGTGACTGTTAAATACATTCCTCCTCATCTTATAAATAACGAATTTGGGTTTCAAGAATATTTTACGTACCTTAAGGATAGTCTAGAATGTCTCCGTGAGATTGTCGAAGAGGATGGAATAAATAAACCACGTGATAGTGAATTTAAATATGCATGCTTATATGCCAAACAATCTTAGGAACTTTTAGAATGCTTAAGAGCAACATGCCCTAAATCCTTGTGTAAGAAAGATAATGGTGTGATGCCTTGCTCTATGCTTACTGTCATGCATGTGACCATATGGTGTTTTTAGTGAAGAAATGTGTGTTTTGTGTGACTATTGATCATCCAATGGCCACATTTATTTTATGTTTGTGTGGCCTTTTCTAACATTTAGTCACACAAAACATGTTTCTTTTGGGTATTTAGTCACATACAAATTAAGCATAAAGTGGCCAAAAGTGTTAATAAGTGTGACCATATGGTGTTTTAAGTGAAGAAATGTGTGTTTTGTGTGACTATTGCTCATCCAATGGCCACATCAATTTTATGTTTGTGTGGCCTTTTCTAACATTTAGTCATACAAAGCATGTTTCTTTTGGGTATTTAGTCACATACAAATTAAGCATAAAGTGGCCAAAAGTGTTAATAAGTGTGACCATATGGTGTTTTAAGTGAAGAAATATGTGTTTTGTGTGACTATTGCTCAACCAATGGCCACATTAATTTTATGTTTGTGTGGCCTTTTCTAACATTTAGTCACACAAAGCATGTTTCTTTTGGGTATTTAGTCATATACAAATTAAGCATAAAGTGGCCAAAAGTGTTAATAAGTGTGACCATATGATGTTTTAAGTGAAGAAATGTGTGTTTTGTGTGACTATTGCTCATCCAAATGGCCACATTAATTTTATGTTTGTGTGGCCCTTTCTAACATTTAGTCACGCATCGAATTAAGCAAACTGTGACCAAAAAGTATTAATAATTGTGACTATATGAATCTTTTAGTCACATATAAGAAATCAATATATATCAAAACAAATTCAAATATATATATATATATATATATATATATTCAAATACAATAAAATTGGAATGTATATAAAATTGTAATGTCGTACATAATAAAATTCTCAATAATTTAACGACTTCTGACTCTTGATCTTCTTAACTTCCTTTTGCATGGTATCACTAGAGACGTAACGCTTCGTTTGTATTTTAGGTGCAGTTCTGTTCTCACCAATCAGTTTTATGGTACTTGGTGGTGTTACCTGTAGGAAACAAAAGCCGGGGTATCAAACAATGAATTAAATATGAAGAATGATATATGTAGGTTTATAAAACACATGCATGTATGTACCTTTTCATCGAAAACCACTTGATCCTTTGGCCATGCATAAAAACCACCTACTGCATCCTTAACTGTTTTGAAACCGTTACTTCCTACATCTGGTATGCACGCTGCATCCACTAAAGCTATTTCAATAGACACTCTGTAGCAATCCTTTGGGAGTGGTTTGTTATGAAGCATTTGTTTTTCATCAGTTTTGTACACGTTACCCTCCGCAATAATAGTTGATTTCTTTAAGTGCCACAGTCTGCACTTAATTACCTAAAAAGATAATTTGTTGCATGTATATATGTATCCGTAATTAATTAAACTAAAGAACATATGAAAATGTTTAAATACATACTTGTGGTAGTACTGTTAATGGAGACTCCTGTTCTTGTGATCCGGAAAGTTGACGTGAAGAATCCTTTCGTTTTGATCTAGTCGATTTCTTAGATGCGACAGATTTAACAGTTTCCTATATGTATAATACACGGTAAATAATACATGTTTGTAGAATTCAAAAATCCCAGGGGGGTGATTTATTACTTACACTTATTTCCATTTCTTTTTCCAAAGTTGCAAGTCCATTAGACTTCTCAATGCTCGCAATTTTCTTACGTCCGGCAACACGTGTTCCGGCATCATCATCAGCACTGCTATTTATAAGATTAATGTTCACCGGAGACACCTGAAATATAAATTGTTTAAGAAGACTGCAGCAGTATTTAAAAGGGTAAAAAAAATGGAATGTTACTTTCTTATGTCTTACTTCCTTTTGTGTCAATGGAGTTGCAGTTGACTGCAACTGCCCCCTTTGTGCAACCAATTGTTTCATCAAATCCTGTATTACCGCCTCTTTTTCTTGACGTTGGCGCCTCTCATTATCAAGTTCACTTTGAAGTGACACCACTCTTTCATCAGATGCTTGTCTGATTCGAGGCAGATCAAAATACCTCTTGTAGGTTACTCCACCTCCCACTCCTCTCGCATATCCTCCCTTTTCCTTACCTAATACAAATGTCATGGCATCAGTGCCATGATCAAGCTTCAAGGTTCCTTGTTTGATCTTCTCCTCCGTCTCTTTCTGCACACACAATATGGGAAATAGGTTATTTAATTCTACCAGTATTAAATTTTAAATAATAGTATTAACTTATAAATAACAGTATTAACTTATAACTAACAGTTTTAACTTATACACTATCAGTTTTAACTAATACACTATCAGTATTAACTTATAACTAACAATAAACATAATCATAAAATGAGTCAAACACAATTTTTTGTCCAACTGTTCTGATATCATCATCGTGAAATTCTCCGTCTTTATTCACCCTTCCTTTCAACCACAGCGTACCACGCGGTGGTTCTTCATCTGGTTCAATTTCTTTATTCTCGATCTTATAAACATCAAATACATACACTTGTAAGATAAACCAATATAAACGAAAGTATGATGCTATTAAATGCAAATGTTTAATGTTTAATGTTACCATTTTATCCATCACACGGGCATATCCACCTCGTCCCATTCTATGCTGATAAACAGACTTGGGACGCGCCACTTTAGATGCAGCTGATTTCACCTTGCAACACAAAATAAAAAAGGTGTTTAGATGTAGTAATGTTGATAGTATACAACTAATATATATGGAAACATCAAATGTGACAGATATTTGAACTTGAATAAAAATGAATAATTAACACCTTGTATTCCTCGGTGGCCGTGTAGTTTACAAAATTTACCCAATCTTCAGCTTTTATAATTGCACTATACTTCGCCAGGACTTCATTAAGTTTTGAAAGGGTATTTTGGTTGGGCAATATGTAGTTTCGGTCGATTTCCTTCTGAAATTCCTTAAAAGTTGACCAAGACGATTCATTATCAGCTTTCGGACTGTCAAGTCAACATCAAAATATCGCTGCAAAGATTAACACCATGTTGTTAATTAGTTGCACACAATGTAAATGCAGAGATAAACTTATTAACAACTTGTACCTACGACAGCCAAGCCACTACTAGTTAAAAAAAAGTATATGTGTACCGTTATTTCGTCCCACATTTTATCTCTTGCTTCTGAATCAACCTTCCTCCAGGATAGAATCCTGACACCTATATGCTCACGAACCAAATCACCAAAAAAACTCGAAAACAATGCCCTGTTTTTTCCTGATATCCTATTCAGTGCATCGAAGGTTACACTGACCTTTATTCCGTCGGTTTTCCATAATCCCTGCGAAACTTAGCTAACCTAGTTATGCCCCTCTTAACAACATTCGCATTTGAATGGTTCTTTTCAGCATCCTCACCCTCATCTGAATACGCCTCTGATTCATATCCAAATGGGTTATCATTTTCACGACAATTGGTTTGAGTTGCCATGATTCGTCAGAAGTAATGTGTTAAAGAAAATTAGTAAACTTAATTGGTAAATAATGGTGTAAAAATTGAAGTTCTGATTGTTTTGCTTGAATCCTGATTTATTAGAGTAAAATTAGGGCTCATTATGGGGCGGTTTTCAATTAAGGAAACCATAATTTCCTAAGTACTTTTAAATATTTTGGCTGAAATTTGGCTCCAAATTTGATAATTTTAAAATGTGGCTCCAAATTGATAATATAAAATTTAAATATTTCATTTTTGGCTGCATTTTGAAACCAACACACATGACGAAATGGTTCTTACCCACAGTCCCAAACACCCATATAACTTCAAACCAGTACATATCAAAGACACATATAACTGCAGCTACACTAAAATCTCACCACATGGCGCATACAAATGTAGAAACAAAATCAAAAAATGGAATTAAAGCAACTAATTAAGCAACTATAACTAATAAGCAGTCCCAGATAAACAAGTAAGCACAAAAATAATCAAATCCAACCAAGGACTGCTGACACAACAAACAACCCTGAGACCTTACTTTAAGCCTATAAATAAGCTATTTATAAGCACTTAAATAAGCTCTAACATCCTCCAACAGTTAAAAAAATCAAGAAATCATGTAAATGCAATTAACTTAAAGCAAAAAAACAACAAAAACACCCTTAAAATTGACAACAACCTAAAAAATGAACAACCTAAGCAAAGCACTTATGAACCGCATATCCATGGCTCAACTTTGAAGACGACACATGGGATGCACCACTGTGATTGGATCAACCTCAAACCTACAGTAATACATTCTACCAGATATGAACTTAAACACCACAACCAATTCCTAAATGCAAAACAACATTAAAAAAAGATGAAACAAACTAGCGAGCGCATCCCATTCCATTCCATTGGATAAACCATCAAAAGATCCATACATGTTTCATTGTTAATATATCTACAAACCGTAATATTAAACCAAGACATTAGACATTATAAACAGATGACACTAGAGCAAAAGAAACCATCCTTTTACATAGCGAGCAACCCTTCAACCATTCATCGACTTAATTTTTTCTTCCTTGGTCTCGATATCCTCCTCAGCTTGAGTAATGAGATCATTCAACCCCTGCAGCTTAGTCCTCGCAGCCTCCAGTTCATGCCTAAGATCCATCAATGTGTCAAAATATTCATCCCCATCTCCAATAGCTACCATCTCAGCAATTAAAGCATTAAACTGCGCAATCTCATTCTTTACTGTGGTGGCCTCTTCGCGCATCCGGTTTATAAAGCCACGGAGACTGGAAATTTACTGAGCCTTGAAGAAACTCATGTAACCATCAACAAATGTCTCCCCGCTAAACTCAATTAGGTCATCAATAACACGCTTAGCCAAATGGTTTTGTGGTGATGGTGCTGCCATTGATAATGAAATTGGGTAAAATATGATATTATTGAAAGATTGATAAGAAAGGTTGAAGAAGAGTTGTGGGGATAGTGTGATAGAGAAGATACTTGTAACTCCTTATGCTTTCAAACTATAAAGACCTAAACTTTAAAACCGCAAAACAAGTCCTCCTTTTAAACTATCACTATAAATTAGGGGTGTTTATCCGTTTGGTTATCGGGTTGTTTGGTTTCGTTAAATCGGTAATTTTTTTATTCGGTTCAACACGAAAACCGAACCGAACCGAACTAGAATTAAACCGAAGCGAGCCGAAAACCGAATATGAATTCAATTCGCTTCTTGGGTTGACCCAAAAAGTCTTAAAAACGGATAAAACGGAAAAAAACGGACTAACGAGACAACGTGTAAGAACGTAAGAAAACGTATGGAACTTAAGAAAATGTACATTAATATGTAAAACATATGAAACCGTATGAAAACGTACGAAGAAGTCTAAAATAGATGAAAACGGGTAGAAACGGACGAAAACGGTCACAAACGGACTAAAACATGAAAAACCAGCGACAAAGTGTAAACACGGACGAAAACGTGTAAACAAAAACGAAACGTATAAAACTGATTAAAAAGGACAAAGTCGTACGAAAAAGGTGGAAAACGTATGAAAACACGCAAACGTGTAAAAAACGTATGAAAATGTGTAAAAGTGTAAGAAAGCGTATGAAAACGGCGAAAAAGTCTTCAAAACATATGAAAATGGCTAAAACGGACAAAAAACGAACTAAAGCGGACGAAAACATATAAGAACGTAATAAAATGTACGTTAATATGTAAAACAGATGAAAACGGACGAAAACGGTCAAAAACTTATACAAACGGACTAAAACATGAAAAAACCAGCGACAAAGTGTAAACACGGACGAAAACGTGTAAACAAAAACAAAAACGTATAAAAACTTATTAAAAAGGACAAAGTCGTACGAAAACGGTGGAAAACGTATGAAAACAGACGCAAACGTGTAAAAACGTATGAAAATGTGTAAAAGTGTAAAAACGTACAAAAACATATGAAAAGAGACGAAAACGTGTAAAAACGTACAAAATCGGAAGAAAACATGTACAAAACTAAGAAAACGTATGAACACGGACGAAAACATATAAGACCGACTAAAACGCCGCAAAAGCGCACAAGGGTTGTGTTACCGTGCCCAACGTATCTAACGCAACCCTAAACACATTTTCACACGGTGTTTTGAGTAAGACACGTGAGTTAATGATTTTATGTCATCCTGAAATGTCAAAATTAACGTGCCCACCTTTAATAACTTTAATACAGTTCATATAACCTTCACACTATAATATGAGTCAAAAGCATTGGGTTATAGTTGCTTAGAGTGTCATGTTACGACATGATTCAATCAATAGTATATATAAAATGTAAGCATATGAAAAACCCGACCAAATGGTCAATTTGCTGGCTACCCGAGAATGAAAATCCCAATTTGGTAAAAGAAAGTCAAAACACAATATTTTCTAGAAATATAAGATATTCCCAGGTCGTTTTAAGTCCTAACGGAGTGTGAATGGAAATTCGCGTTCGGTTCGTGATCGGGTGATAAAGAATAATGAAAGATATTTGGATTTTGTGAATAAATTTATGAAACATAAACTAAAAAAAAAAGAGCAAGGTTAGATGAAGTGGTTAACACTCTTGCCTCTGGAGAAAGAGGTCAAGGGTTCGATCCTTACCCCTTGCAATGCCGGAGGTCCTTTTCTACCTTTGGTAGAACCGGAAGCAGCCTCTCAAGGGTTCGATCCTCACCCCTTGCAAGGCCGGAGGTCCTTTTCAACCTTTGGTAGAACCGGAAGCAGCCTCTCTACCTTAGGTAGGGGTAAGGCTGTCTATGTCTCAACCTCCCCCATACACCGTGGAAGACGGTATTGGGACCCATAACCCGTGGAAGACGGTACTGGGAGTTACTTTACTTTTTTTTTGTTAACTAAAAACAACTAAATAAGCAAATAAATCAACTAACAAAAGTCGAAATAACCTAAAATGCACTTAATCCTAAAAATACCAAATATTGTAAATTTAAGCATAAAATTTAAAATTATTTTTTAAAAGTTCCAAATACTTAAACATATACATATATATATATATATATATATATATATATATATATATATATATATATATATATATATATATATATATATATATATATATATATATATATATATATATATATATATATATATATATTTTAAAAATTGTATTTTTCTGAATTTTATTTTATTTATTATGAATAAATAACCTTTTTAAACTAATTAAATGAAAAAAAAATCATTAAATCATAAGAAAAAAAACATTTTAAAACTAATATGAAAACTTTTCAAAAATTTAAGCAAATTTAAAATTCCCCCCACAAATTAAATTTATTCCCCCCAAAGTTGCATCAAGGCCATTCCAAACTAATTGCAAAAATTAACTCCTCCTCCTCCTCCTGTACCGCCACACCTCCCTCTCATCTCACCACAAATCCCGTCACCACCACAACTCTCCCGTCATAGACCCACCAGTCCCGTCACCACTGGTAAGTATTGTTATCTTCCTTTTGTACACATCGTTGTAACACATAAAATAACCCTGTTAAGCCTATTAGCTAATTGAACATTTGTTTCGAGATATCCTCTTGTAAATTATGTCATTTTCTTGTTAAATTTAGATAGTTAATTGGTTAAAAAAATTTAAGAACCCATGTTAAGCCTGTTACCACATGAACATGGAACCATAATTTAGCTAGTTAATTTCTTATTTTTCCTTGACCCAAACATCCCTTTAGGAATTGTTTCATTAGACTTTATTCAATTCTTAGCATAATTCAATACCACATTCTATCTTTGAGCTATCCTCATTACCTGGAATGTATTTTTTAACTTTTAAGATCATCAATTGAAGTTTGATGTTGTCTTGTATAATTGTCAATAACTTGGACTGTCTTTTTAACATGGCTGCAGGGACTACATTTATAAACATTGCTGCTCGGATAAGTGGGACACATTTATAAACATGGAAAAGTCTTGGATAGGAACTAATAGGACCAACAAATCTTATGTTGATGGAGTAGCATCGTTTATTGATTATGCAGTACATAACTTGCGGAAGATGGGGAACATCGACCCACGAGTTAAGAAAAATGATCTTTCAATGCCATGTCCGTGTACAGATTGTTTAAACCACATAGAGCATAAAGTGGAGAAAGTGCAGTTCCATTTATTCAGCAATGGGTTTGATCTAAGCTACCAAAACTGGACTAAACATGGAGATAAGGATGAGTCATCAATAAGTACCGAAACACCTGTTAACGCTACAACAGAGTTTGTTGACGACACGGATTTTGCTTCATATATTCCAACAGATGCCCCAGCAGCAGTAGAAATGGTTAATGCTACAAAAGATAATTTTGATGAGGATGATTTTGTCAAGTTTCAACAATTATTATTAGACGCAGAGAAGCCTCTTTACGCAGGATGTCCTGACTTCTCAAAGCTGTCCGCAATAGTTAAACTACTCAACTTGAAGGGTAAGTATGGATGCTCTGATAAGTTCTTTACTGAATTACTAGGATTGTTAAAGAAGATCTGCCTTGGTAACGAAATGGTGGAAAAAACTTATCAAGCCAAAAAAATTTTGAAATTGATGGGATGAGGATACAAAAAGATACATGTATGTATCAACAACTGCCTTCTTTACTGGAAGGATGACAAGGATTTGACTGCGTGTCGAACTTGTGGATATCAAGATGGAAGGTGGATAATAAGACACATAAAGTGTACGAAAACATTCCAGAAAAGGTAATGTGGTACTTTCCAATTATACCAAGACTGCAACGACTATTTAAGCTAGAAAGTATTTCAGAAGATTTAAGATGGCACGCGACACGGAGGATAACAGATGATGTGTTACGTCACCCCGCAGATTCAAAGGCATGGCGTACCATAGATGAAAAATTTCCCGAAATTGCTGAAGATCCAAGAAATCTACGGCTAGGAATATCGGCTGATGGGGTTGACGTCAACTCAGGAAATAGGCATCACAGTGTATGGCCAGTTTAAACTGTCATATACAACCTTCCTCCATGGTTGTTTATGAAAAGAAAGTTTATCATGCTTTCGGTATTAATATCGGGATACCCGAAAAATGATATCGATGTTTTCTAGAACCGTTTGTTGATGATCTGAAAACCTTATTCGATACAGGGGTTGATACATATGATGCATCCACAAAAGATAACTTTAATCTACGTGCCGTTGTGTTATGGACAATAAATGATTACCCTGCACTTGGCACATTATGTGGCTGCCCGTACAATGGATTCAAAGGTTGTGTAGTATGTGGGAAAGATACAAACTGTGTTAGACTTTCTGCCTCATCCAAGAAAAGTTATGTTGGTCACAGACGATATCTACCATATGACCATCCGTTCAGAAGGCAAAGGAAGGCATTTAATGGACAACAAGAATTTCTCTCGGCTCCAAATCCAATGACCGGGGAACAAATATACAACGAGGTACAACATATTGAAAATAAGTGGGGAAAAGGAAAGCGAACAAACAATAATGCATCAGAAAACCAAGAAGATACGAGAGGCAGAGGTGGAAAGATTCAAAAGTAGAAAAAGAAACATAACAGAAGTAGAGGGTAGTTCAAGCCAAGTGAACGGACAAAACGGTGCGTATTGGAAGAAATTCAACATTGGTATCGAAAACTTAGGTATTGGAGGCATAATTCTGTTCCACATTGTATTGATTTTATGCATGTAGAAAAGAATGTTGTTGAGAGTCTCGTTGAAACTTTGCTACATGTTCCGGGAAAGAGCGAAAGATGGGTGAATGCTCGATTGGATCTGGCTGAGTTGGGGGTAAAACAAGAGTTGTTTGCTATGCAAGAACAAGACAAAACAACACTACTTCCAGCAGGTTACACATTAACGAATGCTGAAAAAGATATTTTTTGTGAAACTTTACACAACATCAGGGTACCACAAGGCTATTGTTCAAATTTCTCTTGTTTGGTGAGCGTAAAGGATAGGAAGCTCATTGGCCTAAAATCGCATGACTATCACATGCTAATGCAAGAGTTTCTGCACATTGCAATACGTTCAATCGTGCACCCACCACACGATATGCTATTATCAGGTTATGCTTTTTCTTTAATTACTTTATCATAATATTTAAAAGTTTCATTATTTTATTTCGATTAATTCTCCTTACCAGCACTAAACCCTAATTTCCCTGCACTACCAGTACTTCAATTAACATAAAAGATGGCACAATTAAAGTTTGTAGACAAGCACAATCAAGTGGGATTTCTCAAAAAGCCTGCTGAAAGCACAGGCTTCGAGCAGATAGTGGACTTTCTAAAGGGTAGTCATATCAGGTATGCCCTTACTCATAATCCAACTAATTATGATTCCCTAGTCAACAGTTACTGGCAGACTGCTCTTGCTAGAACTATTGCTGATGGGACACTAGAGTTTAATGCAACTATTGATACATTAGAGTATTCAATCACGAGGAATCGGTCGAGAAGCAAGCTGGGTTGGTGATGCCTCTGGATTTCAATGTTGGCAAATAATCACCTCTTTCGGGATTGGAAAAGATTGGATATCTAACGATGGAACATTCACTTTTGGAAGAGTCATTTTACGCCACAATGGCGTTTCCTTGTGCATCATATTTTACATTGTATGAGCTCTAAAAGTGGTGGATGGTATCAATTTGGAAGCAATATTGCTTCTGCATTGGTCTGTCTCTCCTGGCGGAGACTCTTCAATTTTCAAAAATGATTTTTGATGCCATGGTTGCTAATTCCAAGAATAAGAAAAAGTTTTTGATGTACCCAAGATTTTTGCAAATGATCTTAAATGTTGAAACAGCAAGCAAACATCCTTACATTGCTCTTCCTT
This sequence comes from Chrysanthemum makinoi, assembly GCA_910596185.1. NCBI lineage: Eukaryota > Viridiplantae > Streptophyta > Magnoliopsida > Asterales > Asteraceae > Chrysanthemum > Chrysanthemum makinoi. Next base: position 299,231,997 of record OU343225.1, read on the forward strand.
TCACTAAAAAGATATTTGGTAATATGAAAAGGGGTTTTGAAGGGGTACACAAGCCACTTTTTGTCGCTATGTTGCCTTATGTTGCTACCGACCCTGAAGGTACATCTACATCATTCCATCTCCTACTTGCTACATCGAAGCTCAGGCTCAACCTACATCTGAACCAAAAAAGCGAGTTTGAACAGAGGACACCAACACCCCCACCACCTTCACCTTCAGTCCATGAGGAAGAACCACCAGTGATTCCTCAACCACAACCTCCAACACCCACTACTACAGCAGAACCCAGTTCCTTATCTATGGAAGATATACTTCAACTGGTTCCACAACTGATTCCAAGGGTTGATGAGTTGGAGAAAAAATTGAAGAAGACCAAGAAGTCACTGGGGACTACTCGCAAAAAAGTTAAGAAATTGGAGGGGAAATTCAAACAGACGGGGATAGACATTACAGACTCAGAAGGTGAGGAATCCTCTGAGGAAACTCAAATTAGTTCTCAAGGATTAGAAGCATTTGAAATCTTGGTTAAGAATTTCAGTCACAAGAAATCCTTTAAGAAGAGACTGGATAAAGAAGCTGCAAGTTCTAGTGGAGTGGATAAGTCTGGTGACTTTACTATAGATAAGTCTGGTGGACTTTGAAATTAAATCTGGCTTTTGATGAAGATTTTAATACTGGCTTTGATGCTGAAGTTAATACTGAACATATTAATCCTGGTAGTGATCCAGGTAGTACTTGTGAGGAGTTTGTGCATAGGAAGGCAAAGGAATAGTGTAAGAATCTTCTGAGCCTGTGAAGACCAAAAAGCAACTCACAGAAGAGGAAGCTATCTTAGCTGAGATTGCTAGGATTCAAGCAGAGGATGCGGCTGAAGAAGCTAAACGTGCAGAACTAACAAGGGATGATGAGCTGATTGCCAGAAGTCTGCAGGTGGAACCACAATTAACTGAAGAACAAATGAAAAGGAAAGCTGAAATTGAGCAATCTGCCAAATTCTACACTGATGAAGAATGGGATACTATAAAGGCCAGATTATTAGTAAACAGAGATATCCTTCCTGATATTGGCGGAGAAGACTATGCAAGTAAAATGGTTGAGCTAAATAATGAGAAGAAGAGCTTCTCGAGAGCAGAGACAAAGAGAAAGGATGAAAAGACCCTTGACCAAAGCTGAGCAAAGGGATTATATGATCCACTATGTCAAAAGTCAAGGGAATCCTACCTGGAAGTTGAGCCAGTTAAGGAAATTGAAGAATGATGAACTAAAAGCAGAATTTGAAAAAGTAGTGTACCAAAATAAAATTTTTTTTCCAATGGATTCAGATTTGGAAGCTTCAACGCTTAAAAGGAAGGGTTACAATCTTCAACCAAAGGATGCTAAGAAGCAGAAGATTGCAGAGACTGAAAAGGTTGCTGAAGCTGAAAAACTTGGTGATAAGCCAAAAACTGTAAAGAAAGAGGAGGAAGCTTAGGTTAAGCAACCAGGTTTGAATATGACAAGGAAGAAATCCACTGGAAAGAAAGGAGTGAAAAAGGATAAGACAAATGTTAAGAAGGAAGTGGAAGAGTACATGAAGGATAAGGTTGATGAACCGTCATCAGAAGAGTTTACCATGGGCTCCATTCCTATAGGTTCAGCACTTCCTGCTAAGATTGCAAAGGTTCAGATCATCAAAAATGGGAAAAAGGTAGTTTACCTGATAGTAAGGGAAAATCACACAGACACTATATATGTGAACTTTCCTGGTTTATTGAGTGATTTGTCCAGGGATGATTTGAAGACCATGTACCAGCTGATGATGGAGAAGCATGGTGACAAGAGACCTGAAGAGGAATATGAAAGAGTCCTCTGGGGTGACTTGAAGACCATGTTTGAGACACCAGATGCTGATAATGAAATGTGGAAGTTGGTCTGTCAAGAACAAGTGATCGGATGGAGATATTTCCACACTTGTCAGGTGCACAGTTTGGAATTAGAAACTGCAATTCTTTATATGCTTACAGAAGTGGAGTATCCACTTCCAAACAGTATTTGCAGGGCTATGCTTGAGAAGAAGCTGTTAGGTGAAAGAAAGGATGATGCATGCTATCAGGTTTTGAGGTTAATTGAATCAAAAGCTCAACAGCAATATCTGGCATATAACAGTTAAGTCTGGTAGTATTCGTAGTTAGTTCTGTTTATGAAAAAAAGAATAGTTTATTAGAGTTTAGGGAAGGCATATATACGCGTAGAGATATATTAGGAAGAGATATCTATATCCTTCTACACGTTTTGTATACTAGGTTTTCCTAAGTGTATTAAGGAACCCTAAAGTATAGTGAAATGAACTTGTACTTAGACGAATAGAAATATTAATAAAAGAAGTTTATTAGTGAAATAGTATTTGTGTTCTTCTTGCTTGTTGTTAAGATTCCGCAGTAACAATCAAGTACTCGTCGTTAAAGAGTTCTTCATATATATAATTAGTTTGGATTTATCCAAGTTTAGTAAATTGTGGTGTTGCACAAGTGTTAATATGTGTGTTTGTGTGTGCATATCAATGTGACTATAAAAGCCATCACCTACAAACCCACATTTTCATTAACAACACAATAAATGCAACAAACTTGACCATATGGTGTTTAAAGTGAAGAAACGTGTATTTTGTGTGACTATTGATCATCCAATGGCCACATCAAATTTATGTTTGTGTGGCCTTTTCTAACATTTAGTCACACAAAGAATGTTTGTTTTCGGTATTTAGTCACATACAATTAATCATAAAGTGGCTAAAAGTGTTAATAAGTGTGACCATATGGTGTTTCAAGTGAAGAAAGGTGTATTTTGTGTGACTATTGATCATCAAATGGCCACATGAATTATATGTTTGTGTGGCCTTTTCTAACATTTAATCACACAAAGAATGTTTGTTTTGGGTATTTAGTTACATACAATTAACCATAAAGTGGCTAAAAGTGTTAATAAGTGTGACCATATGGTGTTTAAAGTGAAGAAACGTGTATTTTGAGTGACTATTGATCATCCAATGGCCACATATTAAGTTACGTGACCATATGTACTGGATTTTGGCTACACTTAAATAATATGTGTGACAAAATGTTTAGCGTGACCATATATGGCATTTGGTCACGGTGTTAGTAGCAAATGTGACTTTATAGATTAGCTTTTGGCAAGCTAACACAAACTAAACTTTAAACACACATATTAACTTACGTGAACATATGTACTGGATTTTGGCTACACTTAACGAATGTGTGACAAAAACTTTAGTGTGACCATATATGGCTTTTGGTCACAGTGTTCAAGTGTGTGACATATATTTGTCCTTTGTTTATATGTATATCGTGACTAATGCTTCAACCTTACTTTTCATTTGTCACTTGTTCCAATTTCAGATGTGGCTAAAGAGTTGGCAAAACATATCAGTTACCCTTAAATAATGTGTGACAAAACTTGACTCTATGATTTAGACACACACAAAATTACTTCATGTGACTAACGCATCAAGGTTACTTGTATTTGTCACGCGTTCCAATTTCATATGTGGCTAAATGATCTGAAACAAAATCACCAGATACCTTTAGCCACACAATGTTCAATTGTGTGGCGATACAGTTCTAATGGTCACACAATCAAAATTTTGATGTGTGACTAATTAGTAAATGTTGTCAATTTTCGTACCTTCAGCCATACAAATATGCGAATGTGTGGCCGTTCCATTTCGACCATGCGTGACCAAATCCCGTTTTTGTACTAGTGAATGTTAATCAATGAATTGAATTATTCCTCTTGCCTCCATGTGACAAAAGGATTTCAAATATACGATGCACATGTTGAGTGGGAGCTTTTTCTAAAAATATCAAAAATAATTCAGGTACAAAATGTTTTGATCATGTATCACAAGTACTTGGATTGATTTTCAAATGGTTTTCAAGTGGTTCCAATGGCAGATGAACAATACCAAAAAAGATCGACCAAATTTACTTTATGTATGGTGATATAAGGATGGTTAGGTTTGGTATGCGTTCCCACTATCCCGCCAGAGCCGGAGGGATCTACCCAGGGACAATCCACTAGATAGTGTAGAGTCCTTAGGTATGATGAAAAAATGGAGAATAGTGATAAATGGGAAGAGTGCAGACTAAGAAAGAGCTAGAACTGGAATAAACCCAACAATGTTCTAGTTATGAAGTCTCGGTAAGCACTGAAGGGGTTGAAGAATGAAAAAGAAATGAATGTGAAAAGGGTGAAAATAAATAGCCCTCCATTATTTCAACCTTAGGGCATAAACCGGGTTCAATTCATATGCTACTGGCTGTTACCTAGGTAACACCGGTATTGAAGACAAGACGTCATGGACCCAGTGACGCACTGCACTACATCTTCCTAAGCTACTCAAGTTCCTCTTAAAAGGACTTGTTTCATTTTCACGGCGAACCTACATTATCTATCGACTTTCTCTTAGAGATGGTTGATATTGAAGAAGGAGACCCTCTCCCTAGTCTCCGGCATAGGGACCAAATGTGCACTATTGAGTCTAGAGCCACGAGATCATCTATAAATCTCATTAGGACACTGTCAATGAAGACTCTCTATTTCACACAATGTGGAAAGAGAGAACATATTTTAAGAGTCCTACGCATTATCCTTGTGGTATTGCCAAAACATCTGAGTGATATGCCAACATACTCACAATGAAGATGGAAATCCTTCTAGAGCCAACATCAAACAAGCTCTTCGTAGGTGGCATGTGAGATTAATCCAATAGATCTACCATGTGACAACTGAACAGAAACAATGAGGTGATTCAAAATTATGAATCAATCCTGGTTCAGGTAATGGATTGACGGATTCCTTTGAAAAATTGGTCGTTGTGCGGAAAATTCTTTTCTCTAGCACATCGACTGTGTCTTAATATTTCAAAAATAAAAGGTGTTTATGATTGATAATTGATTTTCCTTAAAACCTTCATTGTATTGCAAAAACACTTTATATTGAGCAGTACACGATTGTTTTTCAAATCTCTTTTCATCAATCAGTGAATCTCAAATTCGCTGGTTCACTCATTCCGTGTTGTCTTCTTTGAGACGTTCCGGATTGAGAACGGCTAGAGCAGATGCGAAACCCTGTCAAGGAATGTTTTTGGAATTATACCTGATCACAGGCAGTACTTGTACTGATCAACGGGAAATCGTGGGCCGTGTACCTCAATTCAACGAAAGTGATCAAAGACACTTTCGTGCGCTTTATTGCTACTTGATTGTAGGAAGGTACACCGGCGTTGCAGGTGATCAAATTGAGAGGTCAATCCATTGCCGCATGCTCCACACACACATTCACCGAAATCATGATAAGTGCATCAACAACTCTGATATTTACACTCCATGGTTCTGCTACGCTGCTGCAAATATCATGTATCAACTAAAGCTTCCGTTACTCTAATGAGAAGAAATCATGATCCAGAATGTGAGCATGTTGGTCCTATGTCACAACATCACATAATGTCAACACTGCAAAGGAAGAGTCAGATATTTATGGAAGCTGATGATATCAAAGTTGGCTCAAAACTCATCATCATGTGGATCAGTTAAAGACCTCCACTTGGATTAACCGAACATGCAAAACATGAAGAGTCAAAGACTACGGGCTACTGAGCAAAGAACTTATACAAGAATCCAAGAACAATCTTAATGTAATATCTGTTTGTACCATATGTATTATGAGGTGACCTCCCTTAGGGGGAGATTTTTAGGATTTAGAAAATCCAGTCATTAAAGTGTCGGTAACCTCATGTATATGTAATCGTTAGAAAGCTCGTAGTCGTAGTTATTTAATGTTAGTTAGTATTTAGTTTAGTAACACCTAGGAGGACGGACGGGTCTTTACCCACTGTATGCTTGATCCACAGCCCGTAGGTGGCATATGTTGTAAGACACTATAAATACCCTCAACCTCACAAGGTAGAGGGTTGGAGCTTCAATACCATTTTTCTTTTATTTCACATAGTTCCCAACTCTCTTCCCTTTCTCTCTCTAAACTTAGTATACTCCCCATATGCTTATGGTTTGATGTGTTTGTGAAATCTTATATGTTACAGTTTTAACCCTTGGGCAATTTGCTCACATCCTCCGAATTCCAAATCATGGACAATGTGCCTTCACTGAAGATTGGTCTCTTGATTATCTTTTCAACTATCGTGAAGAAAATAGTCCATATTGTTCACACATACCTTCCCCTCAAGACTTGACTCGCATGTTATGCAAACCTCGACCCTATTACTCGGATCCAAACATTATCTATATACGGGATATCCGAGATGAGTACAAGCCTCTCGCACTCATCCTACGTGAAAATGTTTGGAGTCTTAGGAAATCGAAATCCTTCCCGCTTGTTGTGATCACATAATGTATTATTTGCTAACACAACAACCATACAATCTCGCCTATTTCTTCGCAAGGCGAAGTGTAAATCTTCAAGGCTCCAAGAACAAACTAATCCCTTATGGAATGTTCTTGACACATCTTTATCATCACATCATGTACTTCCACCCTCAATTTCAAAGTCCATTGTACATACTTGTGAACAAGATGATGGAACCTCTAAACACATCTCTCATGAAGACTTTCTTCATCCCTGAATCGGCAAATACTCATCAACCATTTGATGATCCATCTAGCGAAAACTCTCAAGAAACTTAGGTTCCTTTCAAAATAGGGCCAATCCTTAGTATTCATGCTCTATCAATGTAATGCAATTTCTTTGATGAAATAAAACATCTTACATTTGATATCTCTACTATATTAGTGTTAGAACTTCTTAGAAAACACTAACCTTGAAATATGATGCTTTGTGCAACCCTTGCATACCTTTTGTAAAGGTGTTGTTTAGCAAGGAAGCGGATCCCTAAGTTTGTGTTATACGGATCCCTACTTTTAGAACCGGTGGGATGAGGGCAATCACGGTTGCAATCTTTATACTTTAAACCATGTCTTTAGATCACTTCACACTAGCCAAACATAGTACCTTAGGACCAATTAAGTCCTTCTCAAGCTGAGTAAAATTTCATACTCAATCATAACTCACTTAGATCACACTCAAGGTACTTTTCGATCTATTGTTTCACCAAAACTCATTACTCTTCCGCTCTTACACTCACACATCATTCCTCACATGTTAATACATCTAGCTTTGGAAATCTTTCAATCTTTGCAAAAGATTTTAGTCATCCTTACCTCAAAATGGGTCAAATTCTAGGTTTTTCATTTTCTATAACCTTTAAGATACATTTCAAAATGATATCTTAAGTTACTATCTGATCTCTAGGACCATTTAGCTCCATTTGAGACTCTCAAGTCTTTAGTGTCATCTTTGTTCATTCATTGGTACTCATAAAAGTTTCAATTTCTTCCATAAAAGGCAATCATTAGCTACATCACTCATTGCCCTTGAACATTTAAGTACCCTTCCATTTAAGACACTTAGGAGGACTGAAACACTCAAAAAGGTATAGGCTTTAGACCTTACAAACATCATTTCTATCCTTTCCTAGCTGCTGAGAGATGGATCCCTAGGATTAGCTTAGACGGATCCCTCATTGGAGGGAACCGTGGGATCCGTGTGACAGATTCATGTCAACTCAAGCTAAAACAATCATTTCAAGCTCATCTTGCTAACTTGAACACTCCATCTCATCTTAATTAAGATCCTATATCAGTACAACTCTGAAGTTGACTCTTGTGCATGCTAATCATCACATTCCAAGAAATCTTAGTGGCTTAAGTCTTGAATGCACTTGCCAAATCCCTTGCTTTATAAACCACATTGTTAGGACCCCTAAAGTCATCATCTTCATCCTCATTTTCAGCACTTAGAAACCTTTACAAACCTCTTTGAATCATCTCATCATGAGGAAAGCTCCTAATGGTAACTCATCCACCAAAGGACCACCCAAGAAAATTGCTCGTGTTGTACATGAAATTTCCTTAACCGAATCATCTCCGGTTAAATCCACAAATGCTAGGATTTCTCCTCCACCAACTCAACCAATCAAACCAATCCCTAAAAGGATAGTTCCCACAAAACTACCAATGCCAAACACCACCAAACCTCCTAAACCAAACAATCCCATTTCCACAAAACCATCACCATTGGTGCCTAGAGCCCTATCATTCACCACTCCACTCTCATCACCACACCTCTACAATCTAGAGGATTTGCCTCCTAGGCCATCTCACCCTCCACCACCGGAAACATTCTCCTCATTAGGAGGAATAGTGGAACAAAATCAAGGTGTTGAGTCAACATTAGCTCTGGCTTCCTTTTCTCCTTCAAATAATCCCTTTTGGATTATGAGAAATCATCAAAGTCAACCACCCGACCACATGGAAGTTGACACTTCTCTACCACCACCATCATTCTTGCTCGAGCCATCTTCGAATACGCCTCTGCCAATCCCTCCTTCTTTTGAGGCTCCCCAACCCGCTTCACTTGATCCTTTACATCAAGCAATTTCCTTTCTTCCATCACCACTATCGAGCCATGACAAAGATTGTTATCATTGTCAACATGTTGAAGGGTTGATACATGAACTACGTGAAGAGCAAAGTTTCATGTTTTATCACCTCCTCGAACATTTCGATGAGGTCAACAAACCCAAACAACCATGAGCCTAAGGATTAAAATGGTGTCCTAGTCTCAAACTTAACTTAGATCATTTAGGAATCCCATTTCACATTTAATCATCTTCTTGAAAGATTGGACCAAATCAACAAGTCTACTCATCCTTAGACTCAAGCACATGGTTGCTTCTTAAGTTTTGGTCACTTTTTGGTATTAGTAGAATATGTATTACATGGCTAATCATTCTCTTAGTTTTTAGAGATTTGTAGATCATCTCTTATATTTTATTGAATGATAGTTTATATGCCATATTTATTTGAGTATATGTTTGTTGCTTGAATACATATCTCACTTTGATGTTAACATTATTTGTTACATCACCATTGCTGAATTCTGTCATCAGATAGACGGATCCCTGAGTTTTGCCTAGACGGATCCCTCCAACGAGGGAACCGTGGGATCCGTGCAACAGAAGCCTAGTTTTCTACTAACTTGAGTCTTATTTGCAGGAAATTATGCATTATATACTTATCTTCTAACCTTTGTTTTGTAGATTTTCAATTTACACGTGAAGACTTTGACACCCTAAACTAGGGGGAGCTTTGTGTCAAAGCATTACATTGCAAAATCACTTGCAATATTAAGATTACATTTCATGACGTCCCTTTGCAAAGTTGCAATCATCAAGGGGGAGCATATTCGTCACATAGACGAAATCCTTTGCAAACTTAGTTGAAAATGAACTAGCTTAATATTTTTTTTACTTTGACGCCCTCATAAAGGGATGGACTCGTCAAGGGGGAGTTAAGACGAGAACTCTTCCCGTCACTTGCTCTTTATTTTTTTTTCACATGTTTTTTCTTAAAACAATGTGTTAGTTTATTTTCGAAGCTCTTTTTGTTTCGACAAAAAGGGGGAGAAGAGAGTAAAAACTAAAAATTCAAGCTTTTACGAATTTTAGGTTTTCCTAAAATAATTTTAAGTTTTGTCATCAACAAAAAGGGGGAGATTGTTAATACAAATAAGCCGTAAAAACGTTTATTTATATTTTACGATCTTCTAATGTTTTGTCGATAACAAACGTAAAATCATTTTAACGAAACAAGTAAAATACGTAAATGGTTTGAGCCAATAGTTTTATAACACACTTACGTTTTCACATAAAACACTAAAACAAGTATAAGTGATTTTATGATTTAATAATACATATGTACAACAACTAGTGTTTACATATTGGGTAAATATATACACAACTAGTATGTATTATAACGGGTAATATAAATGGGTAGAAACTTAAGTATTTGACCCATTGACCAAATACATTGAATATAGTTGAGTAAAACCCAAAGTCCATGACCCATACCCATGGAGCATAACCCATAACCCATTGCATGACATCATGCATAAGTCATATATGGATAATATCCATAACCCATGGTTTTAATCCATGAACCATGGACTAGATGCATTGCATCTTGTAGATACATATCTACTTGGATACCCATGATCCATAACCCATGACTCATGACCCAAAACTCATGGGCAAAAGGGAGCATCCCACGGATCCCTAGTAATACACTGGACGGATCCCTCAAGTGAGGGATCCGTGGGATCCGTAGAACAGTAGTTGTTTTTCCTCTATAAATAGTGAGCCATTTCTTCATTGTTTCTCACCCCCTTTCACATATATTTTCTCTTTGAGTTATAAACTCTCTAACCTCAGATCCAAGTGATCTATGTATGTAGTTTTGTTTTTGTATGATTCTCTAAGTTCCTCTTAAAGGCGAGATCACCACCTTTTGAAGTAGAGCAAGCTCAAGTCCATGAGTAGCCATGCTTCGTTATCATCAATATTACTGAGGTTCTCTTGTTGATAGTTCTCTTCTTTCTCTTAAGAAGTGGAGTGTCGAAGACATAAGTGAAAGAAGTCTAAAGGGTCAAGACGAAGACATTAGTAAAGGATGTCGATCGTCCGTATTGAAAGCACTAGTGAAGGGTGCTTAGAAGTCAATGCTAAAGGCATTAGTGAAGGGTGCCTAGAAGTCAAGTCATAAGGCATTAGTGAAGGGTGCCTTGAGATCGAGTCAAAGGCATTAGTGAAAGGTGCCAAAGGTGTACATTCGATATGGTGTGTTCGATGTACACGATAGATTAGTATTGGGTCAAAGGATATTGATATCCTTGTTGATGTTGTTATAAGGAGTTGATCTCCTTTGGGGTTAGTTGTTGTCGTAGTGTTGGGTAGTAATTCCTCCTTTGTATTGGAACTCGGTGTCTAACCTAATACCGGATAAAGGATAGGCGACGTTGTGATAGGTTTGGTTCTACCTCGTGGAAGAACCCGGTATCTAGCCTTTTACCGGATAAAGAGTAGTCAACGTTGTGGAGGCTTCTCCGCCATAAGGAGTTGGTGTCGTGTAGTGATTACAAACTCTCGAGTAGGTGACTCGGGGAGTGGAGTAGGGCAAGGAAGGTGTCCTTGTAGCCGAACCACTATAAATACTCGCGTTGTGGTTTTGTGCTTCTTATTACTTATCTTTTCATTACATACTTATATATGCTTGTCTATCAACATCCAACACACATGTTTAAATAGATTGACATAAGTCGATCTAAATAGTTTAAAACCAAGTTTTAATCGGTAAAACTATTCAACCCCCCTTCTAGTTTTCCACACGTCTTGTAATACATTTTCTTAAAGGTTGAATCCAACAATTTCTTATCGTATGGAGTCATTTCCACTCGTATCTTGGTGTGTGTCATTCTCATTCTTATTTTTTTTGTGTGACTTCCATCGAGTCTACTTTATGGCATGATTTGTGATAATAGAAATGACATATGTCTACCTCATTTTGAGTATGTCTTTTCAACAGACTATCCCTAACACCAATCATCATATGTAGATGATTATGTCATTCAAAAGGTTTGTAAGAACTCGCCTTCCCAATGACAACTTGGAAGAAGTCATTTTTTGTGTTAGTCAACGAACGAATCTTGTTCTTGTTAGTGTGATTGGTTGAACAATTATACCTTAGGTTCTCAGTCGGGTTGTTACACTCAAGTGACTTTGAATTGCAATACGCATTTAATTTTTTTTTTGGTCGCTCAACTTTCTTGGGTTTCTTCTTTGTTTTTATCCTTTTGACATACTTTCATCACGTGTCTAACCTCTAGCATACTTTGATATGCTCACATACCTCATCAAACTCATTACTTTTAGGTAGCTACGTGTTAACATAGTTTAACCCTTGCATGTTTTGCTATGTGTTCTATAATGACTACTCCTATTTTGTTATATATTATGTTGCACGTAGCAAACCCTTGATGTAGGGAACACCTTTGTAAGAATTTGATACATGGATTCGCTAGAAACAATGGTAAATATAGAATGTGGTACAATAACCATAGGGGAGAATTGAGCTGGCGGATCTCAGGAGTATTTGAATACATTGCACAGAGTCGTTCTAACAGTGGTGATAGAAGACTTCACTGGGATGATGCAAGCTCGCCTTTCTGTGGAGAAAGAAAGGTATTGTAATAAGGGGGAGAAGAGAAAGCAAATCTCAAAGCAACCATCTTACTGGTTGAACCACCTTTTTGCTTCGACAAAAGAGGGAGAAGGAAGTGTAAACAGGTAACTTTTATATGTTACTGTGTGTCACGGTTTACATATTTGTCATCATCAAAAAGGGGGAGATTGTTAGTGCAAATATTATGATATTTAAAATAACATTTCTTCAGTTTTAATAATGACAAACATCTAACTTGTAATGCATAATGTAAAATGCTTAAGTTACTTGTAAACAGAAATCATCAATCCATACTTACATCAACATCTCTCGAAGTCTCAAGTATGCTTCAACTCAGCCGTAGATTTTCATTTCGACGAAAATCACTTAAGGTATGAACAAACAAATTTATTACTTGACGGATGATCAAAGAAATAAATTTCTTGTTCTAAACTTCACATTTTTATAAATGTGACAAAAAAAATTTCAAAAATACATGTTACCAATTATTTTTGAATTCTAAAGAAATGTTTTAATTGGTAAAAGTATTTCAAAAACAGTAACAGCTATTTCCCCTCCCCCCCCCCCCCCCCCCCCAAAATAGCTCCAAACATCCCTAAATAAACCTTCACCACTAAAAACAAAAATTGAAGCGTTTTTGTCTAGGAAGACACCACTAAATTTGACGGTGCTGTCGAATAATTAACGGTACCATCTGAACTTTAACGGTACCGTCGGTCTGTAACGGCTAGTTTTTTCTTCCCTATAAATAGTGGACCATTTTACATTTCCAAACTTGATTTTTCCAGTCAGTTTTCTCTGGTCTAATCCCTTCTTATTTAGATCACTTTCTTTGATCATTTAGTTAGTTTTAATTTGTTTAAGAGTGACCTAATCATCGAACCAAGTGAATACCTTCATTCCTCTACTAGTGCAAGAGAAGAACACATCGTATCAAGAAGATACAAAGTGTTGTAGTGTTAGTGTAGTGCACTCGTAACATTTATTACGTACTTGTTGTATCTAGTTATACATCAAGTTGTCTATCAACTTGTTTAGTTAGTTTGTGTGGATCATTGTGATCTTGTAGAGGTCGAGGAGATCTTGTGTAGTGATGCGTGGGTTCAGGGTCGAAAGACTTCCTTTTCCGCGAGCCAGCTTTAGAACCCACTAGGCAGTGTAATTAATTATTATAGTGTAGTATGGGTAAGCCCAGGGAGTTGATCGTTCTCTAAGGGAATAGAGATCCTAGTAGAGATGTATGACGAGAAGGTGAGGTTGAGGGTGATACTTTTTTAGATTTTTAGATTTTTTGAGGAAAACAAGTAAAATCTCGGGGTTTAGGAGTGGGGGTAGTACTTCTACCAATTTTAACTTACTAATAATTAAAAGTAAAAACTAATTAACTAATAAAAACAAGAAGATAAGCTATGGATTGATTGGTGTGTTCTTATGAAAATTAAAAGCCTGTTTACTTAGATGTTCTTACTCCCTAGTTATCTCATATTAGTCGGTTGAATTGTCACATCCTTATCTTAATTCGTGCATTTTATTCCGTGTTAGTCATAAGGGGGTGTACATAATTCCCTAGTTTTATGAATCGTAACTCTCCTCTAGACTACCCGGGATCGCCAAGTACCGTAGTATCTCCCCCGTATACTCTATTATCCTAAAGCTACAACTCAAGCAATAGACACAACGATGGCTCAAGTGCACTCTCAAGCTTTGTGCAATTTAGGATGTTCAAGCTCGCAAATATTAAAGAAGAAGCTAGTTTTCCTTACTCTAGCGTTTATCAATTAAAACAAGAGACAACCTAACAATAATCAATAACTAGGTTTCATAGATCTAAGCGAGCACAATAGTAATTTAGCTACTCATGATAGATAAGCATGCACACACACAAACAATTAAACATAGGATAAACATGGTGTTATAATGGATTAACAAACTTATCTTTGAGTGTAAAGAAGGGTTTGGAACCCTAAAATACTGCCCAAGTCGGACTATGAAAAAACTAGGGTTTGCTCTCCAAAATATTCCTCTCTAAATGCAGAAAAATCAAAGTCTATATATAGATTTACAAATGCGACGGCGTCGCCTTTTGATGGTGACGCCGTCTGGTCGCCGTCATTATGGTTTCGCTTAGGACAAGTCATCGTTGGGACAACGTCATGTGAGAATGTGACGCTGTCTGGCTTCAATAAGGACGTCATCTTGGAATGAGTCTTGGTCATCTGGTGTAAAATAAAGAGTGACGCCCTCCAGAAATAAGGCGTGACGCCGTCATGCTCTAGAACCAAAATCACGCCTAAGCCGTCACTAGAATTTCTATTAGAAAACCTCCTTAGCGACGGCGTCGCCCTTTGGGTTGGGATGCCGTCAAGTGCAGAAATCAGCCTTGTTTCTTGACTTTGTCGTTTTCTTCATGTTTTCGCTCCTTTTCGTCCAAAAGTGCTTGATTCCAGCATTTTGCTTCCAAAATACCTAAAATGTGAAAAGGAACAATTTTAAGCAGTAACAGATATAAAATGTATCGATTTAGAGCTAAAATGACCACCTAAAAACGTATGTTTTAAATCCTTATCAAATATCCCTACACTTGGAATTTGCTTGTCCTCAAGCAAATGTGCTTTCGGCCAATCAATTTATAAGTTAGGGTCATTTAGCATTGGTTTAAATTAGTTTACAACAAGTACAAGCGCCACAATAGTTATAACAAGCACGAAAATTATACACTATCATTTCACAGTTGGTGTTTGGATTTTCTCATCTCTCGGGTTTATATGAAATATAACATGTGAGGAAATGGAAGATAAACACTCACTACCTGGCATAGTACATAGATTACCATAGGCTTAAGAAAAGATCAAACCTCCAGGGCTTTGGTGTAAGCACCTAGGAATAACTATCTAAGAGGTCTTTACAAAGGGTTATAATGTTAGGCTTAGGGTAGGGAAGTAAAGGGTTTTGTTGGATAAGGGGATATTTAGTGGTGGCAAGTCAAAAATATTATGTTACAATAGGGATGAGCACGGTACTAGTCCCGTACCGATTCCATACCGAATTAGTGGTACCGATTTTTTCCCGAGCATAATTTAGTGGTACTGGTACCGGTACCGTCAAGTAGAATGGGATTCGGATACCGGTACCGGTATCGGTATCGGGAAATCGGGTTTTCCCTGTTTTGTTTTAGAGTTTCCCGATTTGGTACCGGACCCGTACCGAATTAGTGGTCCAGGTTTTTTTTCACCTTATATCGTAGTCCCGGTACCATAACGTATATAGAAAATTGGTACGGTTCTAGTACAGTTTCGGTACGGTTCCGGTTCGGTTTTGGGATTCGGGTCGAAATGCTCATCCCTATGTTACAAGCATGTAAAACGCGGCGTGGCTAAGCCAAGACTCAACTCACTAATACTAGATAACTTGAAACAAAATTAAAAGACATAAATTTAAAAACATAAACATAAAGATAGATGTAGGATGGTAGCCCATATGTTTTTCTCATTTTTTTCATTTTTTTCACACTTGAATTTTTTTTCCATACCTTTTTACTCTATCATCCTTTACGATAACATCAAAATAAAGAGATTTATAAGAGCATCCCTACACTTGATGTCAGGGATTGGAAATTCCATAAGGAAGTGTCGGTCACCCCAATTATAGTCTAGCATATGTTATCTCGTAGACATATCGTTATTTACTAGTTATTTAGTTAGTTAGCTAGTTAGTTATTAGTTTAGAGCAACACCGTGGAGGAAGGACGGGTCTTTACCCACTGTATACCTGATCCACAGTCCGAAGGAGTACATTTTGGTTGTAACTATAAATACCCCTTCCATCCTTGGAAGGGGTGGTGCTTCTTCATAATCTAATCTTTCATTTTTTGTTTTACTTTCTCTCTCTAGAACACCCTTTCATCTCTTTCTATCTCTAAACATGGCATACTTGTATTATCATCATCCTAGGCCACCCGAATCATCAAACAACATAAAAATCATGATCCTAACAAATGGTATCAGAGCCAAGGTTGTGTTGTTCTTGATGATTCTTATGGTTTTTGAGCGGTTGTTTGTATGCGATTTGTGTGGTTTTCTTGGACGCGGTTTGTATGCGGTTTTTTATGCGGTTTGATACGGTATTCGTGATGATTGATGTGGTTTTATTGCTGATCAGATGGCGATGTTGCTTGTTTGATGCACTTTTATGCGTTTTTGTGCTACTGGTTTTAAGCAGTTTTCTTTAAATCAGTTGGTCGTAAAAACTGTTGATTTTAAAAGTTTTTAACAAGTTCTAAACTGGTTTAAATCTTATTATTACTGGTTTTAACAAGTTTTTTTTCTGGTTCTGAATCTGGTATTTAAGTAGTTGGTTAGTTTTCTGTTCGTCTCTCAAGTTTCCTGGGTTTGCAGTCTTGAGTTCTTGAATGCGGTTTGATAATATGCCTCAATGCGGTTTGATGAGAAAAAATGTCTAGATTCTATGTACGTTATGTGTTTTGGTCTTATTCAGGAGTTTTGACTCATGTACGTTTTAGTTAGAAGCAATTTGGACAGAAGCGTTTTGGAATGAAGCGATTTGGTCAAAGCGTTTTGATTGCAAAATGGTTATGTGTTTTGGTTCAAAATGGTTATGCGTTTTGGTACTAAAAGCGTTTTGGTTATGCATTTTGATGTTAGAAGCGGTTTGATGGGCTAACAAAAGATGCGATTTGTTAACGGTCAAGTATGCATTTAGACGTTTTTCTGTGGTTTGAGATAACATGGACAAAAGCGGTTTGATACTCGAAAGCGTTTTGATAAAAGGAAGAGATTTGAATAAACTGCGGTTTGACCTGTACTATGCGATTTGTTAGTAAGCGGTTAGACAGGTATGCGGTTTGACTTGCATGATGCGGTTTTGAACGCACAAACGAAGATAAGAAGTCAAATGCGTTTTGATTAAATAGTGAGCTTTTGAAAAGAAGTGATGAGAGGCTAAAACGGTTTGATTCTTAAGCAGCTTATTCAAGATCAATCAAACAACAATCAAACAACCAACAAACATCAAATATCAAATTCAGAAGTCTAAATTCATCAATCATCAAGAATCAAGAATCATCTACATCAAACATCAAGACATTATTCAACACAAATACATATCATCTACATCATTCATCTATCCTACAATCATCAAACATCAAGAATCATCTACATCAATTCCATGTCTCGACTCATCAACTATCTCAACAAGAACTTAACTGATCTCATATATGTTCTCGTGTGTTACAAGTAATTGAAGACTTCTTAAAGTTCAATATACACGAGTCTAACATACCCATCATCGATCCAATTTTTGAAGTCTCCAACTTCATTGACTGTTTGAATAGGTTGAAAGAGAATCCAAGATCTGTCTCAAACTCTCATTCCATTTGAGTATCTCACTAAGATATACAAACAAGAACAGTTCTCTGATGTCCGTACAAAGTTATTAACAAAAAGGCTCATCATCTAGACTCGGACAACAAATGGAACCATTAAGTTATAGATCTCAGATTTCAATTTTTGTGATACTCAAAAGTATATCAAGACCCTTCATGGTCTAAACACACGAATCTACAAACATCATTGATCAAAAGTTGTTGATAATATAGAACATAAAGAAATGATTTCAACAATATTGTTGAAGCACATCTTTGTTTCGGTAAAAGAAAAATAATCAAATCAAAACCAATGATAATATACGAATTATAAGAAAATGATTGTAACAATCATGTTAAATCATTTTTCTTGGTTTGTTTATAAACCTACCTTAGTTATCCGAGCTCTTGATGATAAGGTTCTAGCCATCCATGTGGCCAACTCTTACCAATTTGAACATGTCGAAAGAAAGAAAGGGGGCCTAAATTGTGTTACGTAACTCTTGTTCTTTCACTTCCCAGATCTGCTGTTGATGATAGGATAATTAGGAAAGAAGTTGGCTTCCTTTTAATTGATAAGTTGTGATTAGATCTGAGATTGTAAGTATTGTAAAATATTTTGTGAGAGAAATCTGTGATATATATGGGGGCAGACGTTTGATTGGATTCGGGTTAGATAGAGGAGTATTTTTAGGGATAGTGTGATATGTAAGAGTTTTATATCCCTAAATATTAGGGTTTTTTGCATCTCAGATATCACTTGGACCGAGCAGTGGTTATTATTGGCTAGTGGGCTTTTGGACTAGGTTCGTGGGCTTCAGATATAGATTGGACCATGTTTAATTGCATCTCTTGGGCCGTGTGAATGGGATATGGGCGTAAGGGTGTTATTATCACTTGTGTTGGCCCGTTTGATTGTCTTGGATCGAATATTGGGTCATAATGGGTTATTGATTGTGCTTTGAATCCGAATTTGTTTTACATGGACCGGGTCATTTTTTTTAAAAGGTGTTTTTATGTGTTAGGATATGTGAAGTATTGGACTTGGATATTGAACTGGACCGAAATAAACCTTGATTAATTAAACCGGAATATGAGCATAATTGGACATGGACCTTATAAAGCTTCAATGATCGAGTTTAGTCAATATATTGGATCGGGTTCAAAGTTGCGGATGGTTTTTTTTTAAATTGGATCATATTTATTAGATTTGATGATGAGATTTGAGACGTGCGATTTAATTATGAGATTTGTTGGGATAATGAGATTTAATGATGAGACTTGGTGTAATGATGAAATCTATTATGCTATGAGGTTTGATACTTTGGTTTATACATTTTCACGAACGATATTTTGTTACGGCTTGAATTGATGTTTGATCAAAGTTGACTACGGGATTGTTGTTCGGTATTTATTATTTGATTTGAAGTGAGTTTTTTCTGGCGCTTTTACTTATCTCGTCTTATTTCTTTCTACCCTTCCGCGAATATGACTTGTTTGGGCGTTTATTGAGTGTGATTAAGACTTGGCTATCTAGTTACTTTTGTGATTCTTTCTCGCTTAACCCACAAAGTAGCTATCAAATACGGTGTCTCACGCTGTTGAAGATTATTCAAGAGGTTTTGTACATTGGGTACACCGTTTCTTTTTCACGAGGATTAGTACAAGTTTAAGTAAGAAATCTGGGGATTTCTACTTCATGTTCAAGTTTAGTATATCAGGTTTACTTCACCAAGTGGTCACAGCAATTGCCGGCAGAATTCGTGGATGGGGTGTTAGGCAAAGAAGTCAAAGGATAAGATGTGATCAGCAATTCTCATGGGATATTCGTCGCCACAGAATGTCAATGATACTTCACAGTCTAAGCAAAATCTTTCAAGAATCTTCAGTGTCACTCAAGATTTTTCAAGATGTTTGCTTATGACAAGAACCTATCGTGCAGATGGTCATACACATTAATGATGCTTCCGAAAGTTCGAAACCATCATGGGGTAGAAAACTTGTGCTTTGATGTTATAAGGTCAACCCCCTGGAGGAAGTAGTTCATATTACTTGACTTAGTATGGTTTGATATGATAAGGTCAACCCCCTGGTGGAAGTAGTTCATACTACTTGACTTAGTATGGTTTGTGAAGTTGTCTATATATGGGTAAAGAATTGTTGATGATATTGTTGATGATGGAGAAAAATCGTTGATGAACCGCTGCATGTTCCTCTAAAACATATATTCCCGAAACCAAATTTGTCATAACACATTCAAGCTGACATTGTTTACGGTTTAGTATTGGTTTTGTAAAATCCCGCGAAAGAATCTATTTCTCGGTTTAAATCATAGATTTGTAAAATCCCGTGACAATGGAAACATCCTGGTAAAAGTAAAGTGCCTTTCCGGATCTATCTTTCGGTTTATTCTTGGTTTTGTAAAATCCCGCGAAAGAAACTATTACTTGGTTTAAACCATAGAATTGTAAAATCCCGTGATGATAGAACCATCCTGGAGAAAGGAAAGTGTATTTCTGGATCTTATCTAATGTTGGTTCTACGGTTTCTACTTTGAAGAAGGGATAAAGGGTGTACTTCATAAATTGGATGAGTGTTTGGATATTCTACATGGCAGTTTGGTTATTACAAGGTTCTACGGGGATATGTACTCTTAACCATGGTCGGGATGAAACCATTATCATAGTTCACTTAAAACGTCAAAGGAGGCTAGATTTGAGCTTTTAACCGCAAGATGTAACAACGGGGTTAACTCATTATTATCTATTTGAGGTTGAAGTGAAATTTCACGAGCGAGTGTACTTAGTATCTGAAAGTATCGGGGATGGTTGGACGAAGATTCTTCGAGATCTTTGTTCGAGCTTTTAACATTTTCAAAGATGAAGACTTGGAAATCTAGTTATTTTTGGGTGATTTTTCTTTTTCTTTTTACCACCACAAAATAACTATCACTTTAAGGAGTTACGTTGTAGTGCTCAGTGTCACATTAAATTGTAGATTTTCAAGAGGTGAAGTACATCTTATACTTGATGGTTGGTTGGATGAAAAGTATAGAGTACTTAGGGATTCAAAGGGGGCATGAACTCTCGGCACCGCTCTTTGTTACATGTGTGCAAGTTTAAGTCACAAGTTCGGGTTATTTTACTTTAGGGTCAAACTCATCATATTGGGTTTCTCCATCAGCTGTCATGACAAAGAGCCTACTGAATGATAATGGGGTTGATAACAAGTTTGCCAAGAGTAGTAGAAAAGAGAGAGATTATGACATTTGAACACAACAGTTCAAGCCTCGTACTCCAAAGAAAAGAAAAGTGTACGTTTCAGTGCGCTTTATCTTCTGAAGAAGAGAAATATTCTAATGACGTTTGAACACAACAGTTCAAGCCTCGTACTCTAAAGAAAAGAAAAGTGTACGTTTCAGTGCGCTTTATCTTCTGAAGAAGGAAAATCTTCTTATGATGTTTGAACACAACAGTTAAAGCCTCGTACTCTAAAGAAAAGAAAAGTGTACGTTTTAGTGCGCTTTATCTTCGGAAGAAGAGAAATCTTCTTATTTATGACCATTCTCATCAACATGCTTCATGCTTTTTCCATGCGCGCTAATTCATCAAGTGAACCGAACTACCGTTGCTAGTAATCTTATTTCACTTGCTCAATTAAAACGGCGATGGCGACATCATATGCAACTTTTGCGGGGGAGAAGGGTGAATAGACTACATTATTGAAGATATTCACTTGTTTAATCAAGAATGGCAACTCCGTATGCAATTCTTAAGGGGGAGAAGAAGTGTGAATGTTTTGCATGTTGATTGATATATGAGAATAAATGGTCATACGGCTCCAAACTCATGTAAGAACCAAGCTTCTTCTTATCGGGTCATCTTCACATGGAGTTTCCTCTAAGAGCTGTGGGTTGACATCTTCTCACTGGCTGATATGATTAATGAGAAAGTGCTTCCAGTTGCGGGGTTGTTTTCCTTGATGAACATATTTCTGTTCTTATTTGATTGGAAGGGATTTTAGTTAAGGGGATTTGCTATACATAAGTTAACGGGAATGCATTTGGTGAGATGAAGATGTTAACTTTCTATTCCCCAAATGGACAATCTAGAAGTAGGTCGAGTCTGATCTGTTCTACATTTTCTGCTACATGTTAGAAGACTAAAGATGAATTGCATTTGATTATCTAAATACTTCTTCTTATTCTGGGCATTCATCAAAAAGATTGTCATCTTAGGGGAGAGCACTAATTGGGGGAGAGTGAAATGTCGAATTTAATCCCTAATTAGACTTGCTCACACTGTTCTTCAGCAAGTGGATTCTCACATATATATTTGAGCTAATGGTATTCTTCTTACAAAATTTCAAGTATCTGGGCTAATAATGTGTTGCTGATTCCAAAGTGTCCAAACCAGCAAGGGGGAAGGAGACACGCATCTAAACGCAAAACGAGTATACTTGATGAGCTTAATACTTCTAAGTGATTGAAGAAATCCCGGGAAGACAAATGTCATGACCACTGAGAAACTCATGGTTTGACTCATGGCGTTTAGTGTTCTTATTCCAGCTATGTGGGGGAAGAGATGGAAGAGTTCGTTTCTGGTGATAAAAGAAGTACGCAAGTGTGTGATGATTTCGATGTTATCGCAATCATCAGGGGAGAGAATTGTGTACATTGGGGACGCACAACTGTTTCACTTGAGAGCTTAATCGGTGATTCAGTGATAATCACTTATTCCGGAGTTGACATCCGCAGAGATAATCATTGATTCAGCCTGCTACTTCAATGTTATCGGTTATTATTTCTTAGGACATTTGGGTACTTCGGGTTATAGAGCTTCATACACAATCATCAGGAAAGATAAATGTGTACATTGTGGAGGTGTTATTAGTTATTCTTTGAATGGGTATATGTGTATTCGGGTTCGTGAGCTTTATACAATGAGACTGACTGCATCAATTCAACTACGTGGGGGAAGTGGTCTCGTGACACCTTTTGGTATACATCGCTTCAGACTTCAGTGGAAAAGAAATATGAGAAGATTATATTCAAGTGTGGGATGATACGTTGCTATTCTATCTTGATGATATAACCCCGAACGGAGAATCACGATGATCATTCTTAAAAGGACCAGCAAGATCGATGATAATGGTGTGCTCCTCTGTGCACCTGGCTAAGGCAAGCTTGAAAGAAAGCTTTGAATCTGCTCAACAAAGAAGTTTTTTGGTTTGGGGGGAAGCTACCAAAGTGTCACGGACTTGTCTCTACAAGGTTTCCAGTGCGGCACTTAGTCTCGACTAAGCTCAGCCTTGCTCGAATACTCAACGATGTATGCAACGAAAGTAAACTTCAAAGAGTGGAACAAATGGAATATAAAGGAATACTTTGTATTACTTAGAGTTTTACAAGAGAGCTTTACAAATGAAGTTCTATGGATGAATTCTACAAATGAGGCAACACCTATTTATACTACTATGTACATCATTCTGGAAGCTTCTAGCTTATAGGATTTCCATAAACTTCTAGTAAGCTTCTAGAGCTTCCTACTTATTCCATATTATTCTATAAGCTTCCAAGATTATCCATCATCTTCCATGGGCTTCTAAACTCTTCCATCCTTATCAAGACTTCCCAAGAGAAGTGTAGAATAATCCGGAATCCTGATCATACTTGAAAATGATCTAGTCGAGTAGGCGGGTCGTGACATCCTCCCCACCTAAGCTCGCGACGTCCACGTCGTGCCATCCTCGTAATACTTCTTGATCTTGTCTGCAAATTGCCACAACAAGTCTTCGGCTTCCCAACTTGCTTCACTATCAGGAAAATTACGCCACTTGATCAAGTACTCCCTATAGCTTGGCACTCCTCGTCTCCAGTATCGTGCGATCGACAAGATCTCATCAACCTCTCGATCGTACAGTAACAACCCTTGTTGGTGCCCGCTTGGACACCCTCGTTCGAGTCTTCCTCGTCCTTATGATAAGGCTTGAGAAGACTAACGTGGAAGACCGGATGAATCTTCAACTTGGGCGGTAGTTGAAGTCGATAAGAAACCTTTCCAACACGTCCTATCACCGGGAAAGAGCCTTCATACCTCCGTATCAAGCCTTTGTGCACCTTCCTTAGTGATTCGAATTGTTGAGGCAAGAGCTTCACCATTACTTGATCTCCGACCTCGAACTCGACGTGTCTCTTTTTTCCGTCCGCCCACTTCTTCATCTTTTTAGCCGCTTTGTCCAACGAAGCCCGGGCCAAGTTCGCTTGCTCGTGCCATTCCTACATCGTCTTGTAAGCGGCCGGGCTATTCCCCTCATATGATGCGGCTAATGCATTCGGAGTCAATGGTTGGCGTCCCGTGACCAACTCAAAAGGACTCTTCCCCGTGGCTTCACTCCTTTGCATGTTGTACGAGAATTGAGCAACGTCAAGGAGTTTAGCCCAATCATGTTGGTTGGCACTCACATAGTGCCGAAGATAGAGCTCCAATAATGCGTTCACCCTTTCCGTTTGCCCGTCCGTTTGGGGATGGAAACTCGTAGAGAAGTTCAAATCCATCCCCATGATCTTGAACAACTCTGTCCAAAAGCGCCCCGTGAATCTAGGATCTCTATCGCTAATGTGGCACTCCCCAATACTTCACCACATTCTTAAAGAAAAGCTTAGCAGTATCGTCCGCTGTGACATCGGGTGGTGCGGCAATGAAAGTTCCATACTTCGAGAATCGGTCGACCACCACTATAATACTCCCGCATCCTTCCGACTTCAGCAAGCATGTGATAAAGTCCATGGAAACGCTTTCCCATGGTCCCTTGGGTGTCGGTAGAGGCTCCAACAGTCCTCCGGACTTCTTTTGCTCTATCTTGTCTTGTTGGCAAATAAGGCACGTTCGCATGAATGTCTCTACATCGTCTTCCATCCTTGGCCAATAATAAGTGCCTTCGACCAATGCCAACGTCCTCTTGATCCCTGGATGACCGGCCCACTTCGAATCATGACACTCTTTCAAGATTAACCGTCTAAGATCACCCTACTTAGGCACGTAAAGCCGATCTCCTTTCGTGAACAACATGTCTCCTTTAAGCCAAAATCTCCGAGTCTTTCCTTCTCTTGCTAGGGCCACGAGCTTCTTGGCAAAAGGATCATGTTCCAATCCTTCCTTGATTCGGTCTTGGAGGAATAATTGCGCTTGGGTGATTGCCGCAAACTCCGCCTTGCGACTCAATGCATCGGCTACCACATTAGCCTTCCCCGGCTTGTACTCCAAGTGATAGTCGAACTCGGCTAGGAAGTCTTGCCACCGAGCTTGCTTTGGACTTAACTTCTTTTGGGTTTGAAAGTAACTCGTAGCAACATTGTCCGTCTTGATCACGAATCTCGAACCCAACAAATAATGCCTCCAAGTCCATAAGAAATGGATGATCGCCGTCATTTCTTTCTCTTGCACAGTGTACTTCCTCTCTGTTTCATTCAACTTCCGACTCTCGAATGCGATCGGGTGTCCTTCTTGCATTAGAACTCCTCCAATAGCAAAGTCCGATGCATCTGTATGTAACTCGAAAGGCATGGTTACATCCGGTAGTCTCAACACCGGTTTCTCCATAACCGCCTTCTTCAACTCTCGAGCGCCGCTTGGCACTTTTCGTCCCATGTCCAAGCTTTGTTCTTCTTCAATAGGTCCGTCAAGGGAGATGCTATTTCCGAGTAACCCTTGATAAACCTTCGATAATAGTTCACCAAGCCAAGAAAAGATCGTAACTCCGTCACCTTGGTTGGCGGTTCCCATTCTTGGATAGCTTTTACCTTTGCACCGTCCATCATCAATCCACCGTCTTTGATCTTGTGTCCCAAGAACTCGACTTCATCTTGGGCGAAAGAGCATTTCTCCAACTTTACATAAAGTTCATTGTCTCGTAACACTTGGAACACCTGTTTCAAATGCAAGACATGCTCCTCCAAGGTATGACTATAAACAACAATATCGTCCAAGTATACCACCACAAATTTATCAAGGAACGGGTGAAATAACTTATTCATGAGGGTGCAAAATGTAGCGGGAGCATTTGTTAAGCCAAAGGGCATGACTAAGAATTCGTAAGAACCATACCTCATAACACACGTCGTCTTGGCTTCGTCTCCCTCCACTATCCGTACTTGGTAGTACCCCGATCTCAAGTCTAACTTGGAGAAGTATCTCGCCTTTCCAAGTTGATCGAACAAATCCGCAATGAGAGGAATCGGGTACTTGTTCTTGATCGTTACCTTATTAAGTGCCCGGTAGTCTATGCACATCCGTAAGGATCCGTCCTTCTTCCTTTGAAATAGCACCGGCGCACCATACGGGGCTTTCGAGGGTCGAACATAGCCCGCATCCAATAGATCCTTGAGTTGTTTACGCAACTCCTCCAACTCGGGTGGTGGCATTCGGTAAGGGGCTTTGGCGGGTGGCTTGGAACCCGGTTCCAACTCGATGGTATGATCCACCTCCCTCCTAGGTGGTAGTTTCTTGGGCAACTCCTTGGGCATCACATCCTTGAACTCATCAAGAACCCTCTCGATCTCCTTTGGTTTCTCTACTTTGCCCGACTCGCCATCCGTCTCTAGCCTTGTTACCGCCAAATAGCAAGGCTCGCTCTTGTTGTACCCTTTCTTGAATTGCATGGCCGAAAGGGTCCTCACTCCACACTTAGAATCCCGTTCCATGCTAACCATGCAAGTCTTTCCACCATCTAGGATACATAAAGAATTAGTAAATGGCATAGGGAAAGCTCGTACCTTATCGAGGAACTCCAACCCAAGAACCACATCAAAATCATCCATCGGGACCACCGACAAGTCAACCGTCCCTTCCCATTCTCCAATCTTTGCCCGAACATCTTTGGCCACTCCTTCCATTGGCTTGGCCTTCGAGTTTACCGGTTTAAACGTTCCACTCCCTTTCGTAGCGTTAATCCTTAGCCGTTTGGCTTCCTCAACCGACACGAAATTATGAGTGGCACGGGAATCTACTAAAGCACGTACCTTGGTCCCATTGATGGTTGCTTCCACAAATTTCAATTCTTTCCCTACAACTTTCGGTACCTCCGTCTTGGCCTTGATTGCATTTAAGATCCTCATCGAGCTCATGCATCCGCCGTCACTTGGGCCTTCGTCTTCATGAACCATCATTCCATTAAGACTTGCTTTCTTAGGGCAATCTCGAGCTCTATGAGGTCCGTCACATATGAAGCATCCACCACTCTTAAAGGCCGTCTTTACGTCTTTATTCTTTCCGGTTGGTGGTTTATGTGCATTATCGTGCTTTGCTTGAGCGACTTTCTCTCCCCGACCTTTCTCATGGTTCACCTTTCTATCCCCCGGCTTAGACGTTTCCCTCCTCGTACTAAAGTCGATCAAGGCCTCGGCATGGGCGATAGCCGTAGCAAGGTCTTGAACTCCACATCTCTCTAACTCCGTCTTAGCCCATCCTTGCAAACCATCGAGGAAATAAAAGAGAGAGTCTTGGTCGGAAAGATCCGGAATCTCCAAGGTTAGTGTAGTAAATTCCTTAACATAATCCCGGATCGTTCCGGAATGCTTAAGTTTACGAAGCCGAATCTTTGCTTCGTTCTTAGCATTCTCCGGATAAAATTGCTTCTTAAGTTCAGCAACAAAATCAGCCCAAGTATCGATAGTACACGTACCTCGTTCGATATCTCCATATCGACGTCTCCACCATAACGCCGCCATATCTTTCAAGTATCGGGTCGCCATCTTGATCTTGGTGTCATCATCCATAATATTGACGCCCTCCAAGTATTGCTCCATCTCCCATAGGAAATCATCAACCGCCCTAGCTTCCCGCTTTCCCACGAACGGTGATGGTTTTGGAACATCAATCTTCGGAGCATTATGATTAGCGTTGCCACCTCCGTTAGCCATGGATCGCTTGCATAGCACTACATCGGCTTGCAAGTCTTCGATGGTCTTATGAATGTTGGAGATCTCACCCATGAGCATCTCCTTTAAATCATGGATCTCCCATTTAACGTCGCCACTAAGAGTATTGAGGATGACCTTAAAGTCATCCTTCATGGTCGAAAAGTCCGAGTCTAAACCTTCCAAGCCCTCAACTTGGGTCTTCAACTCCGACACGGATGTCTCAACACCCGCCAATCTCTTATCCAAGCTCGACATAACGTCCTTAGACGCACCTCTTTTCTTCGGGTCTTGACGCTTGTCATCGCGACCTTGCCTCTCATCAACGATCACACTTCCAATAGCACCAATCTTATCGGTCTCGTTTGCCATCACCTTGAATCAATGCTCGCTTTGATACCACTTGTCACGGACTTGTCTCTACAAGGTTTCCCGTGCGGCACTTAGTCTCGACTAAGCTCAGCCTTGCTCGAATACTCAACGATGTATGCAACGAAAGTAAACTTCAAAGAGTGGAACAAGTGGAATATAAAGGAATACTTTGTATTACTTAGAGTTTTACAAGAGAGCTTTACAAATGAAGTTCTATGGATGAATTCTACAAATGAGGCAACACCTATTTATACTACTATGTACATCATTCTGGAAGCTTCTAGCTTATAGGATTTCCATAAGCTTCTAGTAAGCTTCTAGAGCTTCCTACTTATTCCATATTATTCTATAAGCTTCCAAGATTATCCACCATCTTCCATGGGCTTCTAAACTCTTCCATCCTTATCAAGACTTCCCAAGAGAAGTGTAGAATAATCCGGAATCCCGATCATACTTGAAAATGATCTAGTCGAGTAGGCGGGTCGTGACAAAAGTCTCACTTTCAGAAGGTCCAATTTCTACAACGATTCAGGAGCCTCGAAAGCTTTGGTGGTGGAAGTTTAAGAGATGACGATTTCTATCTTCTACGATGTGCTGTTCGATATCCTTATCTCGGTACTCGTATCATCATCTTCTTAAACTGACAAAACTATATCTTTGTAAATATTTATCAAAAACAAAATATAAAAATAAAAAACTGACAAAAACAAAATAGAAAAATATAAAATCAACAAAAATCCATGAAAATCAGAAAATTTGAAAATACAAAAAATATTGTTTTCTCAAGACATGTCTTCTGGTATCGATAACATCTATAGTCTTAGAAATTTCATTCAATAATGGCACGGGACCATAGATGAAGTTCGAGCAGGGGGTGTAAATATTTTTTTCAAAACATGTCTAAAACTATGGCTTGCAGTTATCTGAGACTGTAACCCGCGCTTAAAACTATGGTTTGCTATTATTTCATATAGCAACCCGCGTTTCAAAAGAGGAAAGTGCTGTGCTAAACCATTTTTCACAAATATCGAGCACTTATCCATAATTTAAATGAGTAAAGTATGTCGAAGGACTGCTGTTCCTACACAAATTTTTTTCCGTCTAAAATTCTTCAGAAAAATATTTGTTGTATTCAAAAATGGTGGAAAGTGAGTTGCTTGAAAATCAATCAGAATCATTGTTTTCATAAATTTGCAAAACTCAATCAATGACTTCAACTTGTTTAAATCTTTTCAGAGAAAGAGTCATTGATTGAGGGGGATTATGTTTTCAAATTTATATCATCTATTGGGCTTATATAATCATCCTATGTACTTAACAGAAAAAGATGTTTGCCTATGTTGAAGGGCTAGGATTCTAGGATATGATTGTCAGGATTAGATGATTAGAGTTTGATGAACACATAATTCTCATGCCTTTGTATGATCTGATTGATATGTTGCATTGACTTGTATTAGTCGATTGTTGTTTGGGTGATGTCGACCACCGTATATCTGTATGTATGTCCACTAACATATGCAGATATCATGGCATCTAAGAATGTTCCCGATCCGGATCCCACAAAAGCAGATGATTGGATGCCGAAAGGAAAGGGTAACTATATCTTGGGTCGACAAAAGAAGAAACGGAGCTCAATTTGGATCTCTATGGAAGAGTTGGCATGATAGATGCAACGTCAGAGGTCTCACTGCATCAGCAGATGGTTTTCTTCCAACCTTACAGCAACAACAGAAGCAGCTTAACCACCTAACATATCTTTGTACAGGACAAGTAATGAATAATACCATTTTTGAAATTTTCAAAATGGAAAAATATTTGTTTGAAAATAAATCGGAACTCAATGTTTTGAAAATCAACCAGACTTTATTTTGTCAAATCTTAAGTGATTTCAAATTAAATATTTTCAAAAACGATATTTCATCAAAAAGTCCGTTTGTACAAATTAAAGTGGTGATCTAAAGATTTAATATTATGTCATGGTATGATTTTCTTTAAAACTCAAAGATCTTTCAAAATGAAATTTTTTTCTGTTCTTGTTTGATTGTGAAATTGTTTTATTTTACTTAAAGATCTCTTAAAACTATCATACCTGACACTAAAAATCTTTAATGTCTAAAATTGGTCCATTTCAGTCATTTTTCATAAGTAAATCATGCCACGTCTTTCCCCTAAAATTCTCTAAATGATTTAAATCAACTGGGATCACAAATCTCAATTGGTTTGAAATTTTTGATCGGAGGAGAGATCGTGATTTAAATCTCAAATCTGTTTAAATGGAATTGGTTTTAGTCCTTTAAAGGCACTCCTGCCTCCATGTACCAAACGATTTAAATATATGATGCACATGATTGAGGAGGATCATTTATCCAAAAACAAGATGAGAATTTAAACTTGGCCACATTTTCTTCCATGTTTTCTAAACCTAATTAAATCACTTGAGATCCAAAATCTCAAAGGGTTTGATATTTTTGATCGGGGGAGAAATTTGTGATTAATTTTGAAATATGATAAATGATGATCTATTTGATTCAAAAGTCATATGTGCTAAACGCTTTCTAATCTCGAAGCACATATTGAGGGGGAGCATTTCAAAAGAAAATAAACTTTCAAGGTACAAATATTTCTATGTTTCAACATAAGTACCTTGATTGATTTTCTAATGGTTTCTTAATGGCAAATGTGATCGTGGAAGTTCTTCAAAAACCTCCTTTCACTATGTGTTAAATGATTTCAAATAACCAACGCACATTTTGAGGGGGAGAATTTACCAAGAAATTCATAAGGCTTTTTCCATGGAACTTGTGATCAAGAATATATTTCAAAGAACTCTTGCCTCCATGTGCTAAACAATTTCAAAATTATATGCACATGTTGAGGGGGAGCATTTCTAAATGATCAAAACAATTAAGGTACAAAATGCTTCGATATTATATCACAAGTACCTTGATTGATTTTTCAAATAATTTTTCATATGGTTTTCAGAAGGAATGAACTGTACCAAAAGATCGACCATCTTACTTTATGTATTGGAGTTATAAGGATGATAAGGTTAGGTATTAGTTCCCACGATCCAGCCAGAGCCGGAGGGATCTACCCAGGGACAATCCACTAAATAGTGTACAAGTCCTTAGGTATGATGAAAAAAAGGAGAAAAATGAGAATATGGGAAGAGTGTCGACTGAGACAGACCTAGGAATGGAACAAACCCAACAAGGTTCTAGTTATGAAGTCTCGGTAAGCACTGAAGGGGTTGAAGAATGAAAAAGAAATGAATGTAAAAAGGGTGAAAAGAAATAGCCCTCCAATAATTCAACCTTAGGGCAGTAACGGGGTTCAATTCATATGCTACTGGTGGTTACTAAGGTAACGCCGGTATTGAAGACAAGACGTCATGGACCCAGTGACGCACTACACTAAACTTCCCAAGCTACTCAAGTTCCTCTTAAAAGGACTTGTTTCATTCTCACGGGGAACCTACATAATCTATCGACTTTCTCTTAGAGATTGTTGATATTGAAGAAGGAGACCCTTTCCCAAGTCTCCGACATAGGAAACCAAAGTGCATAATTGAGTCTAGAGCCAAGAGATCATCCACAATATCTCATTAGGACACAAAATTAATGAAGAATTGCTGTTTCACACAATGTGAAAAGTGAGTATATATTGAGAGTCCTACGCATTATCCATGTGGTATTGCCAAAACATCCGAGTGATATGAAAAATATTCATGATGAAGATGGAAATCCTTCTAGAGCCAACATCAAACAAGCTCTTAGTGGGTGACATGTGAGATCTTTCCAAAAGATCAAACTTGTGACAACTAGATAGAAACGATGGGGCGATTCATTCTTGAATCAACCTTGGTCCAGGAAATGAATTGACGAATACTTTTGGAAAAACCGTTCGATGTGCAAATCTTCTTTTTTCTAGCACATCGTATGTGTATTCACTTTCAAACACAAAAAGTATTTCTGATTGAAAATTTATCTTTCTTATAAAACCTTCGTCGTATTGCAAAACTCCTTCTTCAAGCAATACGCGATTGTTTTCAAATCAATTTTTCATCAATCAGTGAATCTCAATTAATTGGTTCACTCACTCCGTGTTGTCTACTTTGGGACGCTCCGGTTTGAGAACGGATAAATCAACCTGCGAAACCCTGTCAAGGAGATTCTTCGGAATTCTACCTGTTCACAGGAAGTATTTATACTAATCAACGGGGAACCTTAGTTCTTGAAACTATATTCAACGAAAGTGAACAAAGACACTTTCGTGTGTTTTATTGCTAATTGTTGTTTGTAGGAACATTGGACGGTTGCAGCTGATTGATATTGAGAAGTAAATTCACAACCGCATGCTCACATCATTCACGCTTAATTGAAGAAAATCATGATCATCAAAGACATACAACAAAGATGCTTCCGCTACTCTGATGAAAAGATGTCATGATCCAGAAAGTGTGAGCATGTCGGTCCAAAAGTCACAACATCACATGAAGGCAACACAACAAAGGGTGATCCAGAGATTTGGTGTGGCTGATGATCTCAAAGAAAGCTCGAGGATCATCAAGATGTGGATCAGTTTAAAGACCTCCACTGAAAGTACAAAATAATCGAACTATGAAGAGTCACTGCTAAAGCACAAAGATTGCGGAAGTGAAGAATTGAAGTCTACGAGCTTCAGGCGAAGACAAAATAGAATGCTAGGATTCAAAATGTAAATCATGGGGTGACCTCCCTTAGGGGGAGATTTTTAGGAATTGGAAATTCCATAAGGAAGTGTCGGTCACCCCAATTATAGTCTAGCATATGTTAGCTCGTAGACATATCGTTAATTACTAGTTATTTAGTTAGTTAGCTAGTTAGTTATTAGTTTAGAGCAACACCGTGGAGGAAGGACGGGGTCTTTACCCACTGTATACCTGATCCACAGTCCGAAGGAGGACGTTTAGGTTGTAACTATAAATACCCCTTCCATCCTTGGAAAGGGTGGTGCTTCTTCATAATCTAACCTTTCATTTTTTGTTTTACTTTCTCTCTCTAGAACACTCTCTCATCTCTTTCTATCTCTAAACATGGCATACTTGTATTATCATCGTCCTAGGCCACCCGAATCATCAAACAACATAAAAAGCATGATCCTACACTTGAGTTTTTATTTTACTAACACTAATTGACCCGATTTGGAAAGATCAAAACACTTGGAGTACTTAATTACGTAGACAAAGGGAAATTGAATTTAACGTTCCTTCCCGTAACTCCATAAAATACTATTTTAACCCATGAGTCCCAATCGTCCCAAAACTGTATACAAATGACATGACTCGACTTAGCAACTATGCAAGTAACTAGATAACTGAACTAAGGGTTTAAACAATGATTAAAATAATGCACTAAAGATGAGTGCATACAAGGTAGGCTAAGGCGATTTGGGTGTAACATTTGGGGGTGGGTTTTAACAATGCTTTTCATTGATATTCCGGAAACATGGACATCACAAGAACCGCGAAAAGGATAGGCTCTGAGGGGTTAACTAGGGGTATCATGTACTAAAGATGAGTACATCGCAAGGGTGTGGGGAAAATTACTCAACCGATGTGGATAACGTAACTAAATTAGGGGTTTAAAACAAGGGTTATCCTAGTGCCTCTTATCACTTAGTTAATCCTAACTACGTGAATGTAGTCTTACTAGCGATCTTGGATTGCATCACAAAACAAGTTCTAGAATCTATTATACTACCGGTACACTCACTAAGCATTAAAGATGAATGCTTTTATTCCTAAATATCTAGGGGCGAACCTCACATTTTTTGGGGTGGAATTTGAGTGGTATACGGTTTTTGTGCTAGTTATATAATTCCTATCCATGAGAAGCTTTATTAAAGACTAAAGTTTAACACGTAAATGCCATAAAGAATTTTAAATTTGGTGCTAAAATTACCCTAACAAATATTTCTCATAGTTTATTACACAATTTACTAAGGACAAGACAAAAATCAAGTGAGTGAATAGTTTCTAAGTTCCCGTTTTATTCTCCCTCCCTACACTTAAACCGAACATTGTCCCCAATGTTCCCTGAAAGTATCAAAGTTATGATAAAGGAAGGTAAATAAAAGAGAAAGAAACTAGTACTCCCAAGATTAGCTCGGTAGGATATGTATAAAGTTGCGGTTAAATCCTCCTCCAAGAAGAATTAGCAAGTAATAAGTGTTGCTTCCATCATGTACTTCTTCTTCTTCTTCTTCTTGCCTAATATAACCTGCACACTTATAAGAAAACTAAACAAAACCTCACGTAAAATCGGCGGTGTAAAATATATATATAAAAACTATACTAGAAAGCAAGTAAGATATAATGCTTGTGGAATGGATGTTTGCAAATTTTCTGGAAAATTAAGAATTGGAAGTTTACAAAAGTTACAAATTTAGACTGAAAACGAAACTCTTATTTTGTTTATACATTGCCTGACGCCATCGGGATTTAGTCCCGACGCCGTCAGGTTGTTCTGACAAAAAGGGTCTGGGGCGTTTTCTGGAAAAATTACTTCTTTAAAGACATGGAAAAATTTCCTGTAAAACATCCATTATGACTCGATACAAGCATTTGACCCTAACAAACACACAAATATATACAATTCTAATTATTGTTAATCTCATGTTCATGCAAGTTCTAAAAACATATGTGATCTTCCCTACACTTATGTTTTTGTAAGCAATTAAGACGAGGTTAAAAACAAAATAAAGCATTTTCACAAAATAAACATGAGAATTAAACAACAATGAAAAAAATATATAAACAAAAAAAATGAAAAACAAAACAAGAAAACAATTAAACATGGGTTGCCTCCCAAGAAGCAATATTCTTTATTTGTGAGTCTTGTAGCTACACTCGAAGTCATACCCTAAGTCATCTCATGCATGCTCGCATGCCCATATCCAAGCCACTCTAATGTTCTTTCATCTTTTTTATAATCGTCTCCTAGCTCTAGACATTTTTTATAATATCTCTCATTTTTCTCATAAGAATGTCTAAGTCCCTTTTACTTGTCTCTTTCACTAAGTAATGAAATAGGAGCCATTCGATAACATGCCTCGATATCTTTGTGTTTAAACCTAGGGTGTGTATGGGGCATTTGATAGGCAAAATTGTGGAAAAGTAGAAGGGGGGTTGAATAGTTTTACCGATTTAAACTTCGTTTTAAACTATTTAGATCGACTTATGTCAATCTATTTAAATGTGTGTGTTAGATGTTGATAGATAAGCATATAAATAAATAAAGCAAAGATAAAGAGTAAGAAGCACAAAACCACAATGCGAGTATTTATAGTGGTTCGGCTACAATGACACCTTCCTTGCCCTACTCCACTCCCCGAGTCACCTACTTGTGGCGGAGAAGCCTTCACAACGTCACCTATTCTTTATCCGGCATAAGGCTAGACACCGGGTTCTTCAACGAGGTAGAACCAAACCTATCACAACGTCACCTACACTTTATCCGGTACAAGGCTAGATACTGAGTTCCATTACAAAGGAGGAACTACTACCCAACACTACACAACACCTATCCCAAAGGAGATCCACTCCTTATAACAACATCAAAAAGGATATCAATATCCTTTGACCCAATACTAATCTATCTTGTACATCGACGTACCATATCGAATGTACACCCTAGGCACCTTTCACTAATGCCTTTGACATGACTCCTAGGCACCCTTCACTAATGCCTTCAACACGAACTTTCGGCACCCTTCACTAATGCCTTCAACACGAACTTTCGGAACCCTTCAATAATGCCTTTGACACGGACTTTCGACACCCTTCACTAATGCCTTTGACACGGATCTTCGGCACCTTTCACTAATGCCTTCGACTTGACCCTTTAGACATCCTTCACCTATTTCTTCAACACAACACTTTTAATGAGAGAGGAAACAACTATCAATAAGATAACATCAGTAGTCTTGATGATGATGAAGCTTGGCAACCCATGGACTTGAGCTTGCTCGACTTAAAGAGGCGGTGATCTTGCCTTTAAGAAAAACCTAAAGAATCACACAAATACAAAATTACATAGAAAGATCCTTTGGATAGGTTAGAGAGTTTACAACACTAAGAGATAATATGTGTGAAAGGGGTTAGTTACAATGAAGAAATGGCTCACTATTTATAGAGGAAAAATCACTACTATTCCACAGATCGCACGGATCCCTTGCTTGAGGGATCCGTCCAGTGTAATTATGGGGATCCGTAGGACGGTCCCCTTAAATGGGTTATGGGTCATGGATCATGGGTCATGGGTTATGGACTTTGGATCATGGATATCCAAATAGATACAATGTATCTAGAAGATGCAATGCATCTAGTCAATGGGTCATGGCTTGGTTTAAAAATGCGTTTTGCGATCTGATGTGTCAAAGGTCCCAAAATCCATTGCGTGATGTGTGATGCAAATGCGAGAGCAATTTGGACGCATTGCGTTTAGTATTAAAAAAAGTACAAAAAATATTTATACGTAATATATTCTACCAAGTACCAAGTAAATGCATATAAGTTACTAGTATATTGAAATTAGGTCAATAATTCGTTTTGTAAAATAAATAAGTCGAAAGCAAAGCTTGACGTAAAACATTTAGCAAAACACAAGATACTATATTTTTGTTATTTTGCTTGTTTTGTATGTCGTTTAACAAGTTCTTTCTTTAAAATCACATTTAAATATTTGGATCTCTTTTATATGGTTAATTTTTGGCAAAAATGAACTAAATTCTAGATTGCAACAATTGCGACCATTGCTAGCATTACACAAATGCAGTAAATTGCGGTGTAATGCGAACGAATTCTGGCACGGCCTTGCATTAGGCACCATAATGCGAATTTTCAAATGCAATGCAATGATGCATGCAATTTGCGCAATGATGCGCGCATTTTTAAACCAAGGGTCATGGGTTAGCTTCATGGGTCATGGATAATACCCATTATGACTTATGAATGAAGTCATGCAATGGGTCATGGGTTATGGATCATGCTCCATGGGTATGGGTCATGGACTTTGGGCTTTACCCAACTACATTCAATGTATTTAGTCAATGGGTCAAATACTTAGACTTCTACCCATTATGTTACCCATTAAAATACATACTAAGTATGTATATATATATATCTACCTATTATGTAAACACTAGTTGTTATACATATGCATTACTATAAAACTATTGCTTGTTTAGTGTTTTATATGAAAACGTAAGTGTGTTAGTAAACTTTTGGCTCAAACCATTTACGTATTTTATTTGTTTTGTTAAAATGATTTACGTTTGTTATCGACAAAACATTAGAAGATCGTAAAATATAAATAAACGTTTTTACGGCTTATTTGTATTAACAAAAATCCTCAACTTCATTAGAGAATGTAATTAAACCATCAACCATGCGTTCATTCAACTTAGTCATTCTCTTAAAGGGCTTTCCAAGTATTACTTGAGTGAGGCTTCTATCAATGAACTATCCTAAGTCTTTTAATACCATGAACTCTACCAAATAAGCAAAACTTTCAACAAACACGTGCAAATGAGTGACTGCATTAACAACATTGTTCCTTTGATAAGCTAACCCGTTTTTAAATTCCTTGAGATTAAGTTTAAAGGTAAGAATGAATTCAAGTAAGCATCAAAACTTTCAAATCCTATTTTACAAGGAAATTACATGTTAAAGGGACCATCTTTCTCAAATCTACACCTATGGTCAAAACTTTGAGAGGGATCTTCTTCCATCTCAATCCTAACTCCATCGATGACTTCCCCATTGTCTTGTGCCTCCACATCATCAAATTTCTCATCGGAATCCGAATCATAGAAAGGACTATTATGTTGCCAATTTATTTCATTATGCCCTAGGTGATTACCAAAGTGATGAACGGGGGAGAGATTGGGGGGATTCGCATTCTCTATAGCGGGGATTGGAGCGGGTAGTGTAAAGTTCTTACGGCAAAAGATGCGAATCATGGAAAGTGATGAGATCTATGAACAAAAGCACAAAGAAGGGGGATAGACTACAAGAAAGCTAAGAAAAAAGAAAAAAAAAGCTCACTTGATAGGAATCAAGCGAGTGGGCCTAATCGAGATAGAAAACTAAATACTATTCTATTCCCCAGCAGCGGCGCCAAAAACTTGATACGTGGGTTCAGGGTTGAAAGACTTTCTTTTCCGTGAGCAAACTTTACAACCCACTAGGCAGTGTACCTAATCGTTGTAGTGTAGTATGGACAAGCCTAGGGGGTTGATCGTTCTCTAGGGGAATATAGATGCTAGTAGAGATGTATGACGAGAAGGTGAGGTTGAGGGTGATTCTTTTTTAGTTTTTTATATTTTTTAGGGAAACAAGTAAAATCTCGGGGTTTAGGAATGGGGGGTGGTACTTCTACCAATTTTAACTTACTAATAATTAAAACTAAAAACTAATTAACTAATGAAAAAAAGAAGATAAGCTATGGATTGATTGGTGTGTTCTTATGAAAATTAAAATCGTGTTTACTTAGATGTTGTTACTCCCAAGTTATCACTTATTAGTCGGTTAAATTGTCACATCCTTATCTTAACTGGTGCGTTGTATTCCGTGTTAGTCATAAGGGGGGTACCTAATTCCCTAGTTCTATGAATCGTAACTCTCCTCTAGACTACCCGGGATCGCCAAGTACCGTTGTATCTCCCCCGAATACTCTATTATCCTAAAGCTACAACTCACGCAATAAACACAACGATTGCTCAAGTGCACTCTCAAGTTTTGTGCTATTTAGGACGTTCAAGCTCGCAACAATTAAAGAAGAAGCCAGTTTTCCTTTCTCTAGCGTCTACCAATTAAAATAAGAGACAACCTAACAATAATCAACAACTAGGTTTCATAAATCTAAGTGAACACAATAGTAATTTAGCTACTCATGATAAATAAGCATGCACACACACAAACAATTGAACATAGGATAAACATGGTGATATAATGGATTAACAAACTTATCTTTGAGTGTAAAGAAGCGTTTGGAACCCTAAAATACTGCCCAAGTCAAACTATGAACGAATTAGGGTTTGCTCTCCAAAATCTTCCTCTCTAAATGCAGAAAAATCGGATTCTATATATAGATTTACAAATGCGACGGCGTCGCCTTTTGATGGTGACGCCGTCTGGTCTCCGTCATTAGGGTTTCGTTTGGGCCAAGTCATCGTTGGGACGGCTTCATGTGAGGAAGTGTGACGCCATGTGGCTTTAATAGGGACGTCGTCTTAGAATGAGTCTTGGTCGTCTGGTGTAAAATAAAGAGTGACGCCCTCCAGAAATAAGGTGTGACGCCGTCATGTTGTATAACCAATGTCACGCCTATGCCGTTGCTTGAATTTCTATTAGGAAACCTCCTTAGCGACGGCGTCGCCCTTTAGGTTGGGACGCCGTCCACTGCAGAAATCAGTCTTGTTTCTTGACTTTGTCGTTTTTTTCATGTTTTCGCTCCTTTTTGTCCAAAAGTGCCTGATTCCAACATTTTGATTTCAAAAGACCTAAAATGTGAAAATGAATGACTTTAAGCAGTAATGAATATAAAATGTATCAATTAGGGCATAAATGACCCTCTAAAAACGTATGTTTTAAATCCTTATCATGTAGCTTGTGTTGATAGTGTGTAGATTGTGAAGATTGTGTAGATCCGGTAGATCATGTAGATCGTGTTGATCGGGTAGATCGTGTTGATAGGGTAGATCGTGTTGATTGGGTAGATCTTGTAGATTGATTAGATAGTGTGTGAGGTTGGTACTATCTTCATTAGTACTCGACATTTAGCTTAGTGTTGAAAAATAATGTAAGAGACGTTGTATGGTTTTCTCCGCCGAGAAGGGAGCTTGGTGATTAGTAAAGTACCTCTCGAGTTGGGTACTGAGGGAGTGGAGTAGGGCGAAGAGGATCTTCGTGACCAAACCACTATAAATCATCGTGTCTGGTTTACGCTTTATTTACTTATCTCTTTACGGTTATTTTTGCATTTACCGCTTTACATTTATATTTGCCTTGCGTTTATGCTTGTGTGGCTAGTTTCTTATATATTGTCGATTTTGTTTGTGTTATGGCATGGTATTTATATTTTGTCTATGTTTGTGCTATTATGACATGCTTCATTTATTGCTTTCTACTATGTCTAGTAGTTGCAAAACTATACTATTGTTGATACTTTTCATATTACATCACACTTGATCGGTTATTTGATACAAAAGTTTTAAGTTTTTAAATAGGAACATATTCAAACCCCCCCCCCCCTCTACGTTTTCCACAAAATTGATTAATGTCTATAGGCTAAAAGAAAAGAGTATTTGGGAGATTGATTATGATAGAAAGGCTAGTTGGGGATGGAGAAGATTGCTTGATCTTAGAGAAATGATTAGACCTCACATTTCGAGTAATATTGGAAGGGAAGAATGTTAACTTTTGGCAGGATAAATGGCATGAAAAAGGCCCATTATCCAATTTTATATCTAAAGACAATTATACAATTAAAGGATTGATTGTAATACTTCAGTTGCAGACATGATCTTTAATGGTCAATGAAGATGGCCAGATGAATGGTTGAATCGATTTCCTGTGTTGGTGAATGTTGGCACTCATGTGTTAAATGATAATGTACAGGACATTGTTGCTTGGTTAAGTAAAAAGGAAAAAAGTCAAATCCAGTATCAATAGAGCATGCAAAGATTTAAGAGATCATGAAAGTGATGTTAATTGGTATGGAGTGGTGTGGTTTTAAAATTTCATTCCCATACATGGTTTTATTTTATGGCTATTGGTAAAAGAAAGACTGCCTACTCAAGGTAGATTAAGTAAGTGGTGTCCTAATAATGTGATGAAATGTGCTTTGTGCTCAACAGTGCAAAATTCACATCAACACTTGTTCTTCAAATTCCAATACTCAT
Organism: Chrysanthemum makinoi; assembly: GCA_910596185.1. NCBI lineage: Eukaryota > Viridiplantae > Streptophyta > Magnoliopsida > Asterales > Asteraceae > Chrysanthemum > Chrysanthemum makinoi. Next base: position 299,272,759 of record OU343225.1, read on the forward strand.
CTCAAGTATGGAAAAAAGATGTGTTAAAAGGGCAAATATTAATACTGGGATTTGTTTTTAAAAAAGATCTTGAAGTCTTTGATAGCATTGCCTTGTAAAAGGAATATATGGGTAATAGTAAAGAAGGTAGTCTTTGCTAATACTGAATTTTTCTATGGAAAGAAAGAAAAATAAGACAATTTCAAAATGTAAAGAGAACATGGGAAGAATTGTGGAAAATATTAAAGAAAATCTAAAGCTAAAGTTGTCTAGTCTTAAAGTAGCAGATTCTCTAAGTGTGAAAGAGGTTTTTGCTATCTAGGAGATTAAGAAAGATACAAATGATAATTCTACTCTATAAGGCAAATTGGTCGTTGATAACGCTACACGCGTCGTTCGGGGTCAAAGGAACTTCCTTTTCGTCGAGCAAGTTTTTCAACACCCTAGGCAGTGAACCTAATCGTTGTAGTGTAGTATTAGGGTAAGCCACGGGTATTGATATCGTTCTCTAGGGGAATAAGAATGCTAGTGAGAAGTTACTACGCTAAGGTTGTGGTTGAGGAAGATTATTTTTTATCTTTTTATATTTTTAAGGAAAGGAAAGGTACGAATCTCGGGGTTTGAATTTGGGGGGTTGGTATTGCTACCGATTACTCTACTTATCTAATTATCTAATCTAAGGTGTATGTAGTCTATGTCTAATTAATGTGTGCTCGTATGATAGTTTAAAGATGTGTTTACTTAGGTTTTACTACTCCTTAATTATCTCCTATTGGTGGTTGAATTGTCACGTCCTTATTCCTAGTTGCGTTGTGTGTCTAAGGTTGTAGGGTATGCGTATGTTCCCTAACTCTTTGAACTTACCAAAGGGTCTCGTCTACAAAACCCACTAGGGATAATAAACTCTTACTCTAAGGCACTCTTTGGATGGTTTAGCTTACAACTACTCAAGGAGTCATATTCTAAGGTTCACAAAGATTTAATCAAGCATTAAGTACACAACGAATGACCTATCGTATTACTAGATCATTAATCAACTAAGATAAGAAACAACTAATCAATATTCAATAATTAAGTTTCATATTCCCTAAGCAAACACACAAGTAAATTAGTCGGACATAGAAAACATGCAAGCATACACACAAATAATCAAAGACATAATTGTATTAATGAAGTAAAACACTTATCTTGGTGTAAGATAGGTTTTGGAACCCTAAAATACTGTACAAGACAGCCTTGGTTCGGTTTAGGTTTTTACTCCAAAAGACTACACACCAAATACTGAAAAATTCGGATTCTATATATAATATTACACATGCGACGGCATCACTTTATGTTTTGTGACGCCGTCGTGTCGCCGTCATTAGGGTTTCGTCTTGGCCACGTTAGACTTGCGACGGCGTCACCTTATGCTTGTGACTCCGTCCTCTTCAGCTTCGGCGCCGTGCGGATTACATCTAGGCCGTCTGAGTTGCGACGGCCTACTCTTTTATAACTTGACGTCGTCACTTGAAAATGGGAGTTTTGGCTACTGTCCCGTCACAAAGATCCTCCAACGGCGTCACACTTAACACTTGACGCCGTCACCTTATGTTTTCAGCAGCTTTGAGTGTCTCGATTCTGACTTTGGCCATTTTCTTCGTATAATCGCGCCTTTTCGTCCAAATAAGTGTCATTCCAGCATTTTGCCTTCAAGAGACCTAAAAGTGAAAAGGAACGATATTAAGCAATAACGGATACAAAAGTGATCAAATAAGGGCTTAAACGACCCCTCAAAAGGTACATTTTAAAACCTTATCAAATATCCATACACTTGGTATTTGCTTGTCCTCAAGCAAATGTGCTTTTAGCCAATTAATTTATAAGTTAGAGGTCATGAAGCATTGGTTTAAAACAGTCCACAACACATATAAGCCCCGCAAAAGTCATAACAAGCACGGAAATTACATATTAGCACCTCACATAGGGTGTTTGGATACTCACATCTCTCTCAAGTGTATATGAAATATAACAAATTAGAAATGAAAGATAAACACTCATTAACTGGTCCTAGTACATAGATTACCATAGGCTTGAGAATAGATCAAACCTCCGTCGCTTTGGCGTAAGCACCTAGGAAAGACTATCAAAGAGGTCTTTAAAGGGTTGTAATGTTAGGCTTACGGTAGGGAAACAAAGGGTTTGGTGGGATAGGCTATATAGTGGTGGTAAGTCAAAAATCTCTTATGTTACAAGCATACGAAGAATGGCGTTGCTAAGCCAAGACTCGACACTCTAAACTCTAGCTAACTGAAATAAACAAACATAAAATTAAAGGATAGATGTAGGATGGTAGCCCGTATGTGTTTTTTTTTTTTTTTACTCTATTTTTTTTTTCTTTTTCTCTTTTTTTTCTATTTTTTTTTCGATTTTTTTTTCATACACTTTTACTCTACCATCCTCTACGATAACATCAAAATGATAGGGATTTATAGGCACATCCCTACACTTGAGTTTTTATTACTCTAACACTAATTTGACCCGAATTGAAAAGATCAAAACACTTGGGATACATTATTATGCAAACAAAGGGAATTTGAATTTAACGTTCCCTTCCCGTCATTTCATAAACTTTAACTTTTCCCATGAATCCCAATCGTCCCAAAACTGTATACAAAGGATATGACTCGGCTTAGCAACTCATGCAAGCAACTAGATAATTGAACTAAGGGTTTAATGTGATAACAATAATGCACTAAAAGTGAGTGCATACAAGGTAGGCTAAGGCGATTTAGGTGTACATTTAGGGGTGGGGTGTAAACAATGCTCTTCATTGATATTCCGGAAAAACCGAAACATCATGAGAACCGCGAAAAGGATAGGCTCTGAGGGGTTAACTAGGGGTATCGTGTACTAAAGATGAGTACAACGCAAAGGGTGTGGGGGAATTACTCAACCGATGTGGAAGAAGTAATTATATTACGGGTATTAAACAAGGGTTATCCTAATGCCTCTTATCATTTAGTTATTCCTAACTACACAAGTGTAGTCTTACTAGCGATCTCGGAATGCCTCGCAAAACAAGTTCTAGAATCTAATATACTACCGGTTTACACTCTAAGCATTAAAGATGAATGCTTTAATTCCTACTAATCAAAGGGCGATCCTCACATTTTTGGTGGAATTTAGGTGGTAAAGGGTTTTTGTGCTAGTCATATAACTTCCTATCCGTGAGACGCTTTTGTTAAGACTAATGGCCCACTCCTATATGTCATGAAAAATTTAAAATTTGGTGCCAAAATTACCCTAACCGACATTTTCTCATGGTTTATTACGCAAATACAATTGAACAAAGCAAATAATCAAGGATAAGCATAGTTTCAAAGTTCCCGTTTTATTTTCCCTCCCTACACTTAAACTGAACATTGTCCCCAATGTTCCCCGAAAGTATCAAAGTTATGATAATGGAAGGTAATGCAAAACGAAAGAAACTAGTACTCCCCTGATTAGCTCGGTAGGATCCGTGTGTGAAGTAGTGGTTAAATTCTTTCCAAGAAGAATTTATGCGTGAAAAGCTCCTTCCAATCTTATGTAACTTCTTCTTGATAAATTAAACCTGCACCTTTGAAGAAACAAACGAAACCTTCGCGTAATATCGGCGGTAATAATATATATAAGACTCGATTTAAACTAGGATATAATGCTTGTGGAATGGATGTTTACAAAATTTCTGGAAAATTAAGACCTGGAAAATTCCAAATTTTTTTAAGTAGCTCAGAAAACGAGAAAAAAGTAATGTTATTTTTACTCCTTCCCGGCCGTCGGTTGCGATCTTGACGCGTCGGTTATCGACAAAACGGTCTGCGATTTTCGAAAAAATCTGGAAAATTTACATCTTTAGAATCTGGAAAAAATTTCTGCAAAACATCCATTATGACTCGATACAAGCATTTGACTCGAACAAACACACAAATATATCTTTTAATGAATTGTTATTCTCATGTTTACGTTTCCTTGAAAACGTGTGTAATCCTCCCTACACTTATCCCTTATGTAAAATACCTTTATATGCAATTAAAACGAGGTTAAAAACAAAATAAAGCATTTTTACAAATTTAAATATGAGAATAAACAATCAATAAAAGATATATGACACTAACAAGCAAACAATTAAGCATGGGTTGCCTCCCACGAAGCGCTTTTCTTTATTTAAGAGTCTTGTAGCTAGACTCGTAGTCGTGCTCCTACGTTGCCCTAATCTTAGAGGCCCATTTGATTTCCTTAACTCTTCTCTCATCACGAATATATTCAGGGCCTAGTTCAAGACAAGCAGTGTAGTAAACTTTGTTCTTCCAGTCTACTTCGAATGCCGGAATGTTATCTACATCTAAATTATCCATGCCTTCAAACTTCTTATTCTTGTAGGGCATTATATATTTAACACTCTCGGCTTCATTTGAGAACTCGACTATTCCCTTCTCTCGATCATAAACCATCTTAGACTCCTCTATAAATGGTTTCCCAAGTATCACATCTCCTAAAAACCCATTAATGATGCCCTTAACATTTTCCAAAATCATGAAATCACACCTATATGTGAAGTTCCCTATGAAGACATGCAATCCCTTAACCCTCCCCACATAGTTACTTGATTTCCTAGGGCGAAAGGGGTCCCTCATAGGTTCCAGCTTTTTGCTCATGATCCAATTGTAATAGAGCCTAGACCTTATATTCATGGGTGCCTTGTAGTCAATGTAGGTGTGATCCCTATATAAGTATCCAATCATACACGGTATTTTGATGTTTTTAGGGTTTCCCTTTCTTATGCGAGGCTCGAAAGGTGGTCTTGGGAAGTTAACTACGTTATAGTGATAAGCGGTCTCCTTCCCTTTAGGGTATGAATCAAAATACTCCCGAAATTCTTCCTCCTCCTTACTACCCTCCATAATTTCTAACACCTTATAATCTCCCTCCTCTAGATCATCATCTGAATCACTTGTGGTCGAATCACTATCTAAAGGGTGATTAGATTCCTTAAGGGCTTCCTCGAGCGTATTTTCAATTATCCTATTTAATTTCCTAAGCTCTCCAATTTCGCTAATAATACGGGCTCGAAGTTGATTGGCAGAGGCTGGGTCAAGCAGTGGGTATTTGTTTGGTGGTTGGTTGATGAATGGTGGGTGGTTATCACCTTCCATGATGAAGAGTGATGGGGTTACGAACAAAGGTCACGAAGAAGGGGCATAGACTAAGAGGAAGCTAAAAATGAGAAAAAAAAGTTTACTTGATAGGAATCAAGTGAAGAAACCTAAACGAGGTGGACTACTAACTAGCTATTCTATTCCCGTGGCGCCAAAAAACTTGATAACGCTACACGCGTCGTTCGGGTCAAAGGAACTTCCTTTTCGTCGAGCAAGTTTTTCAACACCCAAGGCAGTGAACCTAATCGTTGTAGTGTAGTATTAGGGTAAGCCACGGGTATTGATATCGTTCTCTAGGGGAATAGGAATGCTAGTGAGAAGTTACTACGCTAAGGTTGTGGTTGAGGAAGATTATTTTTTATCTTTTTATATTTTTTAAGGAAAGGAAAGGTACGAATCTCGGGGTTTGAATTTGGGGGGGGGGGGTTGGTATTGCTACCGATTACTCTACTTATCTAATTATCTAATCTAAGGTGTATGTAGTCTATGTCTAATTAATGTGTACTCGTATGATAGTTTAAGGATGTGTTTACTTAGGCTTTACTACTCCTTAATTATCTCCTATTGGTGGTTGAATTGTCACGTCCTTATTCCTAGTTGCGTTGTGTGTCTAAGGTTGTAGGGTATGCGTATGTTCCCTAACTCTTTGAACTTACCAAAGGGTCTCGTCTACAAAACCCACTAGGGATAATAAACTCTTACTCTAAGGCACTCTTTGGATGGTTTAGCTTACAACTACTCAAGGAGTCATATTCTAAGGTTCACAAAGATTTAATCAAGCATTAAGTACACAACGAATGACCTATCGCATTACTAGATCATTAATCAACTAAGATAAGAAACAACCAATCAATATTCAATAATTAAGTTTCATATTCCCTAAGCAAACACACAAGTAAATTAGCCGGACATGGAAAACATGCAAGCATACACACAAATAATCAAAGACATAATTGTATTAATGAAGTAAAACACTTATCTTGGTGTAAGATAGGGTTTTGAACCCTAAAATACTGTACAAAACAGCCTTGGTTCGGTTTAGGTTTTTACTCCAAAAGACTACACACCAAATCTGAAAAATTCGATTCTATATATAATATTACACATGCTACGGCGTCACTTTATGTTTTGTGACGCCGTCGTGTCGCCGTCATTAGGGTTTCGTCTTGGCCACGTTAGACTTGCGACGGCGTCACCTTATGCTTGTTACGCCGTCCTCTTCAGACGCCGTGCGGATTACATCTAGGCCGTCGAGTTGCGACGCCTACTCTTTTATAACTTGACGTCGTCACTTGAAAATGGGAGTTTTGGCCACTGTCCCGTCACAAAGATCCTCCGACGGCGTCACACTTAACACCGACGCCGCACCTTATGTTTTCAGCAGCTTTGAGTGTCTCGATTCTGACTTTGGCCATTTTCTTTGTATAATCGCGCCTTTTCGTCCAAATAAGTGCCATTCCAGCATTTTGCCTTCAAGAGACCTAAAAAGTGAAAAGGAACGATATTAAGCTATAACGGATACAAAAGTGATCAAATAAGGGCTTAAACGACCCCTCAAAAAGGTACCTTTTAAAACCTTATCAGTCGTCTATAAAGATGGAAATGGTAGATGATGGACTGGTTTGGTGGTCATTTCTTGGAATAAAGGGGTGTTTGGATGATGATTTCTGGGTATATTTCGAATCTGGTATGGTACAATATGATAAGGACTGAAAGAAGATAGCTAATACTTTGAAGCAGAGAGCTATAGTCAATAAGCACTCCTTTCCATTGATTTTTTAGGATGATGCTGCAATCTTGTGGGAGGATGCAGTGTTGATTATAGTTAGTAACTTCATAAAGTAGTTTCCTGCTTTGTGGATGAAATATGCAGAAAATGGTGTTTGGTATTGCAATTATCTCTACTATTTTAAAGAATATATGAGGGATTGAAAACACTTATTAGGCTAGGAATAGTGAGTCATGAAAGATGGGACTGCCATAAGTGTGTTTCAATGGATGGATTAGGGCATAGTGCCAGCTTATGATGATGCCTTTTTGCTTATCAATGAGTTTTTAGTTGTGAGGATGAAGCTGCAATTGAAAGCCTATTTGATTAGTGAAGAAGGAAATGTAGTTATGAGTAAGAAGTATCCTTGAGTACACTTTTATTAGTTAGTGATGTCATGTAACGATCTACTATACCTATGGACATGTGAGGATTGTGTTGCAGGTCTATAAGTATTTTGTGGGTCTGAAATGGAAATGTAGCTACTAGTAAAAAGCCTATGTGGAACTGGACTTTTCCTATGCAAGTGGTGAAGCCTTCATGTATAGCCTGCTAGATGTTGTATTTGTAGGGTGAAATTGTAGTATAGCATCTAGTGTTGGTGTTCCATTTGAAGGAAATGTAGCCATTTGTTGAGGTTTCTCCATGGAGTATCCAGTCCTTATCTAGACTAGAGTTTCAGTAGGTGCATGTTTTAAGGTGAATTTCGTTTCAGTTGAGTCTCACCTTGTGATTCTGAATAAGCTTCTATAAGCTGATATAGGCATATCTATTCTGTAGTAATGCTTTTTTGTAATGATTGTTATGTTTTGATATAATATATATTCACCTTTGCAAAAAAAAAAAAAACCCTACTATGATTAAATAGCATGCATGTCAATGTTTTGTTCTTCAACTTTGTATGATCTATTGTATTTCTTCCTTCTCTTTTGAACGAATAAAATTCGATCTTTACTTTTCTTTTCTTTTCTTTTTTTTATCATTGTTCAGTTTCTTTTATATTCTTGAGTAAATAATATTGGATAAGTTAAGAATATAAATGTCCACCAAAATGTAGATTCGAGTATCCAATGCAACTTAATTTCCTTTAACAATTTACGATTGCATTGTGATTAGATTGCAAAAAACAATAAAGATGAAGATCCCCCCCCTATATACACATATTCACCTAGTAAAACTTTCAACTGTAGGTATATCAACCCCTTAATTCTATCTACATGGCTTCTTCTTTCCAAATGAACTCACCATCATGACCAAAGTCTTAATCTTCATCAAGTTCATATATACTGATTGAAAGTCATTTGATATCAAATTGGAAGCCATAAACAGAGAAGTTCGTCTTCTTGAGAAGAGGTGTGTTGCGCTATTGATGAAAAGGTAGCAAAAGATGAAAAAAAAAAAAAAACTGCACTACACGGTGATATGCTTACAATACACGGTGATATTGAACGGCTGCAAAGGAGCGTTTAATAAAGAAGAAACTAAATCAAGTACTATAGAACTAAAAATCTTTGATGATGTAACGTTAAATCTCAAATGTTTGTTTCAAGTGTTTTATGTTTAATCTAATGTACTATTTTTTTATCTCGTGTTTGTTTTTAATAAAGTTATCATAAATTATATTAACAACACATCACATTACATAACAACATTTAAATTACCATAACAAATAAATACCACTAAATAGAAAAATATTACATTACAAATAATTACATTTCATTACATAATAACGAATAGATATACTAATCATAAAAAACGCAATTGTAGTTGAGGCATCTTGGAGATACTGAATGAGATGATTAGTTGCTTGCATTGAAAAGTTGGAAACCTCGATTATTAAACAGAAGACCCATATATAGACACATGACATATGTGGTTGCTTTAAAGAGTTGGAGAATAGGGTGCATGTGGCCATAAGATGGGAAAATTAGGCAGGGACACATGACCCCTGTACGGACGCGTCAATTTTGTATTCATGATCTCATATTTTAATCTAGCATTTTATTAGAAAATGTGACAACGTTGGTGATTTAATACAATATCATAAATGGAAAGATCTACACCCACATTCATGTGAAAACAATCGAAGTTGAAGCATCTTCGCCCCAAACATTTAATTTCATCCACGATGCTTCACATGAAAAGATGTAATAAAGATGGGGAAAAAGGATGCAAAAAGTGCAGTGTGGGTTGTTGTTGATAAACAACCATGTACTATAATAGGGATGGTATATTCAAGTTCACGCACTTGATTCATGCGACGAGACTTGTATTTGATGCACATGCATCTTGTAGGTGACTTGAGTCACTTAAGATACTGCACAAACAATCATAGCAGATTTTTGGTGTTTTAGAAGCAACGTGCCACTCATGTAGTGTTTTGGCTGTTACCGCAACCATCTCTTTGGAAACATCGAAAAACTTGAATAGTTGGAAAATCATTCGTTAAAGTTCTTGGTTTTCATTGAACTCTGTCGTTAACCTTCATAAAGTGGTAAATATAGATTAGCCAAAAATTTCATAAGTATAATTTGCCTCCTTATTATTAATCAATCAAAACAATATAATACAACGGAAGATACTATGATACACGCTAGGTCTATCAACACTAATTAAGCCCACATGGCTTGATAAAATAATCGACTAACAAATACAACCCTCGTGTGTTATTTGAAACTGATTTGAAAAATACTCTATATTGACTCGACCTTAATTGAGTCGAGTCCGAGCTCGAGATACTCGAGTACAAACTCAAGTGGAGTTCTAGCTTCAGAATACACGCTCGTGAGGCTCGCGAGCCTTATTAAGTTTTTGTTATATAAAATTACATTTTTACCCTTTTATATGCATCTGCTTATTGAATTTTCATTTTTAATCGTGTCAAGTCGAGATAAACATGTTGAACATTTATCAACATGTTTGTGGAAACATGTTGAACATTTATCAAGCTAGAGCTATGCATTGAAGCTCGAGTTTTAGAAGGCGGTTTGAACTCGAACTTAAAATTTAAAGGTCGGTCGAGCTCGAGTCAAGCTTAAAACCCGAGTTTTAGTAGTCAAATCAAAGTCGACCTTGACAATACTCAACACATTACATTAAACTAAAAAGACATTGAACACAAAAATTTGAAATTAGGTACATTTTTGAAAAGTCGATATTTTCAATATCATTTTACACTAAGTATGCAAAATACACATGATTCATTGAAATCACATAAACCCTCGCGGTCTGCCACTTTGGCAAATCGAACATAAACTTATTTAGTCATATCACTTGTATATGACTATTCTAAAGAAAAAAATCACTTATATGACTTTTTGTTTTTTCAAAAAGAAATATCACTCATATGACTTTTTGTTTTTTCGAAAAAAAGATATCACTTATATGACGTGGAACACATCATAACGATATATTATCTTTTTAGTTGTTCTTGTGACATTCGCCCAAAAGTCCCACTCCCCACGCATCTTTCGTTTGACATAAACTATATAGGTTAGAATATCAGATGTTGACGTTTATCGTATTAAAACACTCTACAAATCAGCCGAACCAAATTGATCGAACGAATAAAAATATTGCTAGTTTGCTTTTCTGAAAATGGCAAAACAAAGTTGTAAATTAAACGATAAATTGTCTTCTTTAAATAAAGTTGTCGACACATCATGAAATAGGACCCCCAAAAAGCATAACATCAACGTTAGAACCGAGTTTAAAAATTCCTGGATTGATCTATTTGACATGTATGTATTAAATAAGTAGACCCATAAACCTTTTGATTTTTATACAGTAATAAAATAAAAAACTTGTTAGATATGTTTAAAGTATTCAGACATGCATTAATTGTTTGTAGTTTTGTCCATGCATTTAACATCTATCTACCGATTTTATGTATGCATGTTTTTATTTTTTTTAAACATAGCTTTTACGTTTAGCAGATATAGCTCTTTCAACCAGTCAACTTGTTTAAATAAACGGGTTACATGACTGATGTTAAAATGTTGAGGTTTAAACTCACATACTTAAACATGCGCTCTTTGCATTTACATTTTCGAGTGTGTCAACCAAAACCTGACTCAAATTACGACACCTAACAATTTTCGTAAATAACGTGCTGCATAAAACTTATCAAAACTCCAAAATATAAAAATGTAGTGAAAACAACATATTACAACTGGACATTTATTCCGTTACTTACAATAGGTGACTTTGTTAACACGTACAAACATTAAAACAAACAACACCTTTACTTTCACTTTAAGCAAACTAACATTCTCTCTTTTTTGTTTCTCTTACATATTTTTCATTTGTTAGTCTCTCTACGAAACACAGTTTTAGTGATCTAAGGTTGTTGTATCATGGGACAACAATCATTGATTTACAGTTTTGTATCTAGAGGAACAGTTATTTTATCAGAATTTACTGAGTTCAGTGGTAACTTTACGAATATTGCTATCCAGTGTCTTCAGAAACTTCCTGCTACGAATAATAAGTTTACGTATTCGTGTGATGGTCATACGTTTAATTATCTCGTTGAAGATGGATTTAGTAAGTTTTGTTGCTGTAACTGTTTTATATGTTGTTTTATATATTGATGTGTCTTGATTTATAGGACTAGTGAATGCATTTATTTTTTCTCAATTTGATGATCATGTAGATTGGAGTCATATGATGTTTTTTGCTAGTTTTATGTGTTTGTTGTTGATTATGTTTTCGTGATGATGTCACTGTGTATTGATCGAATTCTGAGATGGTCTGTCATTCGAGTACTAATCTGTTCTTTACAATTATGAATAACTTTTTTGGACGGCAAAAGAAAATAGTTAGATTAAACATCAACAGGTATGAGGAATATGAGCAGATATATTATGTAAGGGCCCAAATTAGTTTCATGGGACTTAAGTTTTTTCGTGTTCTCAATGGAACTCACCCTTAATATATTACATGAATTGAGTCACTATGATGATGAACATGAGAAGTTATACAGTAATATGTATAGTTAACACAGTTTGAGTTGCAAGAAAAATATTCAATAGATCCAAATCAAATAAAGTTCTTAGCCCATAGTCGTTTTAAGTCCGTTTTAGAATCAGTTCTTAATGCCCTGGTTTGAGTATCTTTGGTATGTTCCTCAGTATGATTGTGGTATGGGTTTACTTGGTGGCACATAGGCAAACCTTAGTTATTTTGTGCTGCTCTTAGAGAATTTGAGGCACGGGTTTGGGAATTGGGCGTGATACATGTATTCTGTTATAACTTTTACAGTATTATTTTAGACACATGTGATTCACTTGTTTTCTTCATCAAGCATCTACTAAACTTTAACTTCATATCATATTATGAAGCATACTGTGTGGTTGCCATCGAAGCCGTTGGCCGTCAAATTCCGATGGCGTTTCTTGAGAGAATCAAGGATGAATTTACCAAGAAATATGCTGGAGGCAAAGCTGCGACAGCTCTTGCCAATAGTCTGAGTAAAGAATTTGGGTAACATCACTTTCTAGCTTTCTTTTACATCCTTAAAACATTAATCATAATAGTTAATCGCTAATTACCAAACGTTATCTTTTCTCAGTCCCAAACAGAAGGAGCATATGCAGTATTGTGTGGACCATCCCGAAGAGTTTAACAAGCTTTCAAAAGTCAAGGCGCAAGTTGCAGAAGTCAAAGGTGTAATGATGGAGAACATTGAAAAGGTGAGGCATGATAAAGGCTCAGTTAATACTAATAACGATAAATGTTATAAAATGTCTTCGGGTTATCCTTGATTCATTAATAGGCACAACGGGCAAAACTTGAATATTTTGATAAAAAAAAGGGAACAGCTCAAACTAAGTGTGATACAGTATTTACAAAAACGTAATTCAGTTTATTCTAGAAATTTAGATCGTTGTCATAATTTTAAATTTTTGGTAGTCATTTATGAATTTTGGAACAAAGGACAAAAGTGTCTACGGGTTGTGGTTGTGTTTGATCATAAATGGGTCAAATGTGAGATGCCTGGTTAAAAAGTCTGCTTAAAGTCAATTATAATGCATACAATCTCCTAAGTACTAATATGTTGTATTCAAAGATGATAATATTGTGTAAACATAATTAAACATAAAAAATGGACAAAACGTGCTAGCAGGGCAAGCTGCTCTACCCGTACCAAATATGACATTATGACCTATTTCAACCCGTTACCCAACCCACCTATATATCCATCCCTACCTGTACAAATGTATGTAAAATTTAATATTTCTCATGTGATCAACCATGTAGGTTCTTGACCGCGGAGAAAAGATTGAGCTTCTTGTTGATAAAACAGAAAGCCTTCACTCTCAGGTAAAGTTTTTTATTTATTTTTTAAACGCTCACTCTCAGGTAAAGTTTTTTATATATTTTTTAACGCTCACTCTTGATTCAAACTATCGAAGATGCAAGTTTTAAATCAAATGGGAGAAGAATTTAGCTCATTATATCTCATATGATGCTAAATGTGGATCGTAATTTTGCAGGCACAAGGTTTTAGGACACAGGGAACACAATTGAGAAGAAAAATGTGGTTGAAGAATATGAAGGTTAAGATGATAGTTTTCGGAATCATCATTGCATTGATTCTCCTCATATTTTTTTCAGCTTGTCATGGTGTCAAATGTGTCAAGTGAATGCGTTTCTTGGTTTTTAATGTATGTTCATTTACCTGCCAATGATTTTGTTTCTTCCCTTTCTTTTCTTTTTTTTTTTAAAAAAAAAAAAAAAAAAAAAAAAAAAAGCTTATATTGTAAGACAATGCTTGTATAGGTGATACCTATAAAGTGATTTTGATATATAATATTAGGATTTAATTGATAGAATGTCCCTCGAATACTTAATTGCTGATTTTTTTTTCTAAGAATTCTACCGTTTATTTAGAGCATTGAGAAAAACATTACATAAGGACAAGTTCATATAGAGCAAACATAAAAAGTAGTATTTGGAGCAGATCAGCAAAACATCGTAGCGTCTAAGCTTTGCGATTTTAGGAATATCCATGTCCACGCCACAGATACTTTTACATGTACATGATAAGTAAACAAAACTCGCGAGATTAATGTCTGTTTGAAGGATTCTGCTCTTACAAGAGCATACAAAGAGTATGTTTGGCAAAAATAACTGGTGCTGGTGTTGTTGCGTGTGCGGTTGCTGAAAAAGATTATAAAAAAAATATTTTTATCAGCTACATAAAGTAACTTTTGATTTTAAGAGATTATGGAAGATTATTTTTTTTTATAATCTGTTATAAGTTATGTCTGCCAAACAAAGATTATTTTTATAATAGCTTATTTTTTGAAAAAATAAACATAATCTCTTCATAATCTTACGTGTCAAACATACTCAAAGATTGTTTTAAAAATATTTTGCTCCTGTTCATTTTTTTCTTATTTGGACCGGCCAAAATTCAAATATCGGACGGTTTTGGCCCAAGTTTGAAAACATTAAATTGGGAGTATAAGAGTGCGTGCTGTTCAACTTTGTGAAGGCATCTCCAATGTATGCACTATATGTACTTTTTGCACTAAAATAGTGCAACAAGTACATAAAATTCACTCCAATGTTAGCACTATATCTTTGCACCATTTTAGTGTAATGAATAGTAATCACTAAAATGCACTAAATATAGTGCTATACTATTCATTGCACTAAATGTGCAAAAGTTTCACTTTCTACCTTATACTTTAATTTAGTTTTTGATTTATATCCTTATCATCTATTAATATATTAATATTGTTGTCATAGATTATATAAAATAATATTTAGTACTAGTTTTAGTGCAAAGTTTAGTGTACACATTGGAGTAATATATTTATAGTGCAAGGATATTCCAAAAATATTCTTATTTTGCACTAAGATAGTGCAAAATTATAATGCTCACATTGGAGATGCTCTGAATGACTCTATTTATATTACGTGGTCTTGGCTCCACGACACGAGTATTGCGGAGATGAGATTGTCGTCTAGGTGCAGCGAGTAAATCGCTGATGAAGGTCAGGCGCTGCCTTCGGATGCTATCTTATCACGATGTCGTGTAACACCCCAAAAATGATAGTCTGCAGCGGAAGTAAGTGTTACCGGGGTATTACTCGATTGGTACCACAACACAATGTATAGAACAACAGTTTAACTTGAGAAATCGTATTTCGTAAAGATTTATGTTTACATTTTTCAAAATATATATTATAGAATGTAAGCCCATAAAAGGATTAAAGTGGTCCCCAAATTTACATCAGAGTCTTCTATGATCATGCCATGCCAATGCCCAAGCACCTCCAAAGTTTAGCTAACGCCATCCTGAAAATACATGCTAAAAATGTCAACACAAAGGTTGGTGAGTTCACAGGTTTTTAAATACTTAAGTAGTTTCCAAAACAGGAAAATCAATTGGTTGTCAAAATTTCAAAGGGTCCATTCTGTATGCAGCGCGTTCATGGCATAAGGGTTCTACTACTTAAGCCGATTCAGCCGAATACATTGCCCCTACGTGCAACATGCTCTAACCTAGCATGAGAAGGTGATTCTATGCACTCCGGTTAGTAGAGTGAGGGGTTGGCTCTGCCCCTAAATAGCGTTATCCATAGATATCAACGGCTCGTCCCGTATAGTGGGAGGGAGTTAATAATTAGTGTGGTAACAGGGGACTTTTACAGTCGTACATAGGCGCCAAACGTAAGCATACATACCAGTTTGCACAGTATAGCAGAGCATAGCTCAGTAGATTGAATCAGTTTAGTAAATCCATAATTTAATAAATGCACAACCAATTTAGTTTTAAGTAATCATAGCATGTTTTTCACCCCAAAAGAGTAAAACAGTAAAATGAGGCTATGAAACTCACCTTAGTCCGAAGAAATATAAGAATCACAACTAACACGACTGGCATCGAGAAAAGTAACACGGTAGTATCACAAGGTAGTAACGTACAATGATACAAGAGTACCGACACAACGGTACATCATTGGCACAACCTGATAGTATATGGTTTATCTCAGAATGCGTCTCGTAAAATAAATAAGTTTTCAAAAGATAAGCGTTTTAGTTTTCGTGGAATATTCATGTTAATAATTATAAGAGCTTATTGTCATAATTCGTAAGAAAAGTTTAGTATCATCATTCGTGTGGTGATTTAAAAATCTAGACTCGAAACACATATCAAAGTATAAAATATATATAGTACACGTATGAAAGTAAATAAACATGTAAGGATCAAATAACAATTAAGTATGATATAAATAGATTAGTTAAGTTTAATTAATAATTAGTTCTTAGAAGTATTACTTATATTTATTGGTTACTGATTTTATAGTCCGATAATAGTCCAAATAATATTAATTAGTTTCGCTTAATATGTCCAAGTCCGATACGTATTCAATAAGCAGTCAAAGTAAGTCCAATGAGTTTGTCCAATATCATATACGTATGTATATATTTAGTCTGTTATATTTTCACTATGTCCAAATATAAGTCCGTTATAAGTTAAATGTCCAAACAATGTTAATTCATACAGGTTTAATGTCGAATATGTTTATATATATATATAGTCTATCAAGTACATGAATTGACCAAAACAATATGTCTATTTTGTATCCAATTTGTCCAATATGGTCCGATAGTCCAAATGGTCTCAATCCATTATATGTCCAAGTCATGCAAGTCTTAAGCTAATCTACTAACAATTCAATATATTGGGCCCAATCTCAACAACATGTTAGGCTCAAAAATATAACTGAACATAAAAGATTATCAGGAAGACATCAAAGCAGTTTTACAACAAGTACTCATAACATAAGTGGTTCAAATAAGCTAATACAACATGAGCAGTTAATCAAGCAAAGCAAATAAACTATAAGCTTATACAAATAAGCTAGGAATGAAAGAAAAACAAACTAAACAACGCCAAGTGGGTTTCGAACCCTCGACCTCACGGTCGGGTTTTTGTACCGAAAACAAAACATACATAAACACCAAATAAGCCGAACCACATATAAGCTAAACAAACACTCCTCTCGGGTTTTCTTGTTGCATCAAGACCAAACAAAAAACCACCCTTGTGGTTGTTCTCGGTGATCCGAAACCGAACACTAACAAATACCCTTATACGGTTTGTTGTTAACCAAAAAAAATTCAAACAACATCAAATAAGCTATACTATCTATAAACTAAACCACATACTAAAGAAAATAAGCAAATCCAAATCGATCCATAACCCAAAAAAAATAATAAGTAATCCGAAACCAAATATGCAACACATATGAGTAGCATCAAATATATAAGCAAACAAACGCACCCTAGTCGGGACTGAAATCAGACGCACCCTTGGCGGCTGTGCACATCACCACCAAGCGGACCCAAAGTGTGGTCGCTTTGGTGGGTTAACGAAGGCCAGCCAAACACCCAGTTGGGTGTGGCTGCGATAGCAAATAAACACCTCCTTGGTGTTTTGTTGACCCAAAATAATTCAAGCACCTCCAAGTCAGTTTCAGATAAGCATATCATAAGCACCTTAATGTCGCGTTGAACCAGTAACCAAAACAAGCAAACCACCCTCTTGGGTGTTGCTGTCGCGACCCAAGGACCAAGGTAAACAAGCCAAATGCCCCTCTTGGGGCTGTGATACGCACAAACAAACACACCTTTGAGTTCTGTGTGCATCGAAACAACACCATCACAATGAGCTATAAAGCTTATTACAATTCATCATTCAAAACTTAAAAATGAGTTCATATAATTTTTGAATAAGCAAACCTCAAACCCTTAACCGGGGTTCATATTAGACCCGAGACCACACAGTTTCGACCCAAACCCAAACATGGGTTGACCCGCTGACCTGACTCAAAATACATCCTTAACACCACTTTGTTGATTTACACCACACGAATGAATTAGAAAGACAGATTTTAAAATCTCGTTTTGATTCCAACAAAACCTTACAAATCCCTTTTATATTCGCATAAAAATAAAGGAAATAATTAGGAGGGTTTTGATGGTGTTTACCCTACCAATCGCGAAGGAAGGTGGTGGTAGCGTGAGACAACGGTGAGGGTGTGGGAGGTGGCTGAGTGGTGGCGAGGTGATGGTGATTGGCTGAGGCGGCGTCTCATGAACAAACACACCCTACAACCCTTGCACTCAATCCTTAAACAAACATACCCTTGGCTCCTCTTGATGGTGATAGTCGTGATGATGATGGCGGTGTGAGGTGGTGATATGAAGTGGTGATATCCGAGAGAGAGTGGGAGAGATGAAGAGATTTTTATCAAATGAGAGGAAGAAACAGATATGTATAAGGTGAGAATTTTTTATGGCGGTTTGGTAAAAAGAAAATAGGGTGGTTCGTGTAAATATATATATATATATATAGAGGGTGTTTTTTGTGAGAAATCTAATTTTTGTGAGAATGCGAGAAGAGATCATAGCCCTCCATCTAATCCCCTCTCTTTTTGTATCTAATGGCTATGATTAATTTACACTACAAAAAGGTATTTTGGTAATTAAAATCCACACACCGGATATATATATAAATAAACACATAATTTTCTCACAGTTGAAGGTGAAAGAAACTACACTTCTCTGCCAATCCATCTACCTTCATAACCACCGCCATTACCACCGCCATAACCTCCGTTCAACCCACCGCCATTACCACCGTTCAAACCACCGCCATAACCATCGTTCCAACCAATTGCCATGACAACCATTCAAGCCACTGCCATGACCACCGCCGTTCAACATCAATTAACACCTTAAGAAACAAATTGAAGCTGAGATAAGTGAAGAAGATAGTCATTTTTCCAATCAGGTTACAAATAATTTCAAGTACCTCTTATTATTATTATTTTTTGATAAAATTTAATTGTTGAATTGTGAATTATTATGCATTTCAAGTTATTATCATTGTTTTAATTGAAAATATGTCACATGTGAATGTATAGATTACAAATTAGGTCTTGATTTTTTAGGCAACTTAATTAGTGTGCGCAAAGTAGAATATAGCATTAATTAAGTTTATTAGGAGTATCTTCACACGTAGAAAGTTTAGTAAGAGCATCTTCGCGAGTGAAAATATAGGAGATATTTTTCTTTCACGTGTGAAAATTTTAGAGATTTTTCTGCGCGTGTGAAAATATAGGAGATATTTTTCTTCGCGTGTGAAAATTTAAGAGATATTTTTCTGTGCGCGTGAAAATATAGAGTATCTTCACATGTGAAGAATATTAGAAAGTAATGAATTTTTTAGGTTATTAGCCGATTTTTTGATTATTTAAGTGTAGTTAGAGTATCTTCGCGTGTGAAGATTATCAGTAAGTAATGAAGTTTTAACGTTATTAGTGAAATTAAGTTTAGCTAGTGTATCTTCGCATGTGAAGATTATCGGTAAGTAATGAAGTTTTGAGGTTATTAGCAGGTTTTTTTGATTATTTTAGTTTAGTCAAATTATCTTCGCGTATGAATAATATCAGTAGGACATATAAGCAGCTCACAATTAGGCGACATGCTAACTTTACACATAGGAGCACTTAAGCATAAGATAGTAATGATTAATGGAGATTTGAACTACCGAAAAATATCGGCAAAGTGTGAGGGACCACTAATAAGTAGATTATAATACACACGCAAAACAACTCCTACTCTAGTTAACGCTAGAAGAAACAAGTTACTTACGATTATAAAACATCATTGGATTTCCTACATATAAAACTTTCAATTTAAAGTTCCAATAGTGTTAAAGGTATAAATTATTTCCTATAGGTTACCGTTATTGGTGTTTCTAGACTTAGGAGCACGAGCATCAATATATGGCATCGTGACTCAACAATTGCAAGATAAAGATCCGTTTGACTGACTAACGGTTATTTAGTATGGGCGTCATTGTCTGCAATAGACTTTTTCATGTTTGGATATAGATACAGTAGACATTTATCAATTGTTTCTTATGTCTAATTGAGAATTTATACAGATAATGCTACAGTTACAGAACAACTCCCGCAACCCGAATCAGAAATACACCAACCAATGATAATGGCAGATCCAAAGGACGACGTTAGTGCTGTCCAATAAATTCCACAATCTTACGCAGAACCTAAAGCTGATTTATCTGAACCAGATGTTAACGCACATCCTGAATCAGAGGTCCTTGTAGCTGCTGCATCGGCTTCGCCTAACAACAGCAATCCGAATTCATCAGAAGATGTATGTTTTGATGATTATGTTGATAGTTTAATATATACATATTTTATAGCTTGCTAACATTAGCTGATCTGGCTATAGGACGAAGCTGTTAATGCTGATTCACATGAAGACCAGGTTGTATCGAGATCATTATCGACTTGTTCGACACCGCCAACGACGATGGTAATTTTGAAACTTTTGTATCGATGCCATACTGTTTCGAATTTCGAAATTATTGCAGCCGTCTTCATTTCTATTACAGAACTTAATATCTACTTGATGAAATGTTGAAGAGTGTGTTAGTCTCTGTAATGGTGACAATCTTTGGGTCCATATGTTCTTGGTTTAATGGACGTGGATATTTATACTAAAATGTTCGTTTTTATGTCGTGTCTTCGTGGACGATCTTCAGATCATTGCACAAGCGAGTTGAAAATGGTTAGTTCATGCATATCCGCTAATCCGACTCAAATATGGTCTTATTCCCAATAGCACATGTTCTGTTCTTCGTAACACATTGCACTTCCATATAAAACACATGATCTAGTACAAGTATGCACATTTTACTATACGCAAATTTTAATAAACAAAAACAAGTGAACAATAATAATCTCCGTAGAACTTGTGAGTGTCACTTTGTGTATCTGTCATCCTGAAACACAAAAATTACAGTTCGGCCTATTGCTTCTGTTGTGGGTTGTCTTGTAATTTTACCTCTCTTAAATAATTACAGGACGATGAAGAAGTAACAACAGTTGTCTTCTCTCCTGATCATATGGCGTACCAAGATAGATATTGCATAGATTGTGTCCTAACCTTCACTAGCAGTTGCATCAAAATAGAGGGCTCGTTTTTAGATGATGATGAAGAACCCTTTCGATTGCAGTGGGGAATTGAGGATATATCAGTATATCAAATCTCATTGGTATCAGCACGTAAGTCCATATCAAGTTTAATTTCAATTTTCAACCGCCTCTGAAAAGCTTATGTGTATCTTCTTACTCATTGGTGTACCTTAATTTTTTGCAGGCTGGGATGACAATGCTGAAGATTCGTGTACTTATGGAGGATACATTACAAGCGGAAAATGTTGAATGCCCTTAAGGTTATAGTCATTATTCTTACTCTTTTAATGCTTTTGTTCTCATGATACTTATTAAAATATCAACAATAGGTATGCTACCAACTGCTCACATGTAAGGGTAAATTGGACTTCTTAACTTTGAAAAATGTGACATAATGATGGAAATGTTTTAATCAAATTCTAAAAGGTTTTGTCCTGGTTATGAAAAGCTTAAAAAGTACCCGTCGCATGCCAAAATAAATATTATGTAGCGCGTGCTTTCTTATTGATCCTGCATAATAAGTTCAAAATAGTTTCATTGGTGCAACTGTGTCATTCAAAGATGTGACTGCTTCCTGTTTCTCATACAAAACATTATGGACCGGTATATATGAGTTAGGGTGAGCTATTTAGCATGTTGCTTGCTTTAGTTTTTTTTGCTGCATTTCACGAGTGATTTAGCTATAATTGGAATGTAAATAATATTTGTCAATGGCGTAATCCCAATCTGGAAGTATGTAATCAGTTTGTAGGTCTAAACGTCCAGCTCATAAGCGGGAAAATAAATCGAAAAATATGGGCTTATGAAATTAAGCCGAATAAAATAAGCTCATGAGCCTGAAAATAAGCTAAAACTAACATATATCCTTTGTAATCTATGTACGGGAATTCTATTATCGTTCAATTGATGATTTCTTTTGTGTCATCTTTTATAATCAATTCGATAATTCTTTTATATATTGACAACTTGGGATTATTGTTGCAGGGACACTGTCCATGGACACACCGAAGCATCTTTCCCGAAGTATTTTCCCTGGTAAGTGAAATGAAATGAAATTTTTTTCTTGTGGAAAGCATATATAATAAGTTAAAACATCGAGCAATGTGTTTTGCCATTAATGTCGATCCATGCACTTTACATAATTATGGATGCTTGCAGCTTTGATCAACCTTTTGAAGAAGTTATCTATCCAAAAGGGGAAGTTGATTTGTTCTATTGGCAAGAGAGACGTCGATATGCTCCTACCCGACACTTTTGTTAACGACACCATCATCGACTTTTATATCAAGTATGTTATTCTGTATCTTGTTTCCTCTTTCCGATGATGCTTCTAAGTGACCGTTAGTCTGTTACAGTGCCAACTTTAGCATACCTTATGTTTCTCGCTAATAACAAGTGTCATATTTTCAACTGACCACAGATACTTAAAGAACAAAATCAACCCCGAGGATAGACCGAGGTTCCATTTTCTCAATAGTTTTTTCTTTCGAAAGCTAGCTAACTGGATAAAGAACCTCTTAGAGGTCTGTAAAGGGAAGGAAGCTTTTCAACGTGTAAGAAAGTGGACAAGAAAAGTGAACCTTTTTGAGAAAGATTATGTCTTTATTCCTGTAAACTACAAGTAAGTTTATAAGCCTTTTGAATCTGGCTCGCTTACAAACTCGTTTTGACTAATTAAACCGGCCTTTTGACAGCTATCACTGGAGTCTTATCGTAATGTGTCATCTTGGGGAAGTGGCCACATACCAAGGTCTGTGTTTCATTTTTCTTATATCTCCCCTTGCATATCGAATGTGATAATTCCTATTCTAAAGCTATGTTCATGTTTAGATGAAGATGTAACCAATTTGAGTAAAATGCCATGCGTTCTGCATATGGATCCTATTCGAGGCAATCATACTGGCTTGAACGGTCTTATGCAAAGGTAGCATTTGATCATGTTTTGTTCAATAAGTTCAAGTTATAATCAACTATACTTCTTACACTTTGTCGGAGATAGTGAGTCGGCTTCTCTGATCAGGTATATCATTTTCACTGATCTGTTAGTAGTTAATTCAATACTCCTTTTAGTTTGTTATTCAGCCCACCATGAATATTTTTAGGCTAGTTAGTTTAGATAAAATTAATAATCAATATACCCATAGCTCCAAATTTGTATGTGTAAAGGGATCTTTGCTTGTGGCGCCTGGTGGACGATATAAAAAAGTTATAGTTTTTATAGTAAACGGTGTGAGTTGTAAGTTGCAACTACTTTTTGGCAGTCAAGTACGGAGTCAAACTTGAGTTACCCTTTATGTGCGAGTTTTCTACTATGGGCAACTTCCCACTTTGGTCGACTACTTAAAGCGTGTATTTTTACTTGTGATATTTGAGTGCTTGGTTGTCTAAGTGTAAAGAGGACTTCTATTTCTATCTCATTTGAAATTGTGAATCTCCAACCATGAGCTCTTTTAGAAGCCTATTAAGGGCTCTTAGTAATGTCTGATCGTGAGTTTAACTCGCTTGAATGTTACTTGGGCCAACTTGTTGCTCTGGCTATAAGGGTTACTTACACGCGTTTGGCTCTTATAGTTTCAATAGGAGAGATGCCCATCATAGTTCTAGCAAACATCATAGTTCCGTGTATTCAGTTATTTGAACTTTTTAGGATGTTTTCACTTCTGCCCATGCTCAGGTTAATACTTATAGTAACCCCAGAAAAGTGAGTTTCATCATTTTCACATTGGTCAAGATTTCCAATTTTGCATATTGCAAACTGAAATAAAATGATGAATACTCACTTTGTCCCATGAAATGAAAATTTCGACTACTGACTCTATGCAGTTACATGTTGTTCTAGAAGTGTTAGTTGATGATATCTTATATAATGACAACATTGGTGACTCTTTTAAAACATACCCAATTTCATCAGCAATCGCAATCAACTAGTTACCTTTATCCGAAACCATTTTTGTAAGAATTTGTGAAATGTTGCAATGTTCATAAAATAACCTGAAGTGGAAACTACCCAATTCTGCTAAGAAGTTATAAATGAGCCTGTTTTATAGAAGATGGCGATATGACAGTGAAAGTCAAAATTAAACTTGGTATTTTATACATACAAAAGGCGTAGTGGTTGATTGCTAATGTATCGGCAAATGTAAATGTAATATTGCTCTTGGCACGTGCTGGATAAGGCTGATATAATTGTTGAACTTGATCCCCTGATGAAAACGAGGAGGCATAATGGGGAGACAATGCCTTGATAATGATTACTGGTCCAATGTTTTTCTATTTTTTTAAGTGAAAGCAATATAAAGGTCTTAGAACTTACAATTGTTAGTGCTCCCTAACCATGAACAGTTGAGCCAGGTGCGATCTCACTTTTGAGATTGAACTAGACATTTAAACTATTTCTAGGCAAGCGTGCATATAGCACAAGATGAAGCCGCTGAACAGGCTGCAAACATGAGGTCTCCAATGAATGTTTTGTGGGGTACAATGCTTTATGAAAGATCGATTATGGAGTATAAGCTTGGGGTGCCTGCTTGGCATGAATGTTTGGAGATTGCTGTTGAAAAGTTCGAACTTGCTGGAGCTTCTCAAACGCATATCGCTGTC
The DNA here is from genome assembly GCA_910596185.1 of Chrysanthemum makinoi. Lineage (NCBI taxonomy): Eukaryota > Viridiplantae > Streptophyta > Magnoliopsida > Asterales > Asteraceae > Chrysanthemum > Chrysanthemum makinoi. Next base: position 299,297,316 of record OU343225.1, read on the forward strand.
ATGATAAAGAATCATTGTTTGAATGATACTGCACCAGAAGGTTATACTAATTCTTGATTGTTTTATTTTTCTTTAAGAAGGAAGTTTATTAATCTGGGGATCCTGCATTCACTTTTCATAAAAAGGATACAGGCGAAAAATTTTATTTGTGTTTTCTATTAATTTGTGTTTTCATCGCATGTATAATTGTAAATTTGTGCATGTTTTGCCTTGTATATCGGTGATTGTGTTTTGATTTAGACGTTTTGAAGTTAAATAATGTGAATTGATTGAAGTTGTTGAGATTTAGTTGTTTAAGTGTGGTTTTGATCCGGTGTACTTACTTGTTAGTTGTGCTCGAGTTATGTATTCTATTTGATGAATATTATTGAGTTGTTCAAATCATGTTTAGCTGTAAAGAATGTGTATACTTTATGCATTCATTGATTTTAGTTCAAGTAGATTAGACTTATTTTGATCCTTTTTAGTTTGTAATTGTGCGTGTATGTTTGTCTTGTGTATCAGTGATTGTGTAGTCGATTTAAACGTTTTGAAGAATGTTTTGATCCTGGTTAATTATTATAGAATATACTGTTGTTGAATTGTTAATAGCTTTTGGTGTGGATTTATTGAAGTTAAGGTTTTTAGTGTTTTTAATTATGATCAGTGTTATAGGTCTTTGTTGTTTTGAAATTTTGTATTATGTTCGATGTGAAGAAGATTAGACTTGTGATGATCATGTATACGTGAGGTTTTAGCTCTTGATCGAGTACTTTTGTACTTTATTTAATTCAAATGTTTTGAAGTAGATTAGACTTCTGATCCTTGTTTAGTTTCTATCTGCACGTATAATTGCATATGTGTCTCCTGAATAGACTCTATTCGATTCAGATGTTTTGATTCGGTCTAGTTACTAATATCAGATACTATTCCTGCAACGAAAAGTTATTAAACACGGATTAGACGATGTGCAGTAGGTTTAGGACCTGATGTGATTGTACACATCGATGTTCTAAATTAGTTTTTAGTGAATTTAGGTAATTTAGTTTTTGGGGTGAATTTAGGTATATATATGTTACTAATTTGATATATGGTGCTTGTTCATTGAGCAGGATTCGCGTAAATATACAGGCATTGTTGAGGATTGTTGTTGTGATTATGAGACAGTTGATACTGTAAATGGAGCAGTTTTATATCCCTTGTTACAAGAGCTCGTGACAACTCCTTTCTTCCGATATTTTAAGGTACTGCTTGTATTAATCTTTTCTCTGGCATAGAACGAGTAGAATTTTATTGTTATTACTGCAAGTCAGCAACAGTGACATATTACATGAAGTGCCTAGTGCGAATGTGCGATAGGTCAACTCAAAACTCTGCTGGCATTTTCTCTTTTTTGTGCTGTCAATTCTGATACTGCTATATGTAAAACGATTTATGAAAAGTGAGGATGTTATGTGTTTCTTAAATGTGATGACTTTAGCTTTAGGGGTAAAATGAACTTATTTGTGTCAAGACACTATGTCAGAAGTAGTAAGGATACTCTTAACGACAATAGAGGATAACTACGGTTATATGTTACTGGAAGAACACAATCAACTTAAACAATGTTCTACTTAGGTTTGGGAATTCCAATCGTGTAGCTTACGCCGTTTTATTTTCCTTACTTCATTCCGTTATACACTATCTTTATATTTATCACTCTCCATTATCGTAGTACAGTACTACAGTCATGGTTTGCTTATTTCCTGTTATCGGTTCTTAATATGAAAGGCTCTAATTTTTTTATTCCATTGTTTATGTGGACATGTTTGTATATAAAAACAACTTTTCGACATTCCTTTCGACCTTAATTAGTTGGAAAACATTTAGTTAAGTTGAGTTAAGCCTATATAATTTGATAACAAAAATATTGTTTAGGAGTTAGGACGTTCAGTAGTGTTTAGGTTTCTAGTTTATTCTCAATTTTCTGTGTCCTCGTTTTATTCGAGTAGTTATGACCCTAATGTGGTTTGACTCTCTGCAGGTCAAGCTATGGTGTGATTGCCCCTTCTGGCCTGATGATGGCATGTGCCGACTGCGTGATTGCAGTGTATGTGAATGTCCAGAAAGTGAATTCCCAGAAGCTTTTAAGAGGCCATCGCTAGTTGGCCTTGCAAAAGATGATCTTAAATGTCAGGAGGGAAAACCAGAGGCTGCTGTTGATCGTACCCTAGATGCTAAGGCATTTAGAGGTTGGCCAGTAGTAGATAATCCATGGACTAATGATGATGAAACTGATAATGGTGATTTCCCACATTACTTCTTTGTGTCCCTTTATATCTCTGCTAAGTCATTTTTTGGACTTTTTATGCCTTTCTGTTACTGATAACTTCTTAATGTTTGATTGATCTGCAGATGAAATGACATATGTAAATTTGCTACTGAATCCCGAACGTTACACCGGTTACACAGGCCCTTCAGCCAGGAGAATATGGGATGCTATATATTCAGAAAACTGTCCAAAATGTAAGTTCATAGTTCCCTTGTGGTTAATATGACCTCATATTTATGTCACAAACTTCCTTTTTAATGGGCTTCAGTTCCTCGAGAGTTTCTTATGCCAAAGTTGAATATTTAGTGGCCTCTAGTTCAATTTTATTGGTGTTTTTCCGAGGATGAAGCCCATGCTAGTTTTGAAGGCTAAGTTATGGCCCCTTAAGTTATTAATGATGCCTTCGAAAAAATAAATAAATAAATAAAATAAAAAAATGAATCTTTGCAAGTAAGAACATATGTTCTTTCAGATGCTGTAATTGAATGTACACCCCACAGTAATGTATAATTGCTTACTGATTTCATGTTTAAATGTACATCAGAAAAAATAAATAAACGGGGCACAACTATTTGAAGTTGGACAACTGTTTAAAGCTGAAGTATTTCCTGTTTCTAGAAACATTCAATTACAATACAAAATAAATGAGGTATTTGGAATGTGCAGATTCATCTGGAGAAAGCTGCCAAGAGAAGAAAGTCTTGTGCAAGCTAATATCTGGTCACATAACCATCTGGAAAGAGCAGCTGCTCCATTTTCATGGTCACGCTCATGGTCACACCCGAAGAATTTATGCGTTCATGGTCACGTTCTTGAGGTATGCAAATGTTAATTACATACATAAATATTCTCCATTTCATCACGACCGATGTTCATATATTTTCATAAACTATGAATAGTAGAAGATGAGACATTCATCATCGTTACCAGCTGTAATTCAACATTTTGGTGATTTGGATACACTTAAAATGCATGAGAGTAATTTATTTTAAAACCTATATTGCATACATGACATGTTTCTAATTAGAGCATCATTTATGCGCCTATGATTCTTGATAAGTTCACTTGGTAGGCTTTCTTGCATATGATATAGTTGCTACTTTATGTTATAATAATGCTTTTTAAACCACTACTATTACAGGTACGAACGGAAGGCCGGGTAATGTGTATGTGCCTGTCAACAACAAAGGAAGTGGCCTACGGTATAACTTCCTATGGTTTGCATCAATAAAATGTTAGTGGATCATATATCCAGGACTCTGATGAAAAGCTGCACAATTCTTTAAACTCTATTGAGGCAAACATTCCATTAAATAATTTGAATCATAGTAAATATTTACAATTGCTAATTAAGAATTTAATGAATTAATCTTTGACAACATAGCAGAAGAAGTTGTATCAATTAATTCTTCAGTTTGCCTGCGTAGGTATATACAGTTGGGTTACTGATGTCTATTACGTTTTTGGTTACCCGAACACCGCACCGAAATGCCCCGCCGCAATGATCAACGCCGTGAAACAATGTCCCGCATGTGGTACAAACTACGAGACATATTTTCACATGTGAACAAGTTTTTCACGCATTTTAAAAAGCTACGAGACAAAGTTTCACATGTGACCAATTTGTTCACACATCACTAAAATATACAAAAGACATATTTCACATGTGACCAACTTGTTCGTGCATTTTAATAAGTTACGAGACAGACCAACTTGTTCGTGCATCTTAACAAGCTACGAGACATAGACATATATTTTCACATGTGACGAAGATGTTTACGCATCTTAAAAAGCTACGAGACATATTTTTTCACATGTGACCAAGTTATTCACGCATCTTAGCAAGCTACGAGACATATAGTTTCGCATGTGACCAAGTTACGAGACATATATTAAACATCAATATATCCAATTTTTACACTTCAAGCGTAAAATATATGCTAGCAATATCAAAGCTTCAATCCTTGCTCATAATTTTCAAACGCGAAGATATTTATTATAAAACATAAATAATCATCTATTGAACATCAATATCTCCTATTTTTGCACTTTTAGTATAAAAAAATACATCAAAACTTCAATCCTTGCTCGTAACTTTCAAGCACGAAGATATTCTTACAAAACTTAAATAATCATATATTAAACATCAATATCTCTTATTTTTACACTTCTAGTATAAATAGTACGATAGTAACACCAAAGCTTTAATCCTTTCTCATAATTTTCACATGTGAAAATATTCTACCATAACTTAAAGAATCGTATATTCAACATTAATATCTCCTATTTTGGCACGTCCAATAAAAAAAATTAGGCTAGCAAGATCAAAGCTTCATTCTTTTCTCATAATTTCACATGTGAAGATATTCTTACAAAACTTAAGTAATCGTTTATGAAACATTAATATCTCTTATTTTTGCACTTCTAGTATAAAAAATATGCTAGTAAGATCAAAGCTTGAATCATTGCTCATAATTTTCACAAGTGAAGATATTCTTACAAAACTTAATTAATCGTCTTTTAAACATTAATATCTTCTATTTTTTCACTTCTAATATAAAAAATATTCTAGTAAGATCAAAGCTTCAATCTTTTCTCATAATTTTCACATGTGAAGATATTCTAACAAAACTTAAATAATCATCTATTAAACATCAGTGTATCTAATTTTTGCACTTCAAGCGTAAAAAAATATGCTACTAATATCAAAGCTTCAATCCTTGTTCATAATTATCACACGCGAAGATATTGATTACAAAACTTAAATAATCATCTATTAAACATCAATATCTCCTATTTTTGCACTTTTAGTATAAAAAAATACATCAAAACTTCAATCATTGCTCATAATCTTCACACACAAAGATATTCTTACAAACTTAAATAATCATGTATTGAACATCAATATCTCTTATTTTTACACTTCTAGCATAAATAGTATGATAGTAACATCAAAGCTTCAATCATTGCTCATAATTTTCACATGTGAAAATATTCTAACATAACTTAAATAATCGTCTATTAAAAATCAATATCTTCTATTTTTGCACTTCCAGTAAAAAAATATATTCTAGTAAGATCAAAGCTTCAGTCCTTGCTTATAATTTTCACATGTGAAGATATTCTTACAAAACTTGAGTAATCGTCTACGAAACAAAAAAAATCTCCTATTTTTGCACTTCAAGTATAAAAAGGGCTTTTGCATATATATCCTTCCGAAAATGCAAAATTGCATATATATCCAAAGCATGCATAAAAACCATTGTAAAATGTGCATAAAAAACTTGTACAAATGATATATATGCAATTATTCACTTTGGGAGGGATATATATGCATTTTTGCCTAAAAAAGGTGCTAGTAAGATCAAAGTTTCAATCATTGCTCATAATTTTCACATGTGAAGATATTCTTATAAAACTTAAATAACTATCTATTAAACATCAATATTTTCTATTTTTACACTTCTAGTATAAAAAGTACGCTAGTAAGATCAAAGCTTAAATCTTTGCTCATAATATTTACGCGCAAAGATATTTATTGCAAAACTTAAATAATCGCATATTAAACATCAATATATCTAATTTTTGCACTTCTAGCATACAAAATACGCTAGTAAGCTAAAACCTTTAATCCTTGCTAATAATTTTTGCGCGCGAAGATATTATTACAAAACTTATATAATCGTCTATTATATATCAATATCTCAAACGTTTGCATTTCTTGTATAAAAAATACGCTAGTAAGGCTCATAATTTTCACGCGTTGAAGATATTCTTACAAAACTTAAATAAACATCAACATCTCATATTTTGGACTTCTAGTATAAGTAATACGCTAGTAAGATCCAAGCTTCAATCTGTGCTCATAATTTTCACGCGCGAAGATATTCTTACAAAACTTAAATAATCGCCTATTAAACATCAATATCTTCTATTGTTGCACTTCTAGTTTAAAAGATATGCTAGTAAGATCAAAGATTCAATTTTTGCTCATAATTTTCACATGTGAATATATTCTAAAAAAACTTAAATAATTGTCTATTAAGCATCAATATATCCTAATATTGTAATTCTAGTGTAAAAAATATGCTAGTAAGATCAAAGCTTCACTCCTTTCTCATAATTTTCATATATGAAGATATTCTTACAAAACTTAAATAATCATATATTAAACATCAATATCTTCTCTTTTTACACTTCTAGTATAAAAAAGTACGCTAGTAATATCAAAGCTTCAATCACTACTTATGATTTTTACGCTCGAATATGCTTATTACAAAACTTAAATAATCGTCTATTAAACATTAATATCTCCTATTTTTGCACTTTTAGAATTAAAAATATATCAAAGCTTCAATCCTTGCTCACAATTTTCACGAACGAAAATATTCTTACAAACTCAAATAATCATGTATTAAACATCAATATATTTTATTTTTACACTTCTAGTATAAACGAGCATGGTAGCTCATGCGTTGCTGCGGGGGCGCTCTGTTGATGCTTAGAAGTTTATGATTAAGACATTCTATGAAGCCCTTTGGTATGAAACATATGATTTAGAAAGACATTATCGTGTGACCGTCGTCACATGTTTCTTAAATTCATAGAAACTCCTTTGCAATCAAATACAAATTTTTATACAATCAATTAGACATATTGTTTGTTTGGTTGATATAAGCATACATTATCAAGTGGAACCTAATGACGTTACCTAGCCAACAGTAACTGAACTATTAATACTACATATCTTCGTCTTTGTGAGTGCCAAAATCTACCAAACCTGTATGCGTGATGGCACCAATATCCAGTAGCGCAACTGCTGTTGGCTTAGTTTGCTTGAAACAATGCCAAGGAACTTGACATTTTGCATTTTCAAGAGTTGTGCCGCGCGGGCGTATGCTTTCCTTCCTTGTCTAAAAAGTATCAAACTATGATTGTCTAATTTAACATTATTCCCTATACAGATTGGCAGACAATAAAAGTATCAAACTATGCGAGACTAATATATATGAAAGCAACATGCGAGACTCTAAAAGTATGAAACTATGATTGTTAACTGATGTTGCAAAAACAAAAGTATCGCATTGTGCAAGACTAAAGTGTCGTTATTGCTGCTTACTTGAGATCAGCGCCATCATAAAACATTTAATGTTGCAGTTTGTTCTGTTATTTATTTCAGCCTTCCTATCTGCTTTAGCTACTGCAAATCATCCTTTTTTATGGGAACAACCTACAAAAGTATTGCACGCCCAAATGTAAGCTCACTTTTTAAAACCTCGAGTTAAAAGATTTCTTAAAACGATGTGAACATGTTACCATTCCAACACGGTCAGGTAAAGCAGCGCCGATTCTCCCAGTTACATAAAATACATTCAATAGCGAAGTATTAGGTCCAAGGCAGGCCAATTTCCACCAAGGGTGTACAAATTTCTGCTGCAAGAATGTTTGCCTGCATGAATAAAAAGTTCAATAATTCAAGAATTAAATATCAGTGGCGTACAATAGCTTGTTGTGGGGATCTGAAATGATACCTAAGTGGCACTACCATCGTCAGTACCACCGTCGGTGTACTCAGCGTCAAATCCCCTCTGTTTCAATAGCCATTTCGTTCTTGATTTTGCTCATTCCGTTACAATCTCAAACTGTAGAAGACAAAAACGCAGAAATCAGGAGAATAACATATAGATACTATGCAATTAATTTGAGTGTTGGACATAGAAGTTGCTTATGCTTATATGATGCAAGGTGTTAAAAAAACCTGAAGGACCTGTACAATATTAATGTGTTAAAAAAACATTGAGAATCATTATAAATTTAATTCAAACAATCTTAATTCTGAATGTAGAATACGTTATTTACAAATAAAAGCTTACTTCTTTTTCTGATAAGCATGTTGTATTTCCTTATAGTTAATTTGCAAAATAGTGGCTTAAATAGATTCTATGACAAATGCATTTTACCGATTAAACAAAGTAATAACTCCGGCAAGATACATGATAAATTGAAACACAAAAGTAGGATTGAGCTTAAGTCGAAGGCCGAGCCGAGCTCACCAATTCAGAACTGAACCACAATATTTGGAAATACTGTGAACAGAAAGTGAACCAAAATGCCTCCCTTGATTTCGGTCTGTTAGTCGGGCATATTTGGCCTTTGTTAGAACCGAATTGTGCCAATTGGAAATAAAATTGGCCATTCAACATTTGTACTACTGTAACGTTTATATGTGCTATGAGGTTTTTAAAATGAAGGACTAACTTTATTTTATACTGACATTTGACTCGTTTCCTTATAAGCTAACCTTTTGTTGTACCTGGTATAGATAAAACATAAACTCTTTGAGACATTAGTGAGTGAAGTATGATTACAAAATACACTCTGGGTGACACTTGACCCTTTCTCTTTCAAGCTATTCCAATTTTTAACCGACCCAACAGATGTAAATGATATTTTTAATTTTAAAAGAGGCTATAAAAAAAACTCAGGAGGAACTCATGATGATGACAAACCTGTAACCGCCAGTTATAGACACAACTTGGGTCTTCGATTTTGATAATAATCCATGATTTCACGAACTTGTCCTATGCATCATAATAAGTCTATATATTTATTTACTATTTTTAGCTGCAGATGAAAGTTGATGCCATGTTACTGACTTCCCAGAGTTGGTATAAACACATGATAATAGTGACCTAACCTGTGGGTCAACAGCTTTGACTGTTGCAGCAGGAGTAGGCTTGAAACCAAGCATCCATTCCTCAAATAGAACTACCTACATAATGAAGTGTGGGAGGGTGACATTGCAAATTTGTAGTAAAATTTTTCACTTAAATCCTTTTTTACCAAGTTGACCTTTTCTCACTTGTCGCTGAGTGACATTTGGAAACTGGCTACTAAGAAGATTACCTCAAATCAGGATTTTGGAAGATGATGGTTTTCTCTGGCTTAAAAACTTTGGTCGCCTATACTTTTTTTAGAAAAATTGAGTACCACACTACGCATTTAGCTCTTTTTTACATGTAAAATAACCCAAAGGATTGACTTTTTGATTGCCTATCCTGAGAGGTCACTGATATACATTTGCAAACAACACCAGTTGTGTGACAATATATATGATGCAGTTATACCAACATAAACCGCAATGACAACTGAGGGTAATAGACATAGCAGTTGAACATTAAAAATCATTTGATATAAACTAATAGATGCTTATGAGTTTCACTTACTGTTAGAGGCCCTTCAACTTCCGGCCATGTCGAAGGATCAGCTCTGTCCCCTCTACCATTGTATGCAGACTGCACCGGAGAAAATCCTAATTCATACTCGGAAATATTGATATGCGTGTATGATATATACTTACTTTATCATATCGTGGCAGCTTCACCTTCATACCTGAACATGTTTCATGCTCCAAAAATTAGTTTAAATTATTTGAATAATCAAAATATAGGATACAGACGTGGGACAAAAAGAGTGTTAGTTGCACCTTCTTTAGTCAGTTTCTCCAGAGATGTTAGAGTATTTTGATTTAAGTTCTTTTCTTTCTAAGAGGTGGAATAGAATAACCCGGTTGAAGCGTAATGATCATACGTCTGTAATGCATTGTATGTCATCTAAACAACAGCTTTTAGCTTGCTTCTTGATTGTGGCGATCCCCTTCTTCTGTTCTTGACTCATACCTGAAGCTAAGCCATTCTAGTTTATAACGACATTGGGATATATTTACGGTCATATTCATGGACAAGTTTTAAAGAAAATCTGTAAGGATTAGAACCGTTTTAATAAGTGAATTACGTGAAACTGCAGAAGTCCCATCACAAGAGGTGTACTGTGTGAGCAGAACCTAAACAAGATCCCCAGATAGAGCAACATATGAAGTGCACTGACAGAGATAATTAACATAATAACCTGCTCTTACAGGGCATTTTTACTCTATATTCATGCAGATATAAAGCATTTATAAAAGTCAGTTATCTATGACAAGATTAATAATCGACTGATTAGTAAAGGTATGGAGAAAATATATCAAACAAGAGTTTGATAAAGATATTAACTATTAATGTAATTCAAAAAGTCTTTTATATGCCAAAATGGTATTAAAATATTTCATGTGGTAGGTGGAACCGATTTTATAAAACGAGTTACTGAGGTAAACTATGAAAGTCATGTAGCTTCATATATATCTACAAGAGATAGATGTAGTTTTTTTACATCAAGTGAAAGAATAGGATGTGGAATGAGTACACTGGCGAAAATAAGATGCAAGTGCTGGCGAGCTGTATAATTTATAAATTATATGTGTCGGATGAATAGGTAAAATCAAGGATAAACATGCAAACAAAGTTATACAAGTCAAGTACGTAACATAACGAAATAACCAGCCTAATATAAATCCGATACCTGAAACTTGTCCTCACTCAACACTTTGGTCACCCTACCACACCAATAACAACCATTGCCATATTAGTCAACCAGATCATCAACCTTCCATGTACGGTCAGTGACAACACATACTTCTGAAGTTACTGTTGGCATTGTACTTTTATGATAGATAGGAGGATAGCAAGGCCATTCAAACATTTTAGCTTAATGCTTTTGTCCAGTTAGAAATTACATTAAAACCTAAATCAAAGTGTTTGTATTTAAACCGTCAAGATAACCGCCTCGGATGAGTCAGTAGACCATCTAAACATGACACTACAGTGCAGGATCAAAAAACCTGTAAGAGGGTCAGCGGAACAATGATGTTGCTTGTTTTGCAGTGTCGGACTTTCCTTTCAAGCTCTGCAATGTATCTCATCTTCCTTTTCTTTGACCTTGAAGCAGACTGCCTATTGGCCAATATCCTTATAATAACAAAAAAAGGCAATCTTGGATTAAATATATATGAAAATACATTGAACAAAAATTCCATTGTTGTATTAACCGACTATAAATTTTTACCGAATCCATGGAGTGCATATGCTAGTGTTTTAATTGTTGCTGAAGTTTAGGGTGAAGCTAAATATATAACTGATGTTGTTGATAGCTAGGTAAAATTAAGAACTGAACTAAGTAATAGGAACAGATAGCATGTAGCGAGAGATGGATCATGAATCATTGAAAATATCTTGTATATCTGAATGCTTGCATAACATATGTTAAGAAGTTATAATATAAAAGATGATGGTGTTGAAAAGGAACTATATGTATGCTGTGACGTGTGAGATATTTATAGGCTTTCTTTATAATTTACCAATTGCTTTGATTTGAGATTACATTATTGGTTATTTTGCAACACGACCTAAAACTGGGCAAAATTCTCAACAACAGCGGGTCTTGGTGTTATTCACCGTGGCCATTTGCAACAAGGTAGATCGCTGATAGCTCCTTATCTACCTCAAAGTGGGTCCGGTGGTGGTGGTAGCCCCTACTCAGAAGGTGGTGCACTCTATGCTCTGGGTTTAATTCATGCAAACCACGAAGAAGGCATCAAACAATTCCTAAGGGATAGCTTACGAAGTACTAATGTCGAGGTGTGCTTGTCTGCTAACATAATAAAATCATTAATTTCTTGACGCCTATATTTACACCACCCGTTGGTTAGCGCAGGTTGTTCAGCATGGTGCTTGCTTAGGTCTAGGCTTGGCGGCTCTAGGGACTGCTGATGAAGATATCTATGATGAGATAATCCACAAACAAATAAATTAAGCTCAAAATATTCCATAAGAAAGTATGAAAACTTGATTCTTGTATACTTTGGACAGGAGCAGACCGTAAGAGTTTAAAAGCCTCAGGTTCACTTTCCAGTTCCGAAGGAAAAGTTATACTCAGTTTGTGACCAGAAAAAAAAAACAATAAGAAAACCTAAAGCCAGCTATTGGCATATATTTTTCCAAACAAAATCCTGGGTTCAAAAGACATAGTCAGAATACAGGAAGCAGTTTTACTAATCAACCCGAGGGACAACAACAGGGCATATAAAAGTTTTGAGCAACACCCACACTGCTCTGTCAGGATTAACAACTCGATCCATATCCAGTACAACCCTATCTTTTATTACCCTATATCTACCCCCAAGCAGGTCCAAACAAAACCCTGTCCAATTCCATCCCTAATATAGAGTTAGGCAAGCATCAAACTTAAGGTAGTATGCTACATTTACATGTATGATCGTAAGTTTGACTCTTACACATTATCTCAGTCATAGTATGTCAAGCAAGGCTAAGTCATGCATTACACGTTTTTCCCCCTGTGTCCCTATTCTAGATATTTTCAAATTTACAGAGAAATATTATTATTTTCTGGTGTTATCTAAATTGTTTGAGACGAAACAGATATGTGATTACAGATCCACTTTTATGTGAGTGATAAGAATATTCAGACAAAAGTAGTTAAAAAGCTACAAGACCTATATTTGCATGTGTGAAGAAGTTCTTAACAAGCTACAAGACGTATATTTTGCACATGTGAAGAAATTCTTAACAAGCTACAAGATGTATATTTGCACGTGTGAAGAAGTTCTTAACAAGCCACAAGACGTAAATTTGCACGTGTGAAGAGGTTCTTAAAAAAGCTACAAGAAATATATTTGCATATGTGAAGAAGTTATTAACAAGCTACAAGACGTATATTTTCACATGTGACGAAGTTGTTCACTCACCTTAAAAAGCTACAAGACGTAAATTTGCACGTGTGAAGAAGTTCTTAAAAAGCTACAAGACGTATATTTTCACGTGTGAAGAATTTCTTAAGAAGCTACAAGATGTATATTTGCACGTGTGAAGAAGTTCTTAACAAGTTGTTCACACATCTTTATAATCTACGAGAAATATATTTTCACATGTGACAAAGTTGTTCACCTATTTTAATAATCTAGAGACATATATTTTCACATGTGACAAGTTACGAGACATATAATTTCACATGTAACCAGATATGTCTTATTAGTTTCATATTTTATAGATTGTAATCTGAATCGGAAAAGATGTCTAATTGTCTATGATCCTACCATTTAGCTACACCAAATCAAATATGTCATTCCATGTATCTTATTCGGTAACTCACATAAACAGTGCATCTCTAACTAGTCTAGGTTAATGTCTTTAAGACCACCTCTATAACGAGGTGCTCATATTCAGATTTTATGCAACAATTGAAACAAATTAAGCGTTAATAGCTCACATTCAGATGTGAAATGTTAATCACATGTGAAAATCTTATAGACTAATTCACTTAGGAATTTCATCAAACACATAGAGTGCATCAATTTGTGCAAAGCTTTCTAATAACAACATGTACCAAATTAACTGAAAATAAACCACCAGCAAAAGACATGTTCATCTTTCATTTTCTTTATCCAGTTTACGTAATCATCTAAATTATTCATCAACATAAATAACTAAAATAAAACACAAGGAATAATTTGTCTATAATCACGAATCAAAAATATATATGAATCATAAGCTTAATTCAAAATTACTCGATACCTCGGTATAATACATGATGATGATGATTATCGGCAGTGGATGGTGGTGGATCAGCGATAATTATGGCGGTGGGCGGTGGTTATCGGCGATGATTGAGGTGGATGGTGGTGATCAGCGATAATTATAGCGGTGGATGGTGGTGATCGGCGATGATCACGGCAGTGCGATGACCAGTGGAAGTTGGCTTGGATGAATGATGAGAGAGTATCTGTATTTTCACGCTTTTAAAAGTGAGATGTGTGTGTTTTTCTTTTTTATACGACCCATCAGATATTTAGTATTACATGAGTATCTTTTAGTGTAAAAAATTTGACGGATCCTGGCAGTTAGATCTTAAAAAGGAGGGATTAAATGAAGGGTCAGGATTACTTCTCGCGTTCTCACAAAAAATAGACTTCTTATTTGAACGCTTGTCTATATATATATATATATATATATATATATATATATATATATATATATATATATATATATATATATATATATATATAGGAGAGGGTTATTGTAAGATCATGCTTAAAGTTCTAAAAGTAAGACCAATTATGGACCGTCGGATCATTATGTATGTGATCAATAAGATTAATGTTTGATAAATGGCATTTTTGTAAATAATTAGAACATCAGGGGCTTATGTATCACATTATAAAAATTAAAAGAGCGAGATAGTTTTATCCCTCCCACCTAAATAAATGCTTTGGACTTTGACTTTAGGTCAAAGAAACACAAAATCGACTGTTACCGGCGTATTTCTTGAGTTCCCAAATCAAAACATACAATCAATAATTATAAACGGCTATAATTTGGGGATTCTGATTGTGTATCAACTAACAGAAACCTAGGGTTATAAAAAGCATGACAATCATTGAAGATGATGAAGGCATTGGTGATCCACCCGCAATTTTGACAAGTAATTGGTCCATTCTTTTAACCTAAATGTATTTTGTTATTTTTATTTGTGTAACAGTATATTAATATTATGCCACAATTGCATGTTTATTTTGAAGTTCGAAGGAGCCGTAGGTTAACTGATCTTGGAATGGCCAAAGGTGATGGAGGATGTGATGGTGTAATTGATTTATCTAGTGACCAGGATAAGCCTTATGTACCAGGTATGAATGAAGTTACTAATAACTTATTATGTAGCTTTTTTAGTGTTAAAATGTGTAACTGAATTTGTATGTGTAGCTTTTTTGGTAGATGATTGTATTTGGTACATTAGCGGTTTTTTAAAACGGTATATTTAGAGAATGATTTTACCGACATTTTAAGAGGTCAACATTAGGCTCACTTGACTGATAACACATGTCTTGATATTCCATTTATTTGTGTGGGTTTTACATATGTGATACGAAGTGTGTAAAAATTCCGACGGACAATGTGGAACATGAGTGTAGTTGGTAGGTGTATGGGTGTGTATGTGTACCGTATTTGGTACATCTTAGTTCATGGTACATGTGTGTAGTCATACGTTGTATACTTAAAATGCCGTTCTTTATTTATTTATGTGAACAAAGTCGTAGTTTTGCAGGTAGATGAAATTTGGTTTGCATTTGGGCTCTAATATGTTGTTTACATCGGCATACATCTTTAAGACATATAACTCATAAACAAAGTGTTGCATGAATTCTGGTTTGCATTTGGGATCTAATCTGGTTTTAAATGTCAAACACATGTCTTAGGATAAAATATATTGCAAATTGTCCACTTTTAGAAGTGTGTGGGTTTGACATTCTGTTACTGATGTGTAAAAATATGGTACGTCAGTGTAACTGATAAGTGTATGAGTGTGTATGTGTACGTTATTTGGTACATCAGTGTTATTTGGTACATGTGTGGTGTCTATAAGTAAGTTTATAAAGTCTGTTAACTGGTTTACAGGGGTTGTTGGGACACAAAGATATACGCATATAAGTTTTTTTGTGAGTGTAGTACATGGTACATGAGTGTTGTCGGTAGGTTTATGCGAGTAGTGTACCATGTGATGAAGAAAGGTTAATATTTGGTACATCTAAGTCCATGGTACATTCGTGTAGTATATTAGTAAGATTATAAATTGTATGTTAATTGGGTTTGCAGGGGTGGGTGGGACACACAGATACACGCCTATAAATTTTTTTGTGAGTGTAGTACATGGTACATGAGTGTAGTCTATATGTGTATGTGAGTAGTCTACCATGTGATAGAGAAAAGGTTAGTGTTTGGTACATGAGTGTTTTGTAAAGGTGTATGTGTGTGTGTCGGAATGTTTTAGCGTGAGTTCCTGTTAACAGAATGGTGTTAATGTTGAATAATGTATATGTGTACCGTAAGCTAATGCATATGTGTACCTTGTATCGGTCAATTGTTGATATGTATTCGGTACATGAGTGTATAGGTGTATCCTTGATTGAAACAACACTTCTACAGAAATTGGGAAGTTTTAGATGTGATGAACCAAACATCATACGTTGTATACTTAAAGTGACATTCTTTCTTTAGTTATGTGAACAAATGTGTGTCAACGATCTAGGATTTGTACTGATATAACATATGTGTATTTTGGTGTATATGATTCAGGTTCTGGAATTCTTGGCGGTCATATGAAGAAACCGAGGAGGAAAGTATCTGCAAAGAAGCGTCCGGTGGGTAGTCTTGAAGGCGATGTGTTTTTGCCTTCACTTGTTGGGGGATTAGAAGAAGGTGATTACAAGTGTGTAGTGAAGGATGGAAAAAAGAAGATGAGTAAATATTTTATTGTTTCCCCAGATCAAGGTGGTCATGATGGTATGGTGAAGAAGGTTGCTGGCAAAAGGAAATTAGGTGTGAATAAAAAAAGAACTAAAAAGTGTCTAGTTGGTGAGGAGGAGGAAGATAAGGAAGATGGTAAAAATGAGGTCGGGGTGAGAAAGCGAAGTAGGAAGAGTAAGCTGGTTGGTGATGTGAAAGTTGAACATGATGCTGTAGGGAAGAATAAAGGTGAAAATGGTGTTGGATGTAAGCTACAGGCTGTAGACCGGATACACTCACGAGTTTCATTATGGGCGTTGCATCAACTCTTACCAAAACTATCTGCAAAACAGCAAGAAGATGTTAGGAAAATGGGGTTTGGAGCCGTCCTTGGGTTTAGCATTAAGGATGTACCAACTAGATTAAGCTATTGGCTATTAGATAACTTTGATGAGGATAGGTGTGTACTAAATGTGGATGGTAAGGCGCTGAAAATTACTAAGGAGATAGTTAGAGATGTTATTGGGATACCAATGGGGAATGTACGTGTGGATGCTAGTGATGAAGCTGATTTCAGAGATCCTGTTGTTGTTGAATGGAAGCGGTAGTATGGAAGCGAGACAAGGTATAAGCACATCCCCGTGGAGCAACAGATATACAACCAACAAGAAGGAGGTTGGCTGTTTATGCTCAATTTTTTGGTTATCTACTTCACATCTATTGGGGAAGCAAACAAGAACGCCACTGTGAATTTAAGGTTTCTGAACTGTATCCGGGATGAGAACGATATCCACGGATTTGATTGGTGTACCTATGTTATTGACTGTCTCGTTAGGACCAAAAAAAGCTGGGTTAGGACATCCCATTACTGCGGTCCGGTGATTGTTCTTTTGGTATGTTATTAAATATAATGTATCAGTCATTTTTTGTTGTAAAAACAGTTTTTGTTGATTAGTATAAAAATTTAATGATCACACAGATTGTGTACGCTGAATCGATGTGCGAACGAAGACGAAATGGGGATGTCCAGATGTCGTTGGTAAACAATTGGACAGTTGAGCTTTTGAACAAACTAGAAGAAGAGAGGTTAAGCGGCAGGCGTGTGGAAGTACAACCGAAGAGTATTGAGGTAGCTATGAATAGTTTAACAAGTAATTTGTAAATAATGTTCATATATAATTTCGTATTAATATACTAATACCAGTACACGAATGTGTGAGCTTTTAAAAAAGGTATCGTTAATACACATAAATATATTTTAATGTATCATTGGAAATGGAATGTAAATAGTGGAACATGAACAAATGTTGTTTTTGGAGTATACTTAGTTAAATGTGGTACATGCAATATGTCTCTGATGACGTGTCTTTTGACATTAATACAGGAAATTATAAAGAGTGTGGCGGCTAAATTCAATAAAGCTGGGTGGCTTTTAGATGAGGCAGACGAAGAATTGGATGAGGCTCTTGAAGAAAATCCGACTACTGCAGGACTTCTTCAGATGAAGGAGCTACGAGATATTATTTTTCGTTCACGTGTGTTTCGTGAGCCGGCAAATGAAGCTACGAAACCAACGGAGGAAGCGAATGATGGGTAATATTGTACTCCGGAAAAGGTTGAACCAAAGACTTTGAGTTCCAAGGATACCGATGAGCCATTCCCGTTTACTCAATTCTATGGGACACCATCTGCTTTTGTAGCATATAGTGAACAGTTGTCTGCAGAGAGGTCTAATAAAGAGAAAAGGCTAAGAAGTGATCAGCTAAATGTTTCAAAATTCGATTTAAACATAACACAACCGCCTGCAACACAGGGTAGAAGTGTAGATGTGTCAGGCATGGAGAATACATTTGCTGAATCGGAAGAGCTGCTGGAATCACTACAGGTTTATGATTCTCAAGATCTACCACATTTCGATTGTTTTACACCTGAGAAATTGATAGTTGGTGGACAAGAATCGGGTGTTTCTTGTAATGTGTCTAATAGTGCAATTACTCCGTACACCATTGTTGAGGCAGCACCATTACAGACCATTATCCCAAAGGATAAAAATATAAGGCCTAAACGTTATTCCAGACCAGCGGAAGTCTTATGTTCCCCGTGGATAAGGAGGGCATGTTCTTTGGTTGTTGGCTTGTCGGGGCACGAGAAAAGAGTTTCGGATTGTTTGTTCAGTGGTCGTTTCTCAGAAACGTAAGTAACGATGTATTAGTAGAAATTGTTACGTAAAACCTAGTAATTATTTATTTATTTATTTATTTATTACTATTTGTGTTTCAGGGACATCCTCTTCGAGAATGATCATGCATGTGCACCAAGGATCGTGTTGGAGAGCTTGTGCCCTGGGATAAAGATCTCAAGTGAGGCGGTAGACGTGTTCACAAAGGTCCTAAATAATGCTGAGAATTACCAGGATCCGATGAAGCGTATGTGCAAGGTGTTCTGTGATACGTCACTAATGGTACGTATTATATAACACATTTGTGCCTACACATCAATGACATGTAACATGTGATAAAAAAAACTATATAAGTATATGGGATAGGATGTACTATGCGATAATTTGTTTTGCTGACATGATACAATGGTCCCAAACAGCCCTGAAAAAGCAGTATCCTATGTAGCCGTGTATATGTCAATGATGAAAACATCAATATTACCAACTGTAAAGAACCAAACCACAAGGTTATTAGTTGTATGTGGTGTGTATCTGGGTGTCCCAAACAGAAATAGGAAAACCAGTATTGTAGGTAGTTGTGTATATGAGTAGAAAGGAACACCCTTTATAGGTACAGACTTCCAAACACGAAACCAGTATTGTAAACTTAATATGTTGTCGTGTATATGATTACAAAGGAACAGACTTCATAAAAAGGAAGTCATGTAGTTAAAGAGGTTAATGTGTTTCTTAATGCAGAAATGATAAAATATAGACCCCCCAAGTATCTGTCTTACCTAAAACATGTGTAGATTGGTACACATTAATTATATTTAGTGGAATGGTACATATACGGGAACCTTGATTTCAGTCGCGCATTTATGTTTTAAGATGTTACTTTTAAATATACTGTTGTGAAAACAGCGCGAATGGGATGTAGAGGATTTGAACGACAAGAAATTTGATGTCAAGGAGGCAGGAGATAAATTCATGCAAGGCATGATGGCCATTTTGCGAACAACAATTTACAAAAGTTTCGCAAATGTGGATCTGGTAATATTTATTCATAAATAACTATTTATGTGAGAATGATACATTACTGTAACAAGCTGTGTATACCTTTCTGCATAGGTGTTCTTCCCCATACTTCAGTGTGGTCATTTTTACGTTGTTTGTATACATCTCAAAAGGAAGGAGGTACATATACTGGATAATATGTTGTTAGGGAGTGAAGATGTGTCAGAGAGATACGGTGGTCTAGTTGATTTTCTGGTACGTTTATATCACTAAATATTGTAATTTTTAACAAGTATGTGTGTAGATTAAGAACTGATAATTTTTGTAAACTAACGACCTTATTTGTTAATCAATACAACAGGTCGCGAGGTTTGAAGACTTCCTGTCAATGGAAAGTCATCCAGCACATGGGTTTTTGAGGAATGCTGAACGCAAGATCTTACGCTTGGGATGTATGACAAAGCACAACGTTGTTGACTGTGGGGTCTTTGCGATGCGACACATGGAGACCTACCTATTCGGCGGGGAGTATGATGACCTATGTGAATTTAGAAGAGAGGGAAAGGATCAACAGAATCAGTTAGACGAGCTCCGGAAGAAGTATGCTGCAAAGATTCTTTTGTCGGACAAAAACAAGAAGAAACCGGATGTTGAAGCTGAAGCTGAAGCATACAGAATGCTGCCTTTACAAGAGAAAGAAAGATTGGAGGCCGCTTCATTTGAAACTGTTAAGGGGCGTGTTAAGACTATGCTTTAGTGTGTTTTAGAATAAAGGGTCTAAGTTTGAACTTATGTTTTAGAATAAAGGGTCTAAGTTAGTTAAAAGACTGGTCGTATGAAATGGGGATGCAATTAGTTTTATTTTGCGCATCTAAAGGGTGGTGTACCTGAACTGATGTGGTTTTTGTGTACACAAAAACAATTGAACTGATGTGTATCCTTTATGAAGGTCGTATCTAATTTAAGTAATATGTTTTGATAGCAATGTATTCTGTTTCCAGGGTATTGCATTGTGCCTTTATATGGTAGAAAACAAGAATAGTGTGCGTTGTAATTTTGATAAATTGTTTTCAGAATGTTTGTAATGGTTTCAGAATGGTTTTAATGGTTTCAGAATAGTGTGCACTGTGCGTTTAAATGGTTTCTCAATGGTTTTAAAGATGGATGAATCTTTTTGTGTACCTTATAATTTTGTTACGTGAGTTATGTCCGTGCAAAAATTGTGTCGTTGGTACATTAGACGTCGACTATAATGGGTTTGGTACAGTAGTTGGTTGTTGAGTCAGTTTTTTAAAATGGTTTGAAATGAGGACATGTTCTCAAAAATGGGTTCAAAATGGTATTAAAAATGGTTAGAAATGAGCACGTGCTCAAAACCTTAGTTGTGGACTGCAATGGGGATTCAAATGGTGATGATAAAGTAGACTTATATTAACAAAAACTGAAAGGTAAGAAGCTGTCCAAAAAATAGGTGAAAACCAGGTTGCAAAATGGTTTTAAAATTGTTTAAAAATAATAAGCCGTCCCAAACATACATGAAACCATGTTTTAGATTGGTTTTTAAATGGTTTGAAATGAGAGCATGTGCTAAAAAAAATAGTTGTGGACCGCAATGGGGATTGAAATTGTGTGGATAAGATACACATACATTAGAAAAGATGCACTACAGATGGACATATTAGAAGCAAATGTTGATTATAATTAAGACATATATTGTCCCAGACACCCATTAATACATAATACATCATCGAGGTCTGTTCCATAGTACATAGTGAGTTCTGGTACATCGGTCAATAATCGGGTACATCTACAACATCAGTTAACTACATATGTTACTTGTTTTTTGTTTGTAAGTACGCACCTATAGTCTAACTGGTTTCAACTACATTGGTTACTGGTTTCCAAAAGCTGACACACGGATACACACCACATAAAATTTGTAGTGTGTGTTACAGGTTTCAACTACATATAGCGTGAGTTCTGGTACATAACATAGCCTGAGACACGATGAAATGTAGTCAATATCATGTGTAAGAAATCAGTGATCATAACAACCATGTCAACCCAGTTAACAGACATGACAAATTATGCATTCTGAGACCCGAAGTGTAATAAAGAAAAATGCTTTCAATTAAAAATGGTTCACAAGGAACCATGATAATCCGACATACCCAATAAACCAGTAGTTCCAAGAATGGAAAAAAAAAAGGCAAGTAAAATTCCGTACACGGTAAAGAAAAAGTAAAAAACGGTTAGGCCAGCTATTCTTCATCTTGGTTGGCATTGGTCAGTAGACCCATATCTGCCTTCTTTTTCGGACAGTTGCGAGAATCGTGATAACCATATGTATCACAATAGCAACAATGACGTGGAGCCTTGTATGGTTTAGTCATAGCTATCTCCGCCTGTGTTTGATGCCGCTTCAATGACACAGAGCCTTTGTTACGACATTCAGGTGCACGAATATCAACCGCCACAGGTTCCTTGACACCGAGAGCAGCAGCATACAAATCCTTCTTGTTCAATTCAGGGGCAATTGGGATGTCAATTTTAAGCTGTTCTAGTAATGCAACAAGGTCATTCTTGTAAATTGAAAGCTTGTTAATGTCAGTGACCAAACGGGACACTGATGAGTGTGTAAACACTCATCATTTTTGGTCAAATCTGAACTGCAAAACACTTAAAAATGCTCAGAAATGCATCAAAATACTGAAAATATCTCAAAATTGCATTTTATATGTTTCAGATGCAAAATGTTTAAAATCAGATGAAAATCGAGCTAAGTTTGCATAATTGGCAGTTTCAGTCCCCCGACTTTCAAATCTTGTCAAAAATAGTCCCTGAGCATTCATTTTAAAAGAAAAGTCACCAAAGGTCCTTTTGAAATCATAAGTTGTCATAATTAGTCCTTTGGTGAAAAATTTCAAAAGTTTTGAGAATTTACAAGTTTGGTCCTTTAAGTTTCAAAATTGGCAAAAACAGTCCTTGGAAGTTTGAAAATGTCTTTTATGGTCCTTGTAATATTGAAACTTGTCATAATTGGTCCCTTGGAATAATTTTGTAAAATGGCAGATTTGGTCCCTTGGTTTTTGTGGAATTGCAAAAAAAGGTCCTTATGTATTAATAAACCAAACATGACCCTTGAGCCTATCAAAAAACCTTGAACCCCCCTTAACTTGACCCTTGACCCCCTGTTTTGACCCCTGCCCATTAATATATCACCGGTCAAATATGGTCAAACCCCGCCACTTTCTTCCCTCCTTTTTCTTCCTTCTTCACCCACTCACCTGCAAACTCATTCCTCCCCTCACCTCCAGCTCACAACCCACACCCTTATCCCTCCACCTCACCCAACAATCCAAAATGCATTTAAAGTATCTCCTTCCTTGCACTCAAAACCCCCCTGTTGATATCTCATTTTGGCGCCAAAATCTCATCAACGGCCAATATCTTCTCCAGTGATCCTATGGCCCCAAATACAAGTGGGAAATGCTCAGAGATGAGAGAGAAGACCTTTTGCATATAAATAGAGGAAGAAGAGAGAGTAGAAAGGAGTACTTAGTTTTATTTTTCACATATATGTCGTTTTTAATATTAATGTTTTAATTTAAGTTTAAAGCTGTAATCTTCTGTTCTTATGTACTCAAATTAAGTTATCTTATCAATATAATCTGTTTTCAAGTATTAATTCAAGGTTTCATTTAAGTTTCATGTTTTCATGTTCACTGTTGCAAAATCCAGTTTCAAGCTCCCACATTCAAGCTTTTAGTAGCCTATTTTCAAATTTAAATAAGCTTATTTAAGCTGTTTATAGCTTTTAGTAAGCTTATAAAACAGATTCAATCAATATTGGTATCCAGTCAACAAAAGTCAAACCTTGTTGAAATTTGGTTCAAGCAGTCTTGGAAGTGGATAATGGTGATGCAGAGTTGGTTTTGGGTTAATTCAGAGTTATTTGGGTTGATATATATAGGATAGTGGTTCTTTGTTTGATTGATCTCAAGCCATTGTGGCTAGGACCTCGTGTGAGTATCATATTCTTTTGGTCCTGTTTGAATCCATGTTTTATTGTTAGTAAGCTTTAACTCCTGTAATTACAATATAATTTAGCTTAATAACACTAGTATAATTGGTATTTTTATCTCTGTGTATGTTTTGAGTCATTTTGCATAACTGTCATAACAAGAGCAGTTGAGTTTTAGTATTATGAGTATTAGATTTCTTGCATCAGTTAGTTGATGTAGTGAGATTAGGATTTGATTTGGTGAATTCCAGTGGTTTAGCTGCAAGAAGTCTAAGAGTAAATTGCATTTTAGTCACTTTAAAGTGTGTTTGGATCAGTTAGCATAAGTAGGTTTGAGCTTTGGCTTATGCTTAAAATGTGTCTACTAAGTCTCCTTTAGGCACATTAGGATCATTTGAGTCATTCATTTGTGCATCAAGTCAGTAGAAGTCAAAATCACCTTTAAACTGTCTTAATTTCATGTCTGTTGGAATTTTGTAAAATCAAAAACTTGTTTTGTGTTTAGAATTCATAGATATAGCTTGCATTAGTTTCATTTCACCTTAAAACATCAATCTCAGTCCATAAATTGGTCTCAAATCTGACAAAATTCAATATATCATTTCTGCTTATAAAGTCAAAAGTGAAAAACCAGTTTTGACCCAACCTTTGTTGAATTTTCATGTATTCATTTCTGGTTCAAATTCATTAAAACTTTGGGATATTCTAGTTAAGCTGGTCAAGAATTGGAAAGTGATTTTTGGAAATTTTTTGTAAGTCCTTATAAGCTCCAAAATAGCTTGTCAATTTGGTAAAAAGTCCCGTGCCTGACTCGAGTATACTGAGTGTGCCAGTGTTGTGCAGGAGCTTGTCACAAGCTCATTAGAGCTTATCTTGGTCTGAATTTTGGTTTTTAAGTAGCTAGCCAGGTCTAGTTTAGGTTCCAACATCTGGTTTTCAGTTTCAGCTTATTTAAGTGGCTTATTTTCAAGCCACAAAGTGGTAGCTAAAACCTGTTTTTGGCTTTTAAGTCAAATCATCAAATCATAGCAGTTTGCATTTTAGAGGTTTAGGATAGTTTTAATAAGTTGCTTTTGAGTATTTTTAACATATTATAGCTTCTGTATCAGTTTGGTGCTCATTTGTAGCCTTTGGCTTATTTCAAGTGCTTATTTATAAGCACTTGTCGCTGCAGTTTCATATTCCTACACATAAGCTACTGTTTTTATATTTTCATAGATTCAGAATATTAATTTAGACTTTTCCTGAATTTTTCATATTTTTCTAGCACTGTTTGCTATTTTTCTTCATTTAATACAGTTTTTAGTACTTTTTAATTAGCTTTTAATACAATTAAATCAGAAAAGTTTCAAAAAAATAAGTTTTCATTTTTCCTAGGTTAAGATAAATATAAAAAGTCAAAAAAATATTTTTCCAGATTTTTCTTAGTCAAATTTGTAATTTTTAGCAATTTAAGTAGTTTTAAATAGTTTTTTTTATTCATAGAAAATAGAAAAATAATCAGAAAAATACAAAATTAGTTTTGAAAATTCTATTTAGTTATTTTAGATTTTTCCAAGTCATAATTTCAATTTTCTAGCTTTATTTCATATTTTCTTGTATTTTAGGGTATTATTAAATAGGTAAAAATAGTTTTTAATTAATAATAATTAAATAAATAGTAATAAAAATAATTTTCTTTTTCTAAAAATTTTCTCTTGTCATTAGGATTGTAAAATGTCATTTTCATATTTTTAGGATTAATATTGTTTCAGTTCACATTTTCTTTTGTACGTTACGTAGTTTTTAATTTAAAAGAAAAATCAAAACATCATTTTAAATATAGTGATAGCGTTTATTTAATATAATTTAGCTTTTTAATTTTCTTTAATTTGCATTTAAGCCCCTGTAATTTATAAACTTTTTCTTTAGGTTTAATCAATCATATCTCTTTTCCGTTCAAATCCTCTCGATCTCTATTCGTTTGATTATTCAAATACGCTCGTTGGGACATAACGACACTGGGAAACACTATACTCTCTGGACTTCATTGCATTTGGTTCCGATGTTTGAAGTTTGTTACGGTTGACCATTCACAAGTGGTCAGCTTGTGTGACAAAACTTGACCGTCTGGGAGCAGATCAAATTTTGGCGCCCTACCGGGGAGCGTGCTAATTATCTTCCGCTTTAGCGATTAGTGATTTGAATATTCACTCCTTGTTTATACCATCTATATCCATATATATATTTTCTTATAAAAAATCCAAAAACCCAAAAACATCCAAAAACCTATAAAACACAAAAATATTTTCCTTTTGTTTCTATATATATATCAAAGATAAAATACAAAAAGATTTGTCGTTTTCTTTGTTTAATAATAACAACATAAAAATTACCACCGCAAACCAAGGCAGTGTACTACCTAACTGGGGGTACGACCATAATAAGTTCTCGAACCAAAGATTAAAACTTGCCTTTGTGTCCTTGTGAGTGGTGTACCTTTTTCAAAGAAGCCATTCATCTTGTGATTATTGGTTTAAGTTCACTGTCGTTTTGCCTCGATATTGTTTTAATTGGATTTGTTGTTATATCTACTTTTCAAAACCATAAAACCCAAAAGATTCTTCTTTCCCCATTTTTCATAATTCCCTTCCTTAACTCTGAGATTCCTTAGAGTTAACTCTAGTGTATGCGCAACTTCGTCTTCTAGGTCTGTGAGCCCATTTCGTGAGCTTGTCAAGATTCCAAGAAGGCGTGTCCGTAGACGTTCTACCCCATCAGTCGGATCTGAGATCCGGACTGCTCGCACTACTTCCGTTATCATGGCGGAAGAACCTCCTATGTGCGAGCTTCTCCAGGCACCCATCGACGGGTATGGAGATGCTATTGTTATCCCAACCATTGTGGCTGAATATTTTGAACTCAAAACCGG
Source organism: Chrysanthemum makinoi (assembly GCA_910596185.1). Taxonomy (NCBI): domain Eukaryota; kingdom Viridiplantae; phylum Streptophyta; class Magnoliopsida; order Asterales; family Asteraceae; genus Chrysanthemum; species Chrysanthemum makinoi. The sequence continues at coordinate 299,323,890 of OU343225.1, forward strand.
TTACTGAATCTTGTAACCTCAAGTCAATTCTATGGTTTTGAGAGGGATGATCCTCATGCTCATATTCGATGGTTTAACAAGATTGCATCTACCATCAAATACAAGAATGTCCCTACCGATGCTGTCAAACTTCTTCTCTTCCCATTTTCCCTCGAGGGGCAAGCCCGGATTTGGCTTGAAAAATAACCCCCTCAATCGATCGAAACATGGGAAGACACGTGAAGAAATTTGTGAATGAGTTCTATCCACCTTCTAAAACCACGAGTCTTAAAAACGAAATCATCAAGTTCCCACAAAAGTTTGATGAATCCTTCAGTGAATCGTGGGATGGTTTTAAGGAGTTGCTCCGCAAATGTCCTCACCATGGTTTCTCCGAGTTGATGCAACTCAATACTTTCTATAATGGGTGAGTCAATCGATCAAGATTCTCTCAATTCCTCCTGGAGGAAATTTCTTGAGCAAACTGTAAAGAAGCTTTAACGATAATTGAAAACAAGTCTAAAGTCCGCCCTGCACGAAGCAAACCGGTTGTTTCCCAAGTCAGTGTTGGTCCTTCTTCTTCATCGCCCGTGAGTCAATCTAGCATCGATGCTAAAATTGAAAAACTCACGGAAGAAATTCAAGCTTTGGTTCTCTCCAACCAAAAGAAAGTTTCTTTTCCACAAACTTCACCTCTTGCTGAGGTTAAGAAAGTGGAAGTCCAGTGTTACTTGCGGTGGCCCCATGCCTACTACAACTGTATGGCCACCGATGGTAACCCTTTGAAGCAAATGCTTGTGGGCGGGATTTCTAATTCGGAGGCAACCAATACCGTGCTCCTATAGACCGAACCACCGTCCTAACCACTACCCTGGACCACCCGGTTTCAACCAAAACCAAAACCGTAATCTAAATCAGAATAGAACGAACCAAGGTTTTCAAAACCAAGGTAATTTTAGTCAAAATAACGGTTTTCAAAATCAAAGTCAAAACTTCCAACACCAAGGAAATTTCAATAGAAACCAAGGTCAGGGAAATTTCAACCCAGGGTATTTTCATGGCAATAATCAAGGAAATTTCCAAAATCAAGGCCCTAATCCAAACAATATAGGCCAGAATTTTCCTACACAAACTCAAGCCATTGTTCCAACTGGACCATCATCTGATGAGTTGTTGAAGCAATTCATGAAATCCCAAGAGGAAATGATAAGGTTGTTGGTTAGCAGATTTCGACATTAAGAAGTCTTTAAATGATCGACCCTCGGGCTCAGGTACTCTACCTAGCAACACGATCGCTAATCCGAGGGCGATGCAAAGGCGATCACAACCAGAAGTGGTGCTTCATATGATGGACCTGCTATTCCTACTACCTCTTCTTCTTCTCTCCCGAAGGTAGTGGAAAGTGAATCTGAGGCGACAAAGGACCAAGTGCAACCTACTAGCTCACAAAGTACAGCACATGTCCATCCTCAAGTTGTCCCGAAACCCAAAACCAAACCTGGATTTGTTTTTGAACCTCCAGTTGAAAACCCCAAATCCAAAACTTCTATTCCTTACCCCTCACGTTTAAATGAGCAAAAACTCCGCGAAAAAGCCAGTCATCAAATGAAAAAAAAATTTCAAATTTTCCAAGAACTACATTTTGACATAAGCTTTGCGGATGCTATCATGTTGATGCCCAAGTTTGCATCAACTCTCAAACACATGCTAAGCAACAAGGAAAAACTGTTTGAAATGGCTAAAACTCCTTTGAACGAGAACTGCTCAGCAGTTCTGTTAAAGAAGCTTCCCGAGAAGCTTGGAGATCCTGGAAAATTTCTTCTTCCTTGTGTTTTTCCAGGAATGATTGAATGCTTTGCCCTCGCCGATCTTGGTGCAAGCATCAATCTGATGCCTTATTCAGTATGGAAGAAACTCTCTTCCGGAACTTATTCCTACCTGCATGACTCTTGAGCTTGCAGATCGTTCTATATCGCGTCCTCTTGGCATCGCCGAGGATGTATTCGTGAAAGTAGGAAAGTTCCATTTTCCAGTTGACTTTGTGGTTGTTGATTTCGATGTCGATCCTCGGGTTCCCCTCATTGTTGGACGAGGATTCCTGAGAACGGGCCGTGCTCTCATTGATGTATTTGAGCAAGAAATCACGTTACGTGTGGGTAATGAAGATGTTACCTTTAACCTTGATCAAACTTCGAGGTACTCCTCAAATTATGATTCTGAATCGGTTAATCGAATCGATTTAATTGATATTGCTTCCGAGGAGTACTCTCAAGAGTTTCTTGGTTATTTTCATAATTCTGTGAGTGGGGATTCCACCACATCTTCTCAACCAATCATTGCCGACTCTTCCCCTCTCTCACTCCGTTTGAGGGAGGTGACTTCTTTCTGGAAGAGATCGATGACTTTCTTGCTAATGATGAATCAATTCCGCCAGGAATTGATGGTGTTTATGATTCGGAGGGAGATATCCTTTATCTTGAGCAATTGTTAAATGAAGATCCATTACCTTCACTCCCTCCGAAAGAGATCATGATTGAGGAAATCAAATCGTACAAACATCTACTGAAGAATTTCCCGAGGTTGAACTTAAGGACCTACCTCCTCATCTCGAGTATGCATTCTTGGAGGGTAATGATAAATTACCCGTCATAATTGCTAAAGACTTAACTGAGGAGGAGAAACTGCTCTCATAAAGGTCTTGAAGTCACACAAGCAAGCAATTGCTTGGAAACTCTTCGACATTAAGGGTATCAACCCTGAGTTTTGTACTCACAAAATCTTGATGGAGGATGACTTCAAGCCAGCAATCCAACACCAGAGAAGGGTGAATCCTAAGATTCACAAGGTTATCAAACAAGAGGATCTCAAACTTCTTGATGCGGTTTAATTTACGATCTCGATAGTCCTTGGGTCGGTCCCATCCACTGTGTTCCAAAAAAAGGTGGCATAACTGTTGTCACTAATGAAGAAAACGAGTTAATTCCAACTCGATTGGTTACGGGATGGCGTGTGTGTATTGACTATCGCAAGTTAAACGAAGCCACCCGTAAAGACCATTTTCCTCTACCCTTCATGGACCAAATGCTTGAGAGATTAGCAGGGAACAAGTACTATTGTTTCCTTGATGGTTTCTCGGGTTATTTTCAGATCCCCATTGATCCGCTGGATCAAGAAAAGACCACATTCACCTGCCCATACGGAACTTTTGCCTACAGACGTATGCCTTTTGGCCTATGTAACGCTCCTGGCACGTTCCAACGATGTATGATGGCCATTTTCCACGACATGATCGGGGAAACAATGGAGGTGTTTATGGATGACTTCTCGGTCATTGGGGACTCATTTCACACATGTCTCTCCCATTTAGAAAAAATGATAAAACGGTGTGAAGACACCAATCTTTGTCTAAATTGGGAGAAGAGCCACTTTATGGTCAAAGAAGGCATAGTCCTTGGCCATAAGATTTCCAAAAACGAGATTGAGGTTGATAGAGCAAAAGTTGATGTTATTGCCAAATTGCCTCATCCTACTACCGTCAAAGGTATTAGGAGTTTTCTAGGTCATGCCGGGTTTTATCGTAGATTCATACAAGATTTTTCTAAAATCGCTCGGCCTATGACCCATCTTCTTGAAAAAGATGCTCCTTTTATCTTCTCACCTGAGTGCATCAAAGCTTTTGAAACATTAAAGAAAAAGCTTACTGAAGCACCCATTATTGTTGCCCCCGACTGGGATTTACCCTTTGAACTCATGTGCGATGCAAGTGATTTTGCTATCGGTTACAGTCTGGGCAACGCGAAAAACCAAGCATTTTCAGTATTCCTATCCATTACGCGAGTAAGACTATGATTGAAGCTCAAACCCCTACACCACTACGGAAAAGAATTATTAGCTGTGGTGTATGCGTTTGAGAAGTTTCGGCCATACCTTATCTTGACCAAATTCGTGGTGTATACGGATCACTCGGCTCTCAAATATCTCTTTGCAAAACAAGATGCAAAGCCGAGATTGCTCCGTTGGGTTCTCCTCCTCTAGGAATTTGATATCATTATCGTGATAAAAAAAATTTGAGAACATGGCTGCTGATCATCTGTCCGTCTAGAAAACCCTCACCAAGATGTTCGAGAAAAAGGAAATAAATGAAACATTTCCTCTCGAAACACTCAATGTAGTTTCTTTTCGTGGAGACTCTTCTACCCCATGGTTTGCTGACTTTGCAAATTACCATGCGGGTAACTTTGTGGTGAAAGGGATGTCGTCCCAACAGAAAAACAAATTCTTTAAAGATGTAAAACATTACTTCGGGACGACCCTACTTATTCAAAATTTGCGCGGATCAAGTCATCAGGCGATGTGTGTATGGTCAGGAAGCCAATGACATTATCAAGGCTTGCCATTCGGACCTCTTGGGGACATCATAGCCCCAACTACACTGCCAAGAAGGTGTTTGATTCTAGATTTTATTGGCCCACAATTTACAAGGATGCCCATGAATTTGTCAAAACCTGTGCGCTTGTCGCGTCCGGAAATATCTCACAAAGAAATGAAATGCCGCAAAGCGCCATTCAAGTGTGTGAGATTTTTGACATCTGGGGCATTGACTTTATGGGGCCATTTCCTTCATCTCAAGGAAACAAATACATACTCGTGGCCGTTGACTATTTGTCAAAATGGGTTGAAGCGAAAGCTTTGCCTACCAATGATGCCCGAGTTGTTGTGAAATTCTTAAAATCTCTTTTTGCTAGGTTTGGAACTCCACGAGCTATAATCGGTGATCGTGGTACGCATTTCTGCAATGACAAGTTTGATAGAGTCATGCAAAAGTATGGTGTAACTCACCGTCTCTCTCTGCGTACCACCCCGAACAAGTGGGCAAGTGGAAGTTTCCAACCGAGGGATTAAAAGAATGGAGAGGGCGGTAGGCGAAAACCGTGCCTCTTGGTCGGATAAGCTAGATGGCGCCTCTACGGGCATTCCGTACAGCTTATAAAACACCCATCGGGTGTACTCCATACAAGCTAGTGTATGGGAAGGCGTGTCATCTGCCGATTGAGCTTGAGCACAAGGCATCTTGGGCCTTGAAACATGCCAACTTTGATATTCGGGCTGGTGATCACCGGAAAGTTCAAATGAATGAATTAAATGAACTCCGTGATCAAGCACACGAGAACTCTTTGATCTACAAACAAAAGACAAAGAAGATTCATGACTCAAAGATCAAAAACCGCGTTTTCAACGTCGGTGATCGAGTCCTTCTTTTCAACTCAAGATTGAAGATTTTCTCAGGAAAACTAAAATCCCGCTGGTCTGGACCATTCACCATCACTAAAGTATTTCCTTATGGAACCATTGAGTTATCTCAACCCAATGGTCCAAACTTTAAAGTGAATGGTCATCGATTGAAGCACTATTTTGGAGAGGACATTCCTCATATGGTTGTCCCGGATCTACAAACTTTCCCCATGAACCAATAAATGCGGGGATCGAGTCAAGCTAGCGACTCGGGAATCAAAAATAGTAGCATGCCATATGGGTTTTTAACCATATTTCTGACTTCTTTCTACTTTCTACCACCCTAGTGTGGGGGAGTTGCCCCCCGCTGTTGTATATAAAGTTTGAAAAAAAAAATCTTCTTGCTAAATAATGGCGTAGTATTTCCCTTTTACGTTCTATGTTTCGCATAACGCCGGTACTTTGAATATTGAGGGCAATATTCATTTCTAGTGTGGTGGGGAATTCTCACGAATTTTATCATGTAATTATACCGCCTAATTCCCCCATTTTTGGCCAAAATTTTTTTTTGGAGTAAGTGGTTTTCACTTACTCAGATTATGGTTATCAGTCCGCCTTGTCTAATAAACAAAAGGATTGGCTAATCCAGGAGCAAACGGCTCTTGGTAAAGATATCTCAAATCCGTTGAGGGCTTGCAATTTGCCCAAAATTGTATGGTGTTCAGCTCACCATATCTTTAATTAGTGAAGAGTTGGCTAGCCCGCAAGTTTATGGCTTGTGGTAAAGGCAGTTGGAAAACCATAATTGGTAATCGACTCACCAAAGATAGTATATATTATCTAAGAGTTGGCTAGTCGAGAAGCAAACGGCTTCTGGTAAAGACAAATCAAATCCGTTGGAAGCTGGTGATTTGCTCAAAATCATTTGGTTATCAGTGTACCAAGGTTCTTACTTGAACTGAAACATTTGGCTACTCCAGAAGTAATGGCTTTTGGTAAAGAGACTCAAATCCATTAAGTTTTTCTCAAAAGATTGCTAGGGACTAGCAATAGTTTAGTGTGGGGGATTGATGAGTGTGTAAATACTCATCATTTTTGGTCAAATCTGAACTGCAAAACACTTAAAAATGCTCAGAAATGCATCAAAATCTGAAAATATCTCAAAATTGCATTTTATATGTTTTAGATGCAAAATGTTTAAAATCGGATGAAAATCGAGCTAAGTTTGCATAATTGGCGGTTTGGTCCCGACTTTCAAATATTGTCAAAAATAGTCCCTGAGCATTCATTTTAAAAGAAAAGTCACCAAAGGTCCTTTTGAAATCATAAGTTGTCATAATTAGTCCTTTGGTGAAAAATTTCAAAAGTTTTGAGAATTTACAAGTTTGGTCCTTCAAGTTTCAAAATTGGCAAAAACAGTCCTTGGAAGTTTGAAAATGTCTTTTATGGTCCTTATACTATTGAAACTTGTCATAATTGGTCCCTTGGAATAATTTTGTAAAATGGCAGATTTGGTCCCTTGGTTTTTGTGGAATTGCAAAAAAAGGTCCTTATGTATTAATAAACCAAACATGACCCTTGAGCCCCCTGTCAAAACAGCCTTGAACCCTGCCAACTTGACCCTTGACCCCCCTGTTTTGACCCCCTGCCCATTAATATATCACCGGTAAAATATGGTCAAACCCCGCCACTTTCTTCCCTCCTTTTTCTTCCTTCTTCACCCACTCACCTGCAAACTCAGTCCTCCCCTCACCTCCAGCTCACAACCCACACCATTATCCCTCCACCTCACCCAACAATCCAAAATGCATTTAAAGTATCTCCTTCCTTGCACTCAAAACCCCCCCTGTTGATATCTCATTTTGGCGCCAAAATCTCATCAACGGCCAATATCTTCTCCAGTGATCCTATGGCCCCAAATACAAGTGGGAAATGCTCAGAGATGAGAGAGAAGACCTTTTGCATATAAATAGAGGAAGAAGAGAGAGTAGAAAAGAGTACTTAGTTTTATTTTTCACATATATGTCGTTTTTAATATTAATGTTTTAATTTAAGTTTAAAGCTGTAATCTTCTGTTCTTATGTACTCAAATTAAGTTATCTTATCAATATAATCTGTTTTCAAGTATTAATTCAAGGTTTCATTTAAGTTTCATGTTTTCATGTTCACTATTGCAAAATCCAGTTTCAAGCTCCCACATTCAAGCTTTTAGTAGCCTATTTTCAAATTTAAATAAGCTTATTTAAAAGTTATAGCTTTTAGTAAGCTTATAAAACAGATTCAATCAATATTGGTATCCAGTCAACAAAAGTCAAACCTTGTTGAAATTTGGTTCAAGCAGTCTTGGAAGTGGATAATGGTGATGCAGAGTTGGTTTTGGGTTAATTCAGAGTTATTTGGGTTGATATATATAGGATAGTGGTTCTTTGTTTGATTGATCTCAAGCCATTGTGGCTAGGACCTCATGTGAGTATCATATTCTTTGGTCTGTTTGAATCCATGTTTTATTGTTAGTAAGCTTTAATCCTGTTAACAGCAATATAATTTAGCTTAATAACACTAGTATAATTGGTATTTTTATCTCTGTGTATGTTTTGAGTCATTTTGCATAACTGTCATAACAAGAGCAGTTGAGTTTTAGTATTATGAGTATTAGATTTCTTGCATCAGTTAGTTGATGTAGTGAGATTAGGATTTGATTTGTTGAATTCCAGTGGTTTAGCTGCAAGAAGTCTAAGAGTAAATTGCATTTCAGTCACTTTAAAGTGTGTTTGGATCAGTTAGCATAAGTAGGTTTGAGCTTTGGCTTATGCTTAAAATCTGTCTACTAAGTCTCCTTTAGGCACATTAGGATCATTTGAGTCATTCATTTGTGCATCAAGTCAGTAGAAGTCAAAATCACATTTAAACTGTCTTAATTTCATGTCTATTGGAATTTTGTAAAATCAAAAACTTGTTTTGTGTTTAGAATTCATAGAGATAGCTTGCATTAGTTTCATTTCACCTTAAAACATCAATCTCAGTCCATAAATTGGTCTCAAATCTGACAAAAGTCAATATATCATTTCTGCTTATAAAGTCAAAAGTGAAAAACCAGTTTTGACCCAACCTTTGTTGAATTTTCATGTATTCATTTCTGGTTCAAATTCATTAAAACTTTGGGATATTCTAGTTAAGCTGGTCAAGAATTGGAAAGTGATTTTTGGAAATTTTTTGTAAGTCCTTATAAGCTCCAAAATAGCTTGTCAATTTGGGCAAAAGTCCCCTGTGCACTGACTCAGAGTATACTGAGTGTGCACAGGTGTTGTGCAGAGCTTGTCACAAGCTCATTAGAGCTTATCTTGGTCTGAATTTTGGTTTTTAAGTAGCTAGCCAGGTCTAGTTTAGGTTCCAACATCTGGTTTTCAGTTTCAGCTTATTTAAGTGGCTTATTTTCAAGCCACAAAGTGGTAGCTAAAACCTGTTTTTGGCTTTTAAGTCAAATCATCAAATCATAGCAGTTTGCATTTTAGAGGTTTAGGATAGTTGTAATAAGTTGCTTTTGAGTAGTTTTAACATATTATAGCTTCTGTATCAGTTTGGTGCTCATTTGTAGCCTTTGGCTTATTTCAAGTGCTTATTTATAAGCACTTGTCACTGCAGTTTCATATTCCTACACATAAGCTATTGTTTTTATATTTTTCATAGATTCAGAATATTAATTTAGACTTTTCCTGAATTTTTCATATTTTCCTAGCATGTTTGCTATTTTTCTTCATTTAAAACAGTTTTTAGGCATTTTTAATTAGCTTTTAATACAATTAAATCAGAAAAGTTTCAAAAAAATAATTTTTCATTTTTCCTAGGTTAAGATAAATATAAAAAGTCAAAAAAATATTTTTCCAGATTTTTCTTAGTCAAATTTGTAATTTTTAGCAATTTAAGTAGTTTTAAATAGTTTTTTTTATTCATAGAAAATAGAAAAATAATTAGAAAAATACAAAATTAGTTTTGAAAATTCTCTTTAGTTATTTTAGATTTTTCCAAGTCATAATTTCAATTTTCTAGCTTTATTTCATATTTTCTTGTATTTTAGGGTATTATTAAATAGGTAAAAATAGTTTTTAATTAATAATAATTAAATAAATAGTAATAAAAATAATTTTCTTTTTCTAAAAATTTTCTCTTATCATTAGGTTTGTAAAAATATCATTTTCATATTTTTAGGATTAATATTGTTTCAGTTCACATTTTCTTTTGTATGTTACATAGTTTTTAATTTAAAAGATAAATCAAAAACATCATTTTAAATATAGTGATAGCGTTTATTTAATATAATTTAGCTTTTTAATTTTCTTTAATTTGCATTTAAGCCCCTGTAATTTTTAAACTTTTTCTTTAGGTTTAATCAATCATATCTCTTTTCCGTTCAAATCCTCTCGATCACTATTCGTTTGATTATTCAGTGCACAGCTCGTTGGGACATAACGACCTGGGGAAACACTATACTCTCCTGGACTTCATTGCATTTGGTTCCAGACTGTTTGAAGTTTGTTACGGTTGACCATTCACAAGTGGTCAGCTTGTGTGACAAAACTTGACCGTCTGGGAGCGAATCAGACACCGAGTCTTTAACGGTACCGTAAATTTCCCTAACAACACCATTAACACAGTCCACGGGATTTGACAAGCTTGCAACATCCACGGGCCTCCTGGAAATTGTGATAGGCAAGGCATTCTTTGACCATCTTCGTTGCAAGTATTTTTTAGGGAAGTGAAACACCTTGGACAACCTAAGGACATAAAATATATGGCGACACAGCAACCCATAACACTCGTACTTTAAACAGCTGCATTTGATGTCACAAGAAGCTGGTACATATGTGACCTACGTTAGAAATGATAGAATGAGTAAACAGCGGGAAATTTATAAGAAAAAGTAATAATAATAGATAGGTAAATAAATAGAAATTAAAATAATAATAATAATAATAATAATAATAATAATAATAATAATAATAATAATAAAACAAGTAAAAGCAAAAGGTAGGAATATAGTTACCTCGTATTTAACTTCAACTGGAACACCTTTTAAGATGTAATCTGCTTCAATGTCACGGACGATATACGTCAAAGATGTGTCATCCTTGTGTACACTAAGTGAACAACAATGAAACAAAGATTCACATATTTCATCCTGAACATCATAGAAAATAGTGTGTGTATACAGTTCTGCGGCTTCCTTTTCAACTTGTAAGTGAGTTTTGAGATCAGGTGTTTTGTAGTTAGAGTCATGCGTATGCTTCCCATATTTGTGTCTTTGGGAATCCATAGCAGTATCAAAATGACTCAGAAATTCGATTAAACTCAGATGTGGGTGTGTCATCTTGCCAAAAAAGTGGTTCTCACTTTCAGACCTCGATGTTGTGCGCATAAGGCCAGACATCGGTTCATGCCTGAAATAGGCAGGTATCCATTTGAATCGCATTTGAAATATATCTGAAAGCCATTTGTGTTCACTGAGTCCAAAGTCTTTCATTATATCGGTCCATTGTTCGTCAAATACCTCGGGATCAATCTGGTCTGTCCATACAATGTCACACAAACGCCTTTTAAAGTCTGTGTTGCTGCATAAGGTTAGGCCGACCTAGAAACAGATATCATGAAGCAAGAAAAAAGTATTGTTAAATTGGAAGTGGTATGTATGTGATGTAATATGTACCAAAATACACAACACCCCGAGATGGATTTTTGAATGTACTGATTAAAAAACCCCTGTAGTTAGCACGTCATGTGTACCCAGGTATCTAGGATGCCATTGTGAAGTATTTAACTATATCAGCAAATAGAAAAAAACGCAACTCTAAATAATGTACAGGCAATGTATGTGTAATTTTATCATGAAAAAATGCTACGATAAATGCGTCATTTTGAAGTAGTTAACTATATCAGCAAATAAACACTATATAAGGAGTACCATGTACCTGATATATAAGGGGTTATATAACATGTATTGTGGTATGTATCGGTTCAAATATAATATATTGACTTGTGTAAGGGTGATACACATAACAGAATTGTAAAACAAACATTCAAACGGAGGTGATCCGGAATGGGTAAAGTCATCTAAAATTGACAGTTTGGTATTTCAGCAAAAAACAGATGATCAGACTACAAGCATTAAAACTGGTTTCAACTTAAATGAGTAAAAACGTACCTTTGTAGTGAGTTTCTGCATTATATGCCACATACAAAGATGGTGGCGGGTATCCGGGAATATCTTTTCTATCGCTATTTTCATCGACGGATATTGATCAGTGACAACAACCTTGGGGACTTGAATGAATATCTTTTTAAACCTCTTCAACAACCATGTGTATCTTTTTGCATGTTCGCTCAATAACAAAGCAGCAGCAAAAATGACGCATCTGTTGTGGTTATCAATGCCCGTAAAAGGTACAAGGACCATATTGTACCTAAAAAAAACAAACCCTGTTGATCAGTAGTTGTGATATAATTCAAACTACATTAGTATAGGCGATTACAAGAATGATTAAAAAAGCCTTGATATGATGTGGAATAGTTATGAAAAACAACCATGAAAAGAAGTAACGTGGTGCAAAAGTGGGGGGAAAAAAAACAAATGCTACAGAAACTAGATGAGTATGGGGGATAACAAAGGATGAATGAAAATCCGGGTTGCTGCTATGAAATAGTGGTCCCAAACACATCTGAAAACCAGTAACGTATGTAGTAGTGTATCTGTAATGATCAAAACAGCAATATAACGAAGCCCACATAACCAGATACACACGGCTATAAAGAAGTGAATGATAGCAGCAATATAACAAAGCCCACATAACCAGATACACACGGCTACATACTTACAAACAAAAAACAAGTACGATGTGTATCTGGGTGTCTCTAACCGTTGAAAGAAGTGAATGATAATAGAAAATACAGAACCAATGCTTTAATACGCAATAGTACAAATATTAAAAAACAAAATTCAATAAATTTAGATGAATTAGAAACAGAGATTTGGTACCTGTTTGAACGAAGAGTGGCATCAAATGACACCACATCACCAAAAGCAGCGTAATTACGTTTGGCTTGCTCATAGGCCCAAAACAGCCCAACTAGTTCTTTACTTTTTTTATCTTGTTTGTATTCAACTGAATAATCTTCGAAATATTCCGCCCGACTCAACAACTTGTCAACGACCATTTGAGCATCACGATCACCAATAAATTCATTCAGCCCACGCCTGTAATTCTTGCAATCAACATCTGTTGCGCATATACATTCAAACCCACCATACACTTCTTTCATCACTTTCCAAGATCTAATGGGGCCAATGTTGGCATTAGAAAGCTGGTTTATCATTTGCTGCTTAGAGAAAGTCAGACGACGGGATGCCCTAAGATACTTCATATCGTCTTCATATACCAAGCTATGGTTGTGTTTCTCTAAAAACTTGGTCACAGCATACTTTCCATCTGCTGTCTTCTTAAGTCTAAGTTGTGCGGTACATCCACAACGACACGATGCACGTTTCCTTCTTTTTGTGACCTTGTTAACACCTAAAGGGTTGGTGGTTTGTTGTTTATCAGTTTTTTGGTTGCCCGGCTTATGTTGGGGTTTAAACCCCTGCCTAACACAATAAAAATACTTATTGTTGGGTTCTTCCTTGTTGTCTTTGGTGACCCTTTGACCACCCTTTCTAACCTCAAACCTACCTTCCCTTGCGTATTCTTTGTACGCCTTTTGAGCTAACTCAATGTTATCAAACACTTGACCTTCAAAAGGTTTCTTATCAACTCTAGGGACCCAATATTTAGTACCATTAGGAGTAGGCTGAAAACTACCAACCTGATGAGGAGGAGGTGTAAAATTTGAGTCGCCAAACGGAGGTGTAAAATTTAAGTCGCCAAACGTGTCTTGATCATTGTTAACTGCTCGAGGAGTGACTGGTTCACCTGTACACAAACAAATTTATCAACAAACTGATGAATTACGAAAATTAAAACCAAAAAATTTGTTACCTGCAACAAAGTTATTAACAAACTGAATATCTATCGAATCACTCATGATGAATTGGAAAATTTGTTTGCTTAGAACAAAAAATTCACACTGAAACCTCGATTGGATGTGGTTTCTATAAAAATTAAAAGATATATGTGATCTTTGAGTATCATAACTGAAAATCAAAATCATTGTGGTGTAAATGTTTGATTCCATTGATTGCATTCGATTGAATTTGATTGTGGTTGTTAATGATATTAAAGAACCGGTAAAAAGAAACGCCTGAATCTGTGTGGGTGTGTGTTTTATGTGTGTTTTATGTTTGTGTTGTATTACTAATATGCCCCTAAACTCTAAAAACTAATTTTTATTTTCTTTTTATGTGTATTAAAGATGTTGCCACATGTCATCTTTTCATTTGTTCTTGATATGATCTCATTTTTAAAACTTTAAGGATGATCTCATATGATCCCAAATCTATATATATATATATATATATATATATATATATATGGGAATATATTAGCTACAATTTATTGTAGCCAATTGGCTACAATTTTGTGCTACATAATGTGGGTCCCTGATTTTTTTGTGGGTCCTGATTCTTTTCTGTGGGTCCCAGATTCATTGCTAGTGTATTTTTTATGAATGATTGTAGCCAGTTGGCTACAAAAATTGTAGCCAAGATATCCCCTATATATATATATATATATTGGTTTATCTTAACAATTAAATTCTAAAGATATAGCAGTTATTTGGTTTTAGTTTGATCCCGATAATTACAAATGTTAGGTTTTTAAGTTGCGAAACTTAATATCGTGTAAGGTAAAAAAATAAAGTTTATAAAATGTTAAAAATTATTAATATACTCAATTATAAAACTGAGTCGTGGATTATCGAAGTGTTTAAACGTTATTCAAACTATAACAAGTTTAAAGTGATATTAAATAGAAGTTAATAGTAAATTTAATAACCTAAAAAGTTTCATGAAAACTCTTATAAATGGCAAACATTTTGTTTGAACGTTAAATAATCGTACGTTAACTAAAACGTAAAGTGGTAAATAAAAGTTGAAAACTTTTATACTTGACGTATAAAAAAAAAGTTTATTTGAAATAAACATAAGCCATGTTGGTGTCGGTGAGCATGTTTATTGGGAATGTGAGTCACGTCACATTTCTTGGTTGTTGTGATCAGATAAACTGATAATATTTTAAGAAGAATTAACGGATGAGCATTCTTTCGTTAGAATATTATATTAATTTAATACAAGGTGAACTTTGCTGGTGGTTACTGTCTCACCCCCTTATGGGAACTTCGTCCCGAAGTTCGATGAGTGCTGTCTGCTGACGTTGTGTTTGAGTTCATTTCCACGTTCCTATGTGAATTCAGGAACTCTTCTCGAGTTTCCATCAAACCTTCACAATAGAAATGTGACTTGCCTAAGTTATTTGATTTCTCAGTAGGTTCTCCGATAGGGTTCAAGCGTTCATCAATTTGGATCTCTTCTGGAGAGATAATGAGTGCCTCATTCGTATAACGCTTCTTCTAATCGCGTAACCGAATGATGTTGTATACACTGGTAAATTCGGGTAATACTTCGAATTTGTAAGTTATTGATCCAATTCAAATGAAGATTTTGACAAGTCTGATGTTGAGATGTCTGGGAAAAAATGTGGGTATTTGTGATGCATTCTGATCTCACGCTCCCATGTGAAATCGGAACTCTTTTAAAGTTTTATCAGTGAGCAAAAGTTCTGATTAATATCAAGCTCCAAGTTGGTATATTCTAAGGGATAATATAAAATATAGATAATTGGAGGGTTAACGAAACTCCAGATTAATGTTTCAGGGCCAGTTGAAGGCACCACAGGCGTAAATGTTATATCAGTGGTTAAAGGTTGTTCTTACAAGGAGTTCTGGAGTTACAAGCACAACAATTTCAAAGTCACGGAAAGAACGGTTAGTTTGGCTTGTTGGTTTGAGTGGATAGAATCAGTATGTTTTTTTATCATCAATTATCGTGAAGACTGCAAGGTCACACATGTCGCAAGCATACTTCTGAATGATGCTTTGTCGTGGTAGAATGTTGTTGGTCAATGTATTAGTATTGAGAATACTCATAAGATTGCTTGGATTAAGTTGAAGAAGTTATAATCAAGAAGTATTGCCTTCGGAATGAGGTGCAAGAAATGAAAGTGATTTCGAAACCTTGTTATTAATATCACGACTTATGTCCGTTGTTTTCAAGAGTTGGCAGTATTGTGAATTGTAAGTTATGCATGTATCTTTTTCTGAGACGGATAGTTGGGTAAGATGTTCGTGTCCTCGAAAGAATTACTGTCTAATAAGATAGGTTTTCAGACGTGACGTAATAAGACATTTTCGCAAAAGTCGACGTTTTGATGTTTCTTAGCATAAGAAAGTTTGATAAGGTTTGACCAGAGATTTCTAATTCGTAAGAGCAAGTATCTTCAGAAAAATGTCATCACAAGTTTTATCGTTGAGGCAAATGAAACTCTTAAAGCAAGATCCTTGAAGGCGAAGCGTCATAGACGAAAATGTAGTTAAGTATGTATGAATCCATAAGTTTTAGACGTCTAAGGTTAGAGTTCAGTTGTTAAGGTTATGCTCGTCAGTAGTTTACCTTAAAATGACTAGCGTGGTGTCACCGTCCTCTTGGATGTGGACTGTATAAAAATAAAGAGTCTCGACATGTTAAAAATATCGGGAGAGAACTTGAATGAATGTAGAGAAAGTTGCTGAACTTCAGCTTTTGTGATGAAAACTTATTAAATAAGGTTTTTAAATGAGCATATGGACTCGGTTCCAAGTTAAAGGTTTACATATCCACTATATGAGTTTAAATCTTACTTCTTAATTTCAAATAATTCCAACACCTCAGCTTTTGTAGATAATGATTCAGTTTGTTCCTTAGCAATTTCCCATTAAATGTTTATTATTTATTGTTTCAAAACAAGGAGTTTGATCTTCTCTGAAGATTTGGTTCAATTACAAGTGAAGGTATTGGTTATCCTTTAAAGCTTTTCAAGAGAGTAATTTGTTTATAAGGTGATGGCAGCATAGTTTATGAAACAGTCTGGAAAACCATTTATTGAGTAATGAGGAAGATATTTCATTATTTGCAAATTAGTGGTAAATTATAGTTTGTGATTTAGTATCGAAGCAATAACTTGGTAAGGTGATTTTTAAACTAGCTTATAGGATAATAGAAAACGATTTATTATTTATAGAATAGTAGTGAATTTGTAGTTAAATTTTGTGATGTTTTGGTAAGACCATAAATCAGGTTATAATATAGCTCGGGAAATGATTCGTAAATAATTCATAGAGTAGATAAGAAAACGATTTATTAATTGCCCAATAGTAGGAATATTTGTAGTTCATTTTGTTATTTAATGGCAAAGCTTGTTTATAAGGTTGTGGTAGACTTGTAGGGTAATTGTAACTTAGTTTATAAAATGTTAGCAAAAGTGTTTGTTGTTTAATGAAATGGAAGCACAGTAGTGAATCGGTTTATTACAATATAGTAGTCCGTGAAGTGATTTTGTACAAACAGTTTGTAGGATAATTTGAAAAAGACTCATTATTTATAAAGTACTGGTAAAGTCGAAAATTTTGATTTAGTGATGAAGTAGTATAGCATTTGGTGGATTGACCGCGAAATGGTTGACACGATGATTGATCACAGTTTGTGCATTAGAAAATGACACAATTTACTATTTTATGAGGGGGAGTAGTTGAGAAACTGTTGGTATTCTCTAGAGATAAATAGAGGATTAGATATCTGTTCCCATAAATAGTATCTCGATTTACAAGTTAACTCGTGATATGTTTCTAGATTGTTAATAGTTAAGTAGTTCGCTCGTTATTTATGTTCAACGAGGGTTTCCCTTCGTAGATGTCGTGATGTGCCATTCCTAGAACGGCAAGGATGTATTTCGACTCATCAATTGAGTACGAGTTTTGGGATAGAGGAGACACTATTATAACAGTAAGTAACGAGGTAGTCTCGATCTCAATGTCTGAGAAAATAAGAATGGGACAGGATGGAAAAGACATGGTGTTGCAAAGACCCAGTAATAGTGATTTAATATATCACAAGTAATTTTTAAATAGTGTGCATCATCTGCCAGGCAAATCTCTATGCACGTTGCTGATAGGAAATGTTTAAATAGTTATGCATCATATTTGTTTGGTATAGAATCTATGTTGAAGGGAGAGGTTAGCAAGTTCAGGGTACAACTCCGGACGAGAGAGTTAATTACTACTAGCAATCAGTCGATTGGCTCGGTACTTAACGAAGAAGGGTACAACATTCAAGTTCAAAATCATAGTTTCAAAAGAAAGCCGACCACAAGTTGAAATCAAGTCAAGCTCCAAATACGAGTAAATGTCAATAGTTCCCAATGGTTACGATAGAGGATCACACACCGATTAAGTGTAAGGTATCCATCGATAGGCTAGCATCGATAGAACAACATCAGCAGAGTATCATTGATAAAACAACATGGTAAGATGATATGGATAAAACGGCATCAATAAAACATCGTCGATAGAACGACATCGATAGGAATACATCAATAGAACATAACGTACAACACCGATAGTGCGTGAAGCATTACATCAATAAAGCGTAAGGTATAACCTTAGTCGAGTATTGTTGATGAAACAATGTCGATATAAATTTATCGGTTCCGAAAGATTAACAACATCGAGTGGATAACGTCGATTGAATAATATCGAGTGAACGACATCGATTTGGAAAAATAAACAACAATCGTTCCAAGACAAGGCTTGGGGTAGGGGGTCCGTAACAAAACCACAATCAAGGAAAGGCTAAAATAAAGTGGCAAATCCAAATCCGCAACGAGACCCAAAATCTCAATACCAAATAATCCAAAGTCAAACATAGTCACGATTAATTCCAAAACACTCCAGTAAGTTCAATGAACTTATTACGATATCAAGCGTGTCGAGATACGCAACTCGAATTCAAATGGTGACCAATCGGGTCTAACTCGACCCAACGTAAAGCACGATTAAACGTTTTCATTAATTCCGAAAGTAATTCATAGTCGTAACATAACCAAGCGGCGATGAAAGACGTTCCGTAAAAGTGGAAAAATATCACTATGAATAAGTATTGTGATGCCAGTGTGTTGTGTGTAGAGTTAAAATTTTATCATGTCCATGCTCGTTTACACATACAAAATCATTTCGTTTCCCCAAAACCAAAATAACTATTCCTAGCATTGCAAAGTTCGCCTCAGGGTTGGACATAGGTGATCAGTCTATGACCTTCTCCCTGATGAATATAGGTGATCAATCTATATTCACATGAACTTTGGAATACTCGGCCCAGTTACACTAGCAATAAGTCCTTTACTTTTAGAAATTGTTACGAAAGAGTAAAACGAGCATTCCATTTATGTGAGGGATAAGGCGTAGCGCTGTGGTACGTAAACATACGTATATGAAAGAAATTATAGTTTCATAGTGAGATTAAGTGGATAGTAATATAATACATATCTCATCAAGTATGACTTCAACAAGTCAAAATCAAGGCATCAGCTTGGCAGGCAGGCATGTATCGGTCATAGGGTTAAGTTTCGTAAAAGTAGTTATAGTCTAGGTTTCAAAAATACCCAGTTATCTATAACCGAGGCTTTGATACCAATCTGTAACACCCCAAAAATGATAGTCTACAGCGGAAGTAAGTGTTACCGGGGTATTACTCGATTGGTACCACAACACAATGTATAGAACAACAGTTTAACTTGAGAAATCGTATTTCGTAAAGATTTATGTTTACATTTTTCAAAATATATATTATAGAATGTAGGCCCATAAAAGGATTAAAGTGGTCCCCAAATTTACATCAGATTCTTCTATGATCATGCCATGCCAATGCCCAAGCGCCTCCAAAGTTTAGCTAACTCCATCCTGAAAATACGTGCTAAAAATGTCAACACAAAGGTTGGTGAGTTCACAGGTTTTTAAATACTTAAGTAGTTTCCAAAACAGGAAAATCAATTGGTTGTCAAAATTTCAAAGGGTCCATTCTGTATGCAGCGCATTCATGGCATAAGGGTTCCACTACTTAAGCCGATTCAGCCGAATACATTGCCCCTACGTGCAACATGCTCTAACCTAGCATGAGAAGGTGATTCTATGCACTCCGGTTAGTAGAGTGAGGGGTTGGCTCTGCCCCTAAATAGCGCTATCCATAGATATCAACGGCTCGTCCCGTACAGTGGGAGGGAGTTAATAAGTAGTGTGGTAACAGGGGACTTTTACAGTCGTACATAGGCACCAAACGTAAGCATACATACCAGTTTGCACAGTATAGCAGAGCATAGCTCAGTAGATTGAATCAGTTCAGTAAATCCATAATTTCATAAATGCACAACCAATTTAGTTTTAAGTAATCATAGCATGCTTTTCACCCCAAAAGAGTAAAACAGTAAAATGGGGCTGTGAAACTCACCTTAGTCCGAAGAAATATAAGAATCACAACTAACACGACTGGCATCGAGAAAAGTAACACGGTAGTATCACAAGGTAGTAACGTACAATGATACAAGAGTACCGACACAACTGTACATCATTGGCACAACCTGATAGTATATGGTTTATCTCATAATGTGTCTCGTAAAATAAATAATTTTTCAAAAGATAAGCGTTTTAGTTTTCGTGGAATATTCGTATTAATAATTATAAGAGTTTATTGTCATAATTCGTAAGAAAAGTTTAGTATCATCATTCGTGTGGTGGTTTAAAAATATAGACTCGAAACACATATCAAAGTATAAAATATATATAGTACACGTATGAAAGTAAATAAACATGTAAAGATCAAATAACAATTAAATATGATATTAATAGATTAGTTAAGTTTAACTAATAATTAGTTCTTAGAAGTATTACTTATATTTATTGGTTACTGATTTTATAGTCCGATAATAGTCCAAATAATATTAATTAGTTTCGCTTAATATGTCCAAGTCCGATACTAAGTCCAATGAGTTTGTCCAATATCATATACGTATGTATATATTTAGTCCGTTATATTTTCACTATGTCCAAATATAAGTCCGTTATAAGTTAAAAGTCCAAACAATGTTAATTCATACAGGTTTAATGTCGAATATGTTTATATATATAGTCCGTCAAGTACATGAATTGACCAAAACAATATGTCTATTTTGTATCCAATTTGTCCAATATGGTCCGATAGTCCAAATGGTCTTAGTCCATTATATGTCCAAGTCATGCAAGTCTTAAGCTAATCTACTAACCATTCAATATATTAGGCCCAATCTCAACAACATGTTAGGCTCAAAAATATAAGTGAACATAAAAGATTATCAGGAAGACATCAAAGCAGTTTTACAACAAGTACTCATAACATAAGTGGTTCAAATAAGCTGATACAACATGAGCAGTTAATCAAGAAAAGCAAATAAACTATAAGCTTATACAAATAAGCTAGGAATGAAAGAAAAACAAACTAAACAACGCCAAGTGGGTTTCGAACCCTCGACCTCACGGTCGGGTTTTTGTACCGAAAACAAAACATACATAAACACCAAATAAGCCAAACCGCATATAAGCTAAACAAACACTCCTCTCGGGTTCTCTTGTTGCATCAAGACAAAACAACAAACCACCCTTGTGGTTGTTCTCGGTGATCCGAAACCGAACACTAACAAATACCCTTATACGGTTTGTTGTTGACCAAAAAAAAATCAAAAAACATAAAATAAGCTATACTATCTATAAACTAAACCACATACTAAAGAAAATAAGCAAATCCAAATCGATCCATAAACCAAAAAAAAAAATAATAAGTAATCCGAAACCAAATATGCAACACATATGAGTAGCATCAAATATAAAAGCAAACAAACGCACCCTAGTCGGGACTGAAATCAGACGCACCCTTGGCGGCTGTGCACATCACCACCAAGCGGACCCAAAGTGTGGTCGCTTTGGTGGGTTAACGAAGGCAAGCCAAAAACCCAGTTGGGTGTGGTCGCGATAGCAAATAAACACCCCCTTGGTGTCTTGTTGACCCAAAATAATTCAAGCACCTCCAAGTCAGTTTCAGATTTGCATATCATAAGCACCTTAACGTCGCGTTGAACCGGTAACCAAAACAAGCAAAACACCCTCTTGGGTGTTGCTGTCGCGACCCAAGGACCAAGGCAAACAAGCCAAATGCCCCTCTTGGGGCTGTGATACGCACAAACAAACACTCCTTTGAGTTCTGTGTGCATCGAAACAACACCATCACAATGAGCTATAAAGCTTATTACAATTCATCATTCAAAACTTAAAAATGAGTTCATATAATTTTTGAATAAGCAAACCTCATACCCTTAACCGGGGTTCATATTAGACCCGAGACCACACAGTTTCGACCCAAACCCAAACATGGGTTGACCCGCTAACCTGACTCAAAATACATCCTTAACACCACTTTGTTGATTTACACCACACGAATGAATTAGAAAGACAGATTTCAAAATCTCGTTTTGATTCCACGAAAACCATACAAATCCCTTTTATATTCGCATAAAAATAAAGGAAATAATTAGGAGGGTTTTGATGGTGTTTACTGTTAGGATTTAGTAAATGCAAGTATTAAAGAGTCGGTCACCTCAAGTATATATAATCGTTAGTAAGCTCGTAGTCGTAGTTTTTTATAAGTTAAGTAGTATTTAGTTTATGTAACACCTTGGAGGACGGACGGGTCTTTACCCACTGTATGCCTGATCCACAGCCCGATAGGTGGCGATTTATGTAATGACTATAAATACTCTCTACCTCCCAAGGTAGAGAGTTGGAGCTCATAATAAGATTTTTCTTTCTCTCACTAAAAGTTCCCAAACCTCTAACTTTATCTCTCTAGAATCATCTTGTACGCCTTCTTGTGCTTATGGTTTAGTGTGTTTGTGAAATCCAATATGTTACAAATGGTATCAAGAGCCATGGTTTGATCATCTCTTACATATCTTTGGATTTCTAGTGACTTTTAGGTGGTTTTAGAGTTTGAAAAAGTTTAGTGGTTTTTGCATCATTTGGATCATTTCTAGTGTTAAAGTTTGAATCTTGGGTGTAGTTTTGTGTTTAGAATCATTGTATGTGCTTGGGTTTTGATTTGGTAAGCTTGAATCATCGTGGTTGGGTTGTTTTTGGATTGAAAAGTGGTGTTTGTTTGATTTTCTAGCTAGCGACTTGAGCTACGGATAATTTATCTTGGTAGCGACTTGCTTTGTAACTTGGTAGCGAGTTGTAGTAGAAGTTCTTAGCGAGTTGAGCTTAGCGACTTGTCTATTGAGACAAGCCGACAAACAGTACACTTAGTGGATTCTCCACTACGGGTAGCGACTTGGTGAAAGTTAGCGACTTGTACTTAAGTTTGTTAGCGACTTGGTATTAGCGATTTGGTGCTTAGCGAGTTGCTATTTAGCGACTTGACATATTAGCGACTTGGTGCTTAGCGAGTTGCTATTTAGCGACTTGACATCTTAGCGACTTGGTGCTTAGCGACTTGCTATCAAAATTTGCTAGCGACTTGGTTCTTAGCGACTTGGTTCAAGGTTTCTTACCGAGTTGGTTGATTTTTTAAATACGGTTTTCTCTTGATTTAGTAAAATCCCGTGAAAGAATATATTTCCCGGTTTAATCATAGAGTTATAAAATCTCGTTTAATCTGTTAACATGTCTACCAACGTGCCTACAATCATCTCCACTGTTGCCGAGGATGTTCAAGCAGCTGGTTCAGATACTCGTCCACCCATGCTTGACAGAACCGACTACGACTCTTGGGCTCAAAGAATCAGATTGTACTATCTTGGAAAGGAAAATGGGGTCAACATTCTCAAATCCATTGATGAAGGACCGTATCTGGTTGAGATTACTAGAGACATAATTGATACAGCTGAAGATGAAACAATGATCTATGGAATAGACAGACCAAAGACGTATGATGAGCTCAATGATAAGGAGAAGAAGAGATTCGATGCAGATATCAGGGCTTCTAACATTATACTGCAAGGTCTTCCAAAAGACATTTACAAGCTCATCAATCACAACACTGAAGCATAGGATGTATGGGATAATGTCAAGATGCTTCTCTCAGGTTTTGAATTAACTATGGAAGACAGAGAATCACAACTCTATGATGAATTTGAGCACTTCAAGATGAAACCAGATGAGAGTGTCTATGAGTATTACGTGAGATTCCACAAGCTTGTGAATGACATGAGGAACATCAGAATGACCATGCCTAACATTCAGCTGAACTCAAAGTTTGTAAACAACATGAATCCAGAATGGCACAAGTTTGTCACTTCTGTGAAGCTCACTAAAGGATTGAAGAATACAAACTATGATCAACTGTATGCCTTCCTTCTCCAGAATGAAAGACATGCTATGTTTGAAAAAAGGATTCTGGAGCAGTTCAAAACCAATCAGGGAGAAACAAGTTCATCAAATGATTCAACTGCTTTTTACACAAATGTTGGGATTACCACCAAAGCTTCTCAAGTTGTACCCATAGGTAATGGTAATCACAAACTCATTCCTGATCCAATGTTCAAACAAGCTGATGTTGATGCAGCCGTGGGAAACTTCATTAATCAATTAGCTTTCATGATCAGTCAAAACATGAACACTCTCCCACACACCAACAACAACCTCAGAACTGCATCCAATCCACACAATCAAGCCACTGTTAGAGATGGGAAGGTTATGGTGCTGCCAGTTCAAGAAAGGCAGTACGATCAGAGAAGGGGTGGAGTAGGTGGAGGCTATGGTGGAAATCAGAATCGAGGAAGGATTGGAAATCAAGGACAAACAAAGCCTATTAAATGCTACAACTGTGGTGGTGAGGGACACATTGCAAGGAACTGCACATCTCCAAAACGTCCACTAAATGCTGAGTACTTCAGGGATAAGATGTTGCTAGTGCAAGCTCAGGACAATGGAGCAGCTTTGGATGAAGAGGAGTTACTGTTTCTTGCTGAAGGGAATGCCAAGACATATGATGCTGATGTTGATGAACAGCCAATTCAGGAGATAGGTCATAATCATCAGAATGCCTTTCAAGTAGCTGATTGTGATGCATTTGACTCTGATGTAGATGAAGAACCTACTGCTCAAACGATCTTCATGGCTAGCATCTCACCTATGGTTTCTCCAAAGGTCTCTCCTCCACAAGCTGGTCCATCCAAAGACAAAATCATTTCTGAGGTATTAAAACTATACGATGATGCTGATGTGCAAAAGATGCATGACAAAGTACAATCAACTGAAACTATTGAGTCATATATTGAAAATATGGGTAATATCAATATTGTCCCATATGATCAATATGTGAAACAAAGTGAAAGTGAGACTGTACCAAGTAATGCATCTTCTGCAGTCAATAATGACTATGTTTTTGATGAATTCACTGCGTGTGCCCCTGATGATTCTGTCGTCTCTGAACTGAATGCCTATAAAGAACGTGTTGCTATTTATGAACAACGTGCTAAATTTGAACTGACCACTTGTGAGCAGGAAATGGATGACCAAATGCGTACAATCATTAGAAAAAGTAATTTTAGAGAAGAAGTATTAAAACAAGAGTTAAACTCCTTACAAGAAAAGCTTTCTAAAACTGCTAAGCAAAAACAAGAACTTCAAGAAAATGTGAAAATGCTTAAGCAAGAATTCAATGCTAAGGAATCAAAAATTTTGAATGATTTTTCTAATCTGAAAACCTTGAAAAACAAGCTTGAAAATAAGTTGTACATACAAGGGAACACCATTCAGACTGCTCACATGATCACTAAGCATAGAGTCTTAAGCGATAAGCATAGCATTCCCCTAGTTGAGGAATCAAATCCTGAGGTCATTAAAAAGGCTAGAAGTTCTCATAAAGTACTTTATGATGGCAATGAAATCCTTAAGCCTAGACAGAAACCTAGTTGCGCTGAGTGCACTGAGGAAGATAAGAAATCAGATGAAGTCACTAGGGAAAAGATGAACAAGAAACTAGATGATCCTAAATGTAAAGAGAAGAAAATAAATATCACACCCCATGATTACAAGAAGGAGAATTGGATTTCCTTAAACAAGTTTAAGCCTCAGACGTTGTTAACACCCAAACAAGTGTTCTGGAAAAAGGATTTAGATAAGCAAAAAGCAGAGAATCTTGTTGTAAACCCCCCCCCCCCTTTAGGAAAATGCCTTCAGCGACTGTGTATCCTCCCAATACACCAATGCATTTAGTTCCTAGGACTATTGCCACTAAAAGCAAGACCTTAATCAGTCAATATGTTATTTTTCAACTATTTGTTGATTTTGAGAAAACTTGTAAGAAAAGGATCACACCCACTGGTATAACTGAAGGGGAAAGGGGTTTTGAGCAAACAAAAGAATGTTATTTAACTGAAGTCATGCCTTTCTTTAAACAACTAAAAGATCAATTTGAAAGTCTTAAAAAGGGAATGAATTTAGACATTAAAGAAATGGAAAAGGAATTTGATGCAATGATTGTTGAGGTTAGTGACTATGAGCGAGAATTAAAATATAATGAGATTGAGAGGAAGAACTTGCATACACTGTATGAGAATCTGATTTCTGAATGTATTGCTCAAGATGTGTTTTTCACTGCTACAAATTGTTCCATTAATGCTTCTCAATTTCATGAATTATCTGTTGCTTTGAAAGTCTCCCACGATTGTGTCATTGAGCTTGAAAAAACTAACTCTAAACTAAATGAGAAAATTGATCTGGATGATCACGATAATTTGGTAAAACACTTTTCTAAACTAGAAGTTGATCATTTTAATTTACAACTAAAATATCAACATCTTAAAGAAAATGTCAAAACCTCAAATATCAAGACATCCTCAGATGCTCCAGAGTTTGATGCAGTTTTTCAAATAAACAAACGTGACGAACAGATTCAAGCTCATTGTAACACAATCAGAAAGTTGAAAGCCCAAATCTCTCAATTAAAGGGTGAAAAGAACAATGTGACTGGCTCCCAAATGCCTCCTCCTTTAGATTCTCAGAATTCTCAAACGTTTCATCTTCAAAACCTAGTAAATGCATTACAAAAGGAAAACGAAAGTTTTCTAGAAGAAAATGAAAAGGTTAAACGTCATTTCAATGAGTTATTTGAATCAATAAAGGTCACTCGTAACAAAAATAACGAACAAATAGCTTCATTGCAAAAGGAAATTGAGAATCTGAAGAGGCAGGTAAAAGGGAAAATGCCAATGATCAATGGGGAGAATGATGGATCAAAGGTACCTGTTTGGAATAAATATGCTATGTCTGTGAAATATGTTCCTCCTCATCTTAGGAACAATAAACTTGCAATTCAAACATATTTCTCATCCCTTAAGGATTGTCTAGAATGTCTCCTTGAGATTGTTGAAGAGGATAAGTTAGAGAAACCACTTGATAATACAATTGGACATGCATGCTTATATGCCAAACGATCTCAAGAACTTCTAGAATGCTTAATCACAATATGCCCTAAGTCCTTAGGTGAGAGAGTTAATCCTTTGATTCCGTGTTCTATGTCTAGTGCCAAGTATGAAATCCATTCGATGCCCAATGTTATGAATGTGAACTGGAGTATACCTTCAAGTAGTTCAGATCCCAACACCTCTAGTGTTAAAAAGGTGAACTTCAGTGCGCCTTCAAATAGTTCACATCCCAGCACATCTAAATAGAAAATGCAAAAAGTATCAAAACCAACTAATGTTCCCATTCCTTCTACATGAGTAATCAGTGACATTAAAGCGAGCAGGTCAAAGTCTCAAGACAATACAAGGAATGATAGGACCTCGCAAGCTAAGAATGTGCATTGGAAGAGAGTAGAAGACCAACCTAGGAACTTTAAGCTTGAGTCAAATAAAAAAAATCGTGTTGATTCTAGTATTAGCCATAGGCGTACTGTAATTAATTCGAATTCTGATACTATTTGCAAACCTTGTAATGATGTCTGCTTGAATTCTGTTACTAATCATGAATGTGGTGTGAATGTTTTGTCTAATGCTGTCAAATCCCCAGTTAACATTGTTAATGCAAAATATCATGCTAAGAAGGCAAAAAGGCAAAGGCGAAAGAAAGTTAGAAAACAGTGGAAGTCCACAGGAAGAACATTTAGTAAGATAGGTTATCAATGGATACCTGTTGGCCATAAGGTTAATCAGGCAATGCCCACTAGAAAATGGATGCCTACTGGTAGAACTATTCCCTTAAGAAGTGAACATACTTTGAATAGGGCAAATACGGACACTAGTACTGCATCTATTCATAATGATTCCATTGCCTCAATTTCTGATATGAATGTTTCTATTTCTGATGTGGGTGTTCCAATCACTGTTACTAACCAAATGGAACCCATTCCTGCATGGGGATCCCAATTATCCAGTTATCCATTCTTGTCTGTGTTCAACTGCAGATCGTTCAAATCGTTCTGTGGTACCTGGACTCAGGCTGTTCCAAGCATATGACTGGAGACCGGTCGCGGCTCATGAACTTCGTGAGTAAATTTATCGAAACTGTTAGATTCGGGAACGACCATTTTGGAGCAATTATGGGTTATGGTGACTATGTAGTAGGCAAAAGTGTAATCTCCAGGGTATATTATGTGGAAGGTCTTGGTCATAATTTGTTTTCTGTTGGTCAATTCTGTGATTCCGATCTAGAAGTGGCCTTTAGAAAACATACTTGCTTCGTTAGAGAACTTGATGGTGTGGAATTATTAAGAGGTACTCGTGGTTCTAATCTATACACCATCTCTATAGATGACATGATGAAATCTTCTCCAATCTGCTTGCTGTCAAAGGCTTCCAAAACAAAGTCATGGTTATGGCATCGTCGTCTCAATCACCTGAACTTCGGCACCATTAATAACCTTTCCAGAAAGGATCTTGTCAGAGGCTTACCCAGATTAAAATATGAAAAAGATCATCTTTGTTCAGCTTGCCAATTGGGTAAAAGCACGAAATATGCCCACAAACCAAAACCCACAAATTCAGTAATGGAAGTTCTTCATACCCTTCATATGGATCAGTGCGGACCAATGAGAGTGCAAACGATAAATGGGAAGAAATACATTCTAGTAGTTGTTGATGACTACTCTCGATTTACTTGGGTAAAGTTTTTGAGGACAAAGGATGAAACTCCAGATGTCATCATCAAACTAATCAAACAGCTTCAGGTTCGACTAAACAATACAGTCAGAATTGTTCGAACTGACAATGGCACAGAGTTTGTTAACAAAGACTTAATTCAGTTTTATGAAAGTGTTGGAATCAGCCATCAAAGAAGTATTCAACGAACTCCTCAACAGAACGGTGCAGTTGAAAGACGAAATCGAACTCTTGTGGAAGCCGCAAGAACAATGCTAATTTATTCGAAGGTTCCAATGTTTCTATGGGCTGAAGCCATTGCCACTGCTTGCTTCACTCAAATTCGTTTCCTTATTCATACCTCTCATGGAAAAACTCCATATGAACTTGTTCATAAACGAAAACCTGATATCTCCTACCTTCGTGTGTTTGGTGCTTTGTGCTATCCAACGAATGACGGTCAAGACCTAGGTAAATTAAGAGCAAAGGCAGATATTGGAATTTTTGTTGGTTATGCACCAAACAAGAAGGGTTACCGAATCTACAATAAGAGAACTCGAAATATCATGGAAACAATTCACGTTACGTTCGATGAGCTGACCGGTCAAATGGCTCCTGGACAATCCAGTTCAGGACCCGCACTTCAAAACAGTCCCATTGGTTCATCCCTTGTACCAAACTCCTCTCCAGCTACTCCATATGTACCTCCAACTGAAAATGATTTGAAGAAATTGTTTGATCCGATGTTTGATGAACACTATGAGCCAAGTGCTAATGAACTGTCAATTCCTACAACAGAGGCTGCTCATATCCCTGTGAATGAAGTCAACCCTTCAGTCTCAATGTCATTAAGTCAAGAAGCGCCTGCTGCTGATCACTCTGTCTCATCGACAAATCATCAATCTTCAAATGTACATCATGGAACTATTTCTGGCATCAATGATGAAGTTAATCCCTTTGCTACTCCTGAAGATGCTCCATTTGAAAACATATTTGCTCCTGAATCTTCATCAGAACCATCTTTTTCAGGAGACATCGACTCTGCTACTTCAGTCCCTCAACAACAACCACATGAACATCTCAGAAAATGGACTCATGATCATCCATTGGACAACATCATTGGAAATCCCTCTCGACCAGTATCCACACGGAAACAGCTTGCAACCGATGCCTTATGGTGCTTTTTCAACTCCGTACTCTCAAAGATCGAACCAAAAGATGCTAAAACTGCCATGAATGAAGACAGCTGGTTCAATGCCATGCAAGAAGAAATTCATGAGTTTGATCGACTTGATGTATGGGAATTAGTACCGGCACCAGACTGTGCTATGATCATTGCTCTAAAATGGATCTTCAAAGTGAAACTTGATGAGCATGGTGATGTCTTAAAGAACAAGGCTCGATTGGTTGCTAAAGGATACCGTCAAGAGGAGGGTATTGACTTTGAAGAATCATTTGCTCCTATTGCTCGTATCAAGGCAATCAGAATCTTCTTGGCTAATGCTGCTAGTAAGAACATGGTAGTCTATCAGATGGATGTAAAGACGGCATTTCTGAACGGAGATCTTAAAGAAGTCGTCTACGTCAGCCAACCTGAAGGCTTTGTGAATCCAGAGCATCCTACTCACGTTTATCGTTTGAAGAAGGCTTTTTACGGTTTAAAGCAAGCTCCAAGGGCATGGTATGATACGCTATCAAAGTTTCTTCTATCTACCGGATTCAACAAAGGAACAGTTGATCCAACATTGTTCACCAGGAAGTCAGGCAAACATTTAATTCACGTTCAAATTTATGTTGATGATATCATCTTTGCCTCGACTGACCCCAATGAGTGTGACCGTTTTTCAAATGAAATGGGTTCTAAATTTCAAATGTCAATGATGGGACAAATGTCATTTTTCTTGGGATTACAAATTTCACAAAGTCCCGGAGGCATTTTCATAAATCAATCTAAATATGCAAATGAGATTTTAAAGAAATTTGGATTCGATTCTAGTGACCCTGTTGATACTCCCATGATTGAACGTACTAAAATAGATGAGGACCACTCAGGATCATGGTAGACCAAACGAAATATCGTAGTATGATTGGATCCCTGATGTACCTCACATCTAGTAGACCAGACATCTTGTTCGCTGTTTGCATGTGTGCTAGATACTAGGCTAAGCCTACTAAAAAGCACCTTGAAGCGGTTAAACGGGTCTTTCGGTATCTCCAAGGAACCATCAATATGGGACTTTGGTACCCGAAGGACACCGGTATGTCACTAACAGCCTATGCAGATGCTGATCATGCAGGATGTCAAGATACTCGTCGAAGTACGTCTGGAGGTGCTCAGTTTTTGGGTGATAAGCTTGTGAGCTGGTCTTCAAAGAAGCAAATGAGCACTTCTATTTCCTCTACAGAGGCTGAATACATAGCCATGTCATCTTGTTGTGCTCAAATCCTATGGATGAGATCCCAATTATCTGACTATGGCTTTGAATTTAACAAAATCCCTCTGTACTGTGATAATAAAAGTGCTATTGCTCTCTCATGCAACAACGTACAACACTCAAGAGCATAGCACATCGATATTCAACATCATTTCATCAGGGAGCAAGTTGAAAACTGTGAGGTGGAACTTTACTTTGTGGGGACTGAATACCAGTTAGCAAACATCTTCACCAAAGCTCTTCCTAGAGAACATTTTGAGTTTATTCTTCCACGACTGGGTCTTAAGAGCCTACAACCACGAACACTCAAACGTCTTCAAGAGGAAGAAGAGGAGTAAAAGGTTTTCTTCATCTATCTCTTGTAAATATCTATTCGAAAAACAAAATACAAAATTATAAAACCTTCAAAAAAAAAAAAAAAAAATCTTCAAAAAAATATTGTCTTTTTGTCATGTTTTTCTCGATTCGATAATATCTACGGTCTTGATGCTGTCATTCAAAGAATGACACGGGACTTTAGATGTTGTTCGAATTTTCATATATAAAAAAAATAAAAAAAATAAAAAAAAATTGAGAGAAAGAGATTAAATGGTTTATTGTCATTTTCAGGCAGTAACCCGCTTTTCAAAGAAAGAACAGAGCCATGCTTTATCTTGGTTTTCAAATCTCATGCTCTGATTCTTTAAACAAATTCTTACTATCTAATGAAAACTAGTTGATTTGAAAAATAACTCGGACTCTATTTTTGATAATCATCTGGACTTAAAAAGTTTGTCAAGATATATATCTCTCAATCAACAACCTATGTCATTGATTGAGGGGGAGAATGATTTCAATTAAATTAAAAGGTTATTTGTCATTCAATTGTTTTCAAAAGATAATCATGCATGTTTATTCAATGGAGTTTAAAGTCTCAAAATCCGATCCTTATCAGTTAAAACGCTTTCATAATCAAGTCACGATTCTTCTTAAAAGCTTTCAAAATCAATTTAAATCTACAGAGATCACAAATCTCAAATGATTTGACAATTGTGATCGGGGGAGAATTTGTGATTTAAATTGAATTTAATATGATAATTCGGTAAATGGTTTTATAAGGATGTACAAGCTCTCCATCCCACATGTGTCAAACGATTTCAAATTTTCCATGCACATGTTGAGGGGGAGCATCTATCTTAAACCACAAAGATTTGAAACGTGATTAATGTGCAGCTTCCCTCTTGTATGTGCAAAACTCTGTCAAACCTCAAGGCACATATTGAGGGGGAGCAAGCTTATGAAAATCTCATCCTTCCCTAATATGCTTTATCTACTTGCTTTGATCAGGGAAGTGATGTTGATATTTTTTAGAAAATGGTAATCAAAGAAGTTAATTATTTCCCTTGCCTCCGTGTGCAAAACGATTTCATACACTTGATGCACATGTTGAGGGGGAGCTCTTGTTCTAAAAATATCAAAAACAATTCAGGTACAAAATGCTTTGATAATATATCACAAGTATCTGGATTGATTTTTCAAAAGGTTTTCAATTGGTTCCAATGGCAGATGAACAATACCAAATAGACCGACCAACTTTACTTTATGTATGGTGATATAAGGATGATAAGGTTAGGTATTTGTTCCCATGATCCGCCAGAACCGGAGGGATCTACCCAGGGACAATCCACTAGATAGTGTAGAAGTCCTTAGGTATATTGAAAAAAGGAGAAAAATGAGATATGGGAAGAGTGCGGACTGAGACTGAGCTAGTACTGGAATAAACCCAACAAGGTTCTAGTTATGAAGTCTCGGTAAGCACTGAAGGGGTTGAAGAATGAAAAAGAATTGAATGAGAAAAGGGTGAAAACAAATAGCCCTCCAATTATTCAACCTTAGGGCAGATACCGGGTTCAATTCATATGCTACTGGTGGTTACCAAGGTAACATCGGTATTGAAGACAAGACGTCATGGACCCAGTGACGCACTGCACTTCAACTTCCCAAACCACTCAAGTTCCTCTTAAAAGGACTTGTTTCATTCTCACGGGGAACCGACATTATCTATCGACTTTCTCTTAGAGATTGTTGATATTGAAGAAGGAGACCCTCTCCCTAGTCTCTGATATAGGATCCAAATATGCACAAATTGAGTCTAGAGCCACGAGATCATCAATAAATCTCATTAGGACTCTTTCAATGAAGACTCTCTGTTTCACACAATGTGGAAAGAGAGATTATATCTTGAGTCCTACGCATTATCCTTGTGGTATTGCCAGAACATCTGAGTGATATGCTAACATATTTACTCTGAAGATGGAAAGCCTTCAGGAGCCAACATCAAACAAGCTCTTGGTAGGTGGCATGTGAGATCTATCCAATAGATCAACCATGTGACAACTGGACAGAAACAATGGAGCGATTCAATCTTATGAATCAATCCTGGTTCAGGTTATGGATTGACGGATACCTTTGAAAAACCGGTCGTTGTGCTTAAAAACTCTTTTCTTTAGCACATCGACTGAGTACGTATTTCTCAAAATAAAAGGTGTTTATGATTGATAATTGATTTTCATTAAAACCTTCATTGTATTGCAAAAACAATTTCTATTGAGCAATACACGATTGTTTTTCAAATCTCTTTTCATCAATCAGTGAATCTCATTTCGCTGGTTCACTCACTCCGTGTTGTCTTCTTTGAGACGTTCCGTTTGAGAACAGCTAGAGCAGCTGCGAAACCCTGTCAAGGAAATTCTTCTGAATTATACCTGATCACAGGCAGTACTTGTACTGATCAACGGGGAACCGTGGGCCGTGTACCTCAATTCAACGAAAGTGATCAAAGACATTTTCGTGCGATTTATTGCTAACTGTTGTATGCAGGTACGCCCTACGTTTGCAGATGATCAGAATGAAGCGGTCAATCCATAGCCGCATGCTCACTCAACACATTCATCTCTAAAGAAATCATGATTAATGCATCAATGACTCTGATATTTTCACTCCATGCTTCTGCTACGCTGCTGCCAATATCATGAATCAATAGAAGCTTCCGCTACTCTGATGAGAATGTATCATGATCCAGAATGTGAGCATGTCGGTCCGTATGTCACATCATCACATAATACCAACTCCACAATGGATAATTCAGAGATGAATGTTAACTGATGATCTCAAAAGCTGGCTCAAAATTATTATCACGTGGATCAGTAAAAGACCTCCACTTGGATTAACCAAACATGCAATGAGAAGAATCAATGACTACGAGCTTCGGAGCAAAGTACTACATCAAGAATGCAAGAACAATGTTTAATGTAATATCTGTTTGTACTCAATGTAATCATAGTATATGTTTGAGGTGACCTCCCTTAGGGGGAGATTGTTAGGATTTAGTAAATCCAAGTATTAAAGAGTCGGTCACCTCAAGTATATGTAATCGTTAGTAAGCTCGTAGTCGTAGTTTATTATAAGTTAAGTAGTATTTAGTTTATGTAACACCGTGGAGGACGGACGGGTCTTTACCCACTGTATGCCTGATCCACAACCCGATAGGTGGCGATTTATGTAATGACTATAAATACTCTCTACCTCCCAAGGTAGAGAGTTGGAGCTCATAATAAGATTTTTCTTTCTCTCACTAAAAGTTCCCAAACCTCTAACTTTCTCTCTCTAGAATCATCTTGTACGCCTTCTTGTGTTTATGGTTTAGTTTGTTTGTGAAATCCAATATGTTACATTTACCCTACCAATCGCGAAGGAAGGTGGTGGTAGCGTGAGACAACGGTGAGGGTGTGGGAGGTGGCTGAGAGGTGGCGAGGTGATGGTGATTGGCTGAGGCGGCTTCTCATGAACAAACACACCCTACAACCCTTGCACTCAATCCTTAAACAAACACACCCTTGGCTCCTCTTGATGGTGATAGTCGGGATGATGATGGCGGTGTGAGGTGGTGATATGAAGTGGTGATATCCGAGAGAGAGTGGGAGAGATGAAAAGTTATCTCTTTTCTTTTTTTTTCTTTTTATTTTTATCAAATGAGAGGAAGAAACAGATATGTATAAGGTGAGAATTTTTTATGGCGGTTTGGTAAAAAGAAAATAGGGTGGTTCGTGTAAATATATATATATATATATATATATATATATATATATATATATATATATATATATATATATATATATATATATATATATATATTGGTTTATCTTAACAATTAAATTCTATAGATATAGCGGTTATTTGGTTATAGTTTGATCCCGATAATTACAAATGTTAGGTTCTTAAGTTGCGAAACTTAATATCGTGTAAGGTAAAAAAATAAAGTTTATAAAATGTTAAAAATTATTAATATACTCAATTATAAAACTGAGTCGTGGATTATCAAAGTGTTTAAATGTTATTCAAACTAAAACAAGTTTAAAGTGATATTAAATAGAAGTTAATAGTAAATTTAATAACCTGAAAAGTTTCATGAAAACTCTTATAAATGGCAAACATTTTGTTTGAACGTTAAATAATCGTACGTTTAAGTGGTAAATAAAAGTTGAAAACTTTTATACTTGACGTATAAAAAAAAGTTTATTTGAAATAAACATAAGCCATGTTGGTGTCGGTGAGCATGTTTATTGGGAATGTGAGTCACGTCACATTTCTTGGTTGTTGTGATCAGATAAACTGATAATGTTTTAAGAAGAATTAACGGATGAGCATTCTTTCGTTAGAATATTATATTAATTTAATTCAAGGTGAACTTTGCTGGTGGTTACATGTCGCAGGTAGTTTTTGTGGACCACTCTCTGCCCCATTTGTACGCTATCATACATTAGTCATCAGCTAGTACGTCTTAAGCTCTGAATTAGTCCTAACTCCCATGTCACTGCATCTGGACCTGTGGTTGCCTTCGTCACCCTAGCTATTCCGGACGACCGTTCTAACATGTGCTATTACTTCTTTATACTTTCCCCGTCTTAACGGTTTAATTGTGATTATCTCCTTCTAATCATCCGGAGGAAACTATCCCTCATCAGCGGCCATCATCTTTTGACGGAAGTGAGATCAAACTCTAACGTTGAAAAAATGACTCGGTTACATATAATATCAAAACCATTGATTAGATACTTAGAATACTTTACACAGTTATTCTTAATTGAGGAAATGATATGTAATCGAGTCTTTAAAATATTACAACTAAGACCGGGTGTGGTAAGGCGGTCGACATCGGTCGGTCTCCCTAAACCCGACTCGTCGACCTTACTTCATCGACCCACTAGAGACGCGTCCCTCAGCGACGATTTTGAGATGTTGTTCGTCAGTCGACCTATTCAAACACACACCGCAACCTTTAAAAATTAATTCTTATACAATATGTTGCAAGTGTTGACGGAGAAGAAGAGATGTAAAATGGTTTTTTTTTTGTTTTCTTTTTATTTATTTTTTTATAAATAATTAATTTACATTTTAAGTCTTTGATGTTTGTTTTCTTGTTTATAAATAACTAAGTTACAATAAGTGACATTTTAAGTGATATTTTTTATTATATAAATAAGTAATTAATAATATAATGGCTTTTTTATTATTAATGATAATTTGATTTTATCTTTTAAAAAACTTGAAAATGAAAAACAGAAAATAGAGATGTCGATCTCCTTTTTACCCAAAGATGATCATGAAGTAGTTTGTGAGAGAAAAATCAGATATGCCAAGAAGATGTCGGTCTTTTGATGGTCCTTATTAGAGGTGGCAATTTCCAACACGACACGAAACCTGACCTGAGACCGACACGAAAATTAGCAGGTTAGGGTTGAGGTTAAATTAGTTTCGGGTTATTTTTGGGTCGACCTGATTGACCTGTTTATTAAACGGGTCAAGTTCATATCGAGTATAATTAAATCAGGTCGACCCAAAAACCCATTCAACTTTTTAGAAAATATAAAATAGAGTAAATACACATTCCTTATTAACTAGTTTAAAATGGACGACTAGATACAAGAAAACTAAAAAGGTGTTGCTTGGAAAGTTGAAATGACTTACTTGAAAACTGAAAAGGCAAATCTTGAGAATCGGAAAAGGATATTTTCTCTTCTATGGTCATAGCATTCATCATATCATCATGTACTATTAAGTTCTTACCCTAATAATTTCTCTCTTTTATACACTAAAACTTCACCCATCAGTTGATCACTATAATTGCCGTCGAACTCCAAGTTACCATTTCACCAGTTTAGGCATGGCTAATATTTTATTTAATCATGCTTTTATATGTCATCTAATTTGTTACATATGCATGCAAGATGCAAGTCTGCAACGATGCATATAATATATAATAAAATCCCATTAAAACCATAAATATCTAGTGTCATTTTGTATTGTTTAAAGAATATTCAGATAGTGATTAACCATATATAATTGTGAATTATCTATGGATCCTTTTTTCAATTCGTATGTGAATAAAACTATGAAAGGTACTAAATTTATTATTTTGTGTTTCTTGTCTTTTATGTAGTTAGATGATGGATAATGGTGATGCACATCTGATGAATATCGATGATGAACGTGATGATTCAATTGAAGAAATAGGAAAGCCAACTCAGTCACAAGGTGTTGCAAGTACCTCGAGGAAAAAAAAACAGAAAATAAGACTTATCTCTAAGGTTTGGGATTATTTTGAGTTGATTGAGCAAGATCCCGATAAGCCCAACCAGCCTCTAGTTTGTAAGTGCAAAAAATGCAATAAGATTTATTTGGCAGAAAGCTATAGTGGTACTCAGTAATCTAAAACGTCATCTAAAGGTATGTCTTAAAAGTACTACAAGGGATATTGGTCAATATATGATTAGTTCTAACAAGGGTGTTATAGGAGCTAGAAACTCAAATTGTAACCAGGGGAAGTTTAGGGAATTGTTGGTGCATGCAGTAGTTAGACATGACTTGCCATTTTCTTTTACAGAATATGAAGGAGTTAGAGATGTCTTTAAGTACCTAGAACCTGATATTACTCAGATTACTAGGAACACTACAAAGGCTTATATGTTAAAGTTGTATGGAGTTGAAAGTAAGAGACTTCGTGATGAGTTGCTTTGTTGTCCTAGTAGAATATGTTTAACTTCTGATGCTTGGACTTCCATTGTAACCAATAGTTATTTGAGTTTGACAGCACACTATGTTGATAAAAATGGGGTCTTACGAAGACGAATTTTAAACTTTTCTTTCTTCCCACCTCGACACATGGGTATCGCTTTAGCTGAAAATCTCACTTGTTAGGTTGAAAGTTGGGGAATTGAAAAGAAGTTATTTTCAATCACGTTGGACAATGCTTCTACTTATGATTTGCGTAGACTTGCTAAAGAATCAATTTCGTTTAACGAATTCATTGATATATGATGGTACAATGTTTCATCTAAGATGTTGTGCACACATTCTCAACTTAATTGTCCAAGATGGTTTGAGCAAATAGATGCCGCAATAGATAAAATTAGAGTAAGTGTTAGATATATTAAGGGTTCTCATGGAAGAAAAGTAAAGTTTTATGAATGTTGTGCGCAAACCGGTTTAGATTGCAAAAAAGCTTTGTCAAAAGATGTCCCTACTAGGTGGAATTCTACATATAAGATGCTTTCTAGTGCCATTTATTATCGTCTTGCCTTAGTTCACCTTAGCATGAGTGATTCAAATTATCAAAGTTGTCCCTCTATGGACGAATGGGATATGGTTGACAAGATATGCGACTTACTTGAAGTTTTTTATGAAGCTACTCTTGCATTTTCTGTATCTCTTTATCCCACTTCGAATCTGTATCTCCCTAAAGTATTTCTCATTCACTTGAAAAGTAGTTTAAGAGAGAGAAAGTAGATGTGCGAAGAAGATGTCGGTCTTTTGATGGTCCTTACTACACTTAGTGTAAAGTCGCACGGTTTATGGTTCAATTAACATTTTATAAATACAAAATGTACAGTTTAATGATTTCGACTACAATAATTTGATCTCAGTGATATGCGAATTCACATGATTTCGACTACAATACATGTTGGGATCTTATGACGCCAAATGAAAACGCAGATATAACCTTTTACCTTACATGAACTCAACAATAAACTTGTCAAAAATAATGTGAGTCTAAGTTTTATTAGACAGACATATTTGTGAAGTTGTATTAAATAGGTGATATTTGTGGAGTTGAATAAACATTTGATCCCGTAACTTTATTTTGACTTAAACTTGTTATTCACATTTCCATTGATCGATATACGGATTAGGTATTCAACCTACTGATCATGCATGTATCATTCCATCTAGTTTCGAAGATAAACTTTTCATTGAATTCTCAAGTTTAACTTTTTTCTTGACGAGTTGCGGAGAATTTTTGTTTACATTAATTCTTCATCTGTAACCTTGTCGTGTTAAGATCATG
This sequence comes from Chrysanthemum makinoi, assembly GCA_910596185.1. NCBI lineage: Eukaryota > Viridiplantae > Streptophyta > Magnoliopsida > Asterales > Asteraceae > Chrysanthemum > Chrysanthemum makinoi. The sequence goes on from OU343225.1 coordinate 299,363,093, forward strand.
ATTGACATTATAAGCTTCTATACCCTTGGCAACTTCGGAATACATACCTTCAACTTTATTGTGAAAAACTAGAAGGGGGGTTGAACAGTTTTACCGATTTTAATTTAAGTTTCAAAGATTTAGATTTGATCTTATGTGAATTCGTGTGGATTGATAAATATATGAAGCAATAAGTAAAGTAAGTAAAAAAAGCAAGTAAAGTAAAAGGATAGAAAGTAGCGACACAAGTGATTTATAGTGGTTCGGCTACAAGGACACCTTCCTTGCCCTACTCCACTCCCCGAGTTCCCCACTCGAGAGTTCAAGCACTATGTCAACAAGCTCCTTCAACTTGGCGGAGAAGCCTTACAACGTCGCTTACACTTTTTCCGGTACAAAGCTAAATACTGAGTTCTTCCACGAGGTAGAACTAAACCTTTATACAATTATTACACAACAACTATGTGAATTATGAATTACAAGATCTTGCTACAGAAATCTTGTGGATGAACAAATCAATCAAGGACCCTTTGCTTGGTTGACTTGTATTATAGCGTGATCTCGCCTTTGTGAAGGACCTATATGAGAATCACAACAAAAGATAGAAGAACTACTAGAATAATCAAATGATCAGAGGTTAGGAGAGTGATATAATATATGAGAGAGTTGTAAGATGAATGGTGAGAAACAATGAAGAAATGACTCATTATTTATAGGAACAAAAGCCTTCTGTCCCATAGTTCCGGCGGATCCCTCACCCAAGGGATCCGGCCAGTGCAAAACCAGGGATCCGGCAGTCTGGGTCAGAACAGTCCGGATTTTGGGTTGCAAACCGGGTTATGGGTTATGGATTATGAGCCATGGGTTATAGACTTTGGGTCATGGGTACCCAACAAGATACAATGTATCTAGAAAATGGGTCATGGGTGATGGATAATACCCAACATGATTTCATGCATGATGTCATGCAATGGGTCATGGGTTATGGATTAGCTCGATAGGTATGGGTCATGGGTCTTGGATATTACCCATCCTATTACATATTATATTACAACCATTTATTTACTACAACATTTTATGTAAATGACCAAATGCATATACTTTGCAAAACAACATGTATTCTTATAATTTTACTTATGATAACTTTATATTTGTTATCAACAAAACATAACGAGATCGCTAAATATAAACAAACGTTTTTACGGCTTATTTGTATTAACAATCTCCCCCTTTTTGTTGATGATTAACATAAATTTATGGTGAGCAAAACTTAAGATTAGATGTACGTTTTAAAAGTGTGGAGCTCCCCCTAGAATAGGGCGTCAAGTGAGAAATGGTGAGCCGAGTAAAAAATAAATGGTGGAAAAAAATGATCCACAAAGCACTAACTCCCCCTTGACGGTAGCTCCCCCTAGAATAGGGCGTCAAGTGAGAAAAGATAATACCTACAAAAAAATGTTAGGAATAACATGTAATATAATCTTATATAAGATGAGAAACAAGATAAGAACCAAGGTACGTAAACAAAGCCTTGTAATAAAATATCAAAATATAGTGGTATATATGCCACATACAAATGTAAAACTAAGAACAAGGGTTTGTTCTTTAAAAAGACCCAAAAGAAAAGAAAAAAAAATAGAGAATATTATTATCATTCCTTCCATGCTTGCATAGGATCTAATAATGGAAGTTTTGGTGAGTGATAATGTCGATGCGATCAAGGATATGGTTGAGAATGAACCGCATTTCGTCCCTTATTTCCATTGCTAGTTCCCTAGTGGATTGGCAATGTTTGCAAAAGAGATGGTGAGGAAGGTGTGGGTGGATGGTCTCCGTCCAAGTTTGATTTTTGGAGTATTGATTAGGTGATGGAAATGTTGGTAAGTATATATCAAAGTCCATGATGCTGGTGATTGGTGGTGGATAAGAACCTATATATTCTTGTAAGGTGATGGGTGGTAGAGGTGGTGAGGTTTCAAGCTCTTTGAAAAAGGTATTTGGAGATGTTGGAGGTGTTAAAAAGACTAGCTCTTTTGAGTTTATGGTTGAGGCTATTTGGGTAGATTTTGATGGTTGAGATGGAGCGGGTGGTGGACTAGACAAGGGTAGTGTAATGGTTTTCGGAGTCTTAAGGAGTTTGACTAGGGTGATTTGAGTGTCAAGTTGAGACTCGGTTGGTGAATGTGGTGGTGAGTTTTTAGGATATGATGGAAGTGCTACATTGTAGTCATTAGGTGGAGAATGAGTAGTTGGTGATGGGCTATTTGACAAGGGTTTAGCTAAGCAACAAGTCCAGATGCTAATATGTGCGGTTTTCCTAGTTTTGGGTGGTGGTGGTATTACGGAAGGTGGTAGGATGAAGTTTCAGATTTCTTGAAAATTGTTGTTCTCACTAGATAGTTCATCATTTTTTGAGGATCTTTTGGATGACATGATGATGATTGTTTGTGAAGTTGAAAGTGATGGATATGCAAGCATTTTGGAACCTTATTTATAGAACAAATAATGCATTGCAGTGAATGCTAAAACCAAAATATGGACTATAATCTAATGATTAGATATGAATTTAAGGCAACTGATCATAAGAGCACAAGCATTAAGTAACATATTCATTAGTGGTAAAGATAAAATGTTGAGAATTTGAAAATGTAAGCCAAAATAAAAAAAATATAGAAAAAAAAATGTCTGCTGTGACATGGTTCTCACGTAAATGTTGGGTTCCGTGGAACTGGTGTTCTCAGGCAGTAGAAAAATATTGTTTTTAAAAACAATAGTGCCTAGTGTGTGCCTATATGGAAACCATATGGAGTTGCGGTTATCTCGACTCTTTTAAAGAGGAAAAATAAACATAGAAGTGAAAAAGTACTTATGTATATATGTACGTGAGATAACCCGAAGACTCTTTAATTCACTTTTGCTTGATTGAATGTACCCGTAAACACATATGAGTATGTATTCCCTTTAGCATTCAAAAGACATATGAGATGCAATGAAAAAGTTTTTACTTTGTATTAATGATTAGAAAAGAAATGTTTGTCCTAGACGTGAGAGTGATTTAAGGAAAAGGATACGGGGAGAAATATCTTTTAGAAAATATTTTGAAGAATTTCTTGTATAGAAAATATCTTTAGTTTTGAAAATAAATCCCCATATTGTTAGTGATTTGTGTGAAATAAAGATCCTAGACTCAGAAGAGAAGGTAAGGAAAAAGTTTACGTACCTTGTAGAGAGAAAGTATTTCAAGACGATTGTTCCATAAGACCAATACCTGGACGAATCAAGTTGATATGCTCCCGCTTCAACGGTTTGGTGAGGACGTCGGCTATGTTGTCTTCGGATGACACTTTCTCAATCTAGATGTTCCTTTTTTGAACATTGTCTCTTAAGAAGTGATGACAGATCTCTATATGCTTGGTACGAGAATGCAACACCGGATTTTTTATAAGATCTATATCACCTTTGTTGTCGCATAAAATGGCAATGTCACTTTGATGGATGTCGTAGTCAACTAACGCTTGTTTCATCCATAGTGCTTGTTGGCATGCTTTGCCGGCGGAGACATATTCGGCTTCAGTTGTTGAGATGGCTAATGCCGTTTGCTTCTTTGAGAACCAAGATGTTAAGCAACACCCCATGAAAGTGCAAACATCACTTGTACTTTTTCGGTAAACATAATCACCTGCATGGTCAGAATCTGCATATACAATAGTTTCTACCCCTTTCCCCTTGGGATACCATAATCCCAATTGAGTTGTACCCTTAATATATCTAAATATTCTTTTGAGGCTTCTAGATGTGAAGTTTTAGGGTCTTCTTGAAACCTAGCACAAAGACATACACTAAACATGATATTCGACCGACTAGCCGTGAGGTAGAGAAGACTACCAATCATGCCACGATATTTGGTGTTATCAACGGATTCACCGTCTTCATCTTTGGTGAGTTTGGTATCGGATGACATTGGTGTTCTTATTGGTTTTGACTCTTCTAATCCGAATTTCTTTAGCATTTCTTTTATGTATTTGGATTGATTAAAGAAGATACCATCTTCTTGTTATTTGATTTGTAGACCAAGAAAGAAACTTAATTCTCCCATCATACTCATTTCAAACTCATCATGCATAATTCTTGAGAAATCATCACACATGTCTTGACAAGTTGATCCGAATATTATATCGTTCACGTATATTTGAATAATAATTATTTGTGTATTGTCAACTAACCCCATGGTATAGTTGTTTTTGATTAAAAATAATTTGAGTCTATCATACCAAGCTTTTGGGGTTTGTTTAAGACCATAGAGAGCTTTCTTTAGTTTGTACTCGTGATTAGGTTTTTCAAAATCGACAAAGCCCGGAGGTTGAGATACCTATACTTCTTCATTTATAAAACCATTTAGAAAAAACACTTTTAACATCCATTTGAAAAAGCTTAAGATCATGAGCAGAAGCATAAGCAAGAAGGATTCTTATAGACTCTAATCTAGCTACGAGAGCATTGATCTCATCAAAGTCTATGCCTTCTTGTTGGTTATATCCTTGAGCAACAAGTCTAGCTTTATTTCTAGACACGACACCGTTTGCATCTAACTAGTTTTTATATACACATTTTGTTCCGATTATGGTTTGGTTTTTAGGTGGAGGGACAAGTGTCCAAACGTTGTTAGAAACAAATTGATTTAATTCCTCTTGCATAGTCATAACCCAACTTTCATCTTTTATGGCTTCTTGAGTGTTTTTAGGTTATATGGTTGATACAAAACAAAATATACTACTTTGGTTTTGGACTTGAGACCTTAGAGTTCTTTCATTTAATTTTCCTATAACCTTTTATACAGTGTGATCTTTAGACTCTTTGACATTAATGATTTCATTGTTTAATGATTCATCTTCCTTGTTTATATTTACTTTGATTTCTAAGACTTCACTTTTGATTAACTCGTCATCAACAAGTGGTAAGGTAGTTTTAGGTGGACTCTCGTCAAATTTTACATTTAGAGATTCTTCAACTTTCATGGTTTCTTTATTTAGTATTTCATATGCTTTACTATTAGGAGAATATCCTAAGAAGATACCTTTGGTTGATTTTGGATCGAATTTAGTTAAATAGTCTTTAGTGTTAAGTACGAAACATTTACTACTAAAGACTCGAAAGTGTTCTAACGAAGGCTTTTTGCCTCGTAACAACTCATATGGAGTTTTTCCTAGGAATGGTCTAATTAAGACTCGATTTAGTATATAGGTTTATGTGTCGACGGTATTGCACCAAAATGTTTGAGGAATAGATTGTTCATTAATCATGGTGCGGCTCATTTCTTGTAGGGTTCTATTTTTTCTTTCAACTACCCCATTTGATTGTGGAGTGCAAGGAGCTGAGAAATTGTGGTTAATACCATTAGCATCACAAAAAGCTCTGAATTGCACTTCATTATCAAATTCCCGACCATGATCCGTTCGAATTGACACAATAGGACATCCTAGTTGTCTTTGGATTTTCTTACTTAAGTTTTCAAAGTAATCAAACGTTTCAGTTTTATTCTTTAAAAATTTAATCCATGTGTACCTAGAGTAATCATCCACTATAACCAAGGTATAGAAGTTTCCTCTGTAACTTTGGATAGCGGATGGACCAAATAAATCCTTATATGTAGTAATTCTAGACACTTAGTTGTAGAAACCATATTTTTAGCTTTATGACTAGCATGGACTTGTTTTCCTATGTTACAAACATCACAAAAATAATGTTCGTATTTTAGTTTAGGTAGGTTTCTTACTAGTTCTTTGGATGATAGCGATTAAAGAAGTCGCATATTGGTGTGACCCAATCTTCGATGCCATAAGGTCGAAGTATCACCATAGAGGTAAGACAAAGTTTGTCTTTTGGTTCATTTCCAATTTTAATAACATAGACTCCATGTTTTCTAATGCCTCTTCCTATAGTAATACCATTTTTCAAGATTTTACTACCGGTTTCGCTAAAGAGTACGTTGCACTTTTTATCACATATTTGACCTATACTTAGTAGATTAAATTTAAGGTTTTCTACATGACATACGACGTTAATGGTCAAGGATTTGTAAGAGATTGTACCTTTACCGATGATTTTTCTCTTGCTATTTTCGAACACCACATTTCCTCCATTGAAGGATTCATATGTGGAGAACAATGCTTTATTACCGGTCATATGCCTTGTGCACCCGCTCTCCTTGATCCATTCTTCCGGATCCAAGTCAACCTTTAGGCACACCTAAAAAATAATTAACTCAAAAGTTTGGTCCCCATTTTTTCATGGGTCCATTGGTGTTATACATTTCATTCATATGAGGCATATACGAAAATGGTGAGGAAGCATTCCAAGGTGTATAGTTTTGAAATGGAAAACCATTTTGTGGGTTAGGATTCTATCCTATTTGATGGCGGTTACTTCTAGGATAAACATTGGTTGGCCTTCTTATGGTTGTGTTTGGTTTAGAAAAAGATGGACCTTTGTTTTTCATAAAACTTTGACCTTGTTTTAGGTAAGGTGGTTGTTTGACGTTTCTAACAGTAACATGGGTTGGTTTCTTTTTGTTAATAATAACAAACTCGGTTCTAAAAGAAGTGGTTGCGTTATTTCTACTGTTTACTGCTGCAGATCCCGGATCCCTAAATTTGAACTAGCCGGATCCTTTTTCAAGGGATTCGTCGGATCTGGGACTACAATAGCTTGTTTTTCAATTGCTTTAACAAATTTTGTTTCCTTAATCTCGCTAGTTGACACAATGTGTTCTTGAATACCTAGACCCTTTTGATTATTACCCGTTTTAATACTATCATGTATTTTATCAAGGTAATTAGTAATTAATCTAGCAATCTTAGAATCAAGGTGATCAACTAACGTTTGAAGTTCTACACAAAGCTTGCATTCACTACTTACTTCTTTTCCCTTTTCTAATCTCTTTAGTTTATCTTTTAGTTCAAGAACTTCCTTTTCTAAAAGTTCATTTTTATTTTCAGAATCTTGTTTTTGTTAATTACCTCGAGACTAATTTTGCAAAGCTTGTCAAATTCAAGATGTAAGGATTCATCATCTAACGATTAACTACTATAATATAAAGAGTCGGAACATACCTCGTTGGAGTCTTTTGTCACGAGACAAATTTCTTCCTTCTCTTCCTCACTCATTCCCCACGAACCACTCACGAGCGCCTTTTGTTCGTCACATTTGGGACACTCACTAATGAACTGATTTGGATTCCCGAATTTAAAACACTTGCGTTTGTCCTTTACTTTCTTGTCGTCTTTTCTTTTCCGCAACCCTTTCTTGTCGTCATAAGGTTGCTTGACAGATCTTCCTTTTCTCCAAAAGAACTTCTTGAAGTCGCGTACCGCCATTGCATACTCTTCGTCCTCACTTTCCGAAGATGGGGTTTCTTCATCACTTGAGACTTTATTGGCCTTTAAAGCGAGATATTTATGTTTTTCTTTCTTTTCCTTTGAGACCTCGGAGTCTTTAGCGAGTACGAGCTCATAGACTTTTAGGTTGCCTATGAGTTTATCGAGATTGAGGATTGACAAGTCTTTGGATTCTTCAATGGGCGTCACCTTCGGTCTCCACTTTGATGGAAGCGCCTTTAGAAATCTCCTGACATGATTACGACTAGAAAAAGACTCATCAAGTGCTTGTAATGAAGTAATAATAGTATTAAAGCTAGCAAAAGAATTATCAATACTATCTTCATCCAATATTCAAAATTGTTTATATTGTTGAACAAATAAATCAATTTTGTTGTTTTTAACTTGTTGATTTCCATGGTGTGTTACAACCAACGAATTCCAAATCTCTTTAGCGGTTTTATGCATAGAAATTCTTTCAAATTCCTTTTTGGGTAAGGCGTTATATAAAACCATTTTTGCCTCATTATTTTTGGAAAGCTTTTTCTTTTGGTCGTCGGTGAGACGATCATGAGAAATATTTTCTTCATTGCCGGTTTTATCATCTTTTACAGTCCCTTGAAAATCAACTTCAACAATAATATAGCAAAGATCAATATCTTTAGATTTCACATAAGTTTCAAATCTATTTTCCAATAAATAAAACTATTAGTTTCAAGTAGTGGAGGTCGTTGCATAGATTGCCATTCTCTATAATTTTCAAAACTCATTGTGATCGAAAAGTTTTTAAAATGCAATTTACTTTAAAACTTTGGTAAATCTTGCTCTTGATGCCAATTGTGAAAAACTAGAAGGGGGGGGGGGGGTTGAATAGTTTTACCAATTTTAATTTAAGTTTCAAATATTTAGATTTGATCTTCTGTGAATTCGTGTGGATGGATAAATAATATGAAGCAATAAGTAAAGTAAGTAAAGAAAGCAAGTAAAGTAAAAGGATTTAAAGTAGCGACACAAGTGATTTATAGTGGTTCGGCTGCAAGGACACCTTCCTTGCCCTACTCCACTCCCCGAGTTCCCTACTCGAGAGTTCAAGCACTATGTCAACAAGTTCCTTCAACTTGGCGGAGAAGCCTTACAACGTCGCTTACACTTTTTACGGTACAAAGCTAAATACCGAGTTAATCCACGAGGTAGAAATAAACCTTTACACAACTATTACACAACAACTATGTGAAATATGAATTACAAGATCTTGCTACAGAAATCTTGTGGATGAACAAATCAATCAAGGACCTTTTGCTTGGATGACTTGTAGTATTGCGCGATCTCGCCTTTGTGAAGGACATATATGAGAATCACAACAAAAGATAGAAGAACTACTAGAATGATCAAATGATCAGAGGTTAGGAGAGTGATATAAATTATAAGAGAGAGTTGTAAGAAGAAGGGTGAGAAGCAATGAAGAAATGACTCACTATTTATAGGCACAAAAGGCTTCTGTCCCACGGTTTTGGCGGATCCCTCACCCAAGGGATCTGGCCAGTGCAAAACCAAGGATCCGGCAGTCTCGGTCAGAACAGTCCGGATTTTGGGTTACAAACCGGGTTATGGGTTATGGGTTATGAGCCATGGGTCATGGACTTTGGGTCATGGGTACCCAACAAGAAACAATGTATCTAGACAATGGGTCATGGGTCTTGGATCATGGGTCATGGACATTGGGTCATTGGTCATGGATAATACCAACATGATTTCATGCATGATGTCGTGCAATGGGTCATTATGAATTAGCTCCATGGGTATGGGTCATGGGTCTTGGATATTACCCATCCTATTACATATTATATTACAATAATTTATTTATTACAACATTTTATGTAAATGACCAAATGTATATAGTTTGCAAAACAACATGTATTCTTATAATTTTACATATGATAATTTTATATTTGTTATCAACGAAACATAACGAGATCGCTAAATATAAACAAACGTTTTTACAGTTTATCTGTATTAACATTTATGACTCATTACGCTAAAATCACGTGTCACCTTTGATATATCGACTTCATTTTCATATTATATTATTGTCCATCTTCGTCATTGCGAGAATCTTTTGTTTTCTCAGCAACTTCATTTTCATATACTCTCGGTCTTCAGAATATTTTGTTCAGTTTTAACTTTACTATTTGTTACTGTACTTGGGTTTTTGCTTCGGTTGGAATTATTGGAATTTTTCTCCTTTCCCATATAAAGAAGTAGAGGTTAAGCTGTATATTGTATGCAACATGAACCTCAAGTTGCCACGATCATTTCCACACTATAATTCAGTATATGTAAACTCCACGCATTCTTTAATGTACACTTTTGTCATAAGCTTAAGCTAAGTCAACATCTATGAAGTTATAGATCCAAGTGCAATAATAGTTTTCACAATAATGAGTTGTTCAAAACCTTCATATCTTTAAGTTGTATTTCTTTGCGTTAGCATTCTTGCCTCATAATGTTTTCTCCCAAATCAATGTAGGAAAACGGTTACACTTTTATTAATAAAATCTAAATTACAATAAATAAAATTAACAGTAAATAAATAACAGAAAATTAAATACAAACAGAATGTAAGCAGATAAACGATAATTGCCGTTCAAAAAAAAAAAAAAAGCAGATAAACGATAATTAAATAAAATAATAAAATAGTCAAAAGACTTACTTGATCACCAATAGAGATCAACAAAGAAGCACTAAAAGCCGAAGCACGTGTTTGACACGCTTCCCTTAAAACAGATTCGCCGTCTGTTTCCCAGGGTACAACAGCCAAAACAGTAAGTTGTACTGTCGGACTTAACAAAACTGCCTGAAATTTCATCTTAAGAGATGCTTATTCCATATGTTGGAAATCAATAATAACTATTGATTTGATGTGTGTAAAACTTGTGGAATTAGGGCCTCTATTTATACACAATAGACTCCCTCTAAGTTTACTCATCCCACCGATGTGGGATTGAAAATAAACTACTTTTCCTCTTTAGGCATGGTACCGAATGCCTAACTTTGAGACCCGATATCTCATTCACATCAATTCTATTTTGGACACATAAAGGCTTATTGCGAAGCTCTCTTCGAGGAGAACGCGAACCTACAAACTATTACTCATATATGTGACATATACATATAGATAATTGTGTTCAAAGTTGGTCAAAAGTCACTTTTGCCAACCAATTTTCCAACAATCCCCCACATGAATGGAGATCAGTCGTAATACACAAAAATTATGATGAAATTCCAATAGTTGAATCTTGCAAAGGATAGGTTGGTGTGACCCTTTGAACCTTCCCTTGTGAGATGCACTTAGTCTCCTAGATCCAAGTAGACCCGATGTCCTTGAACTCAGCCTCTGTTTACGTAGACGACATTACACTTCACACAAGACTCTCCCTGACATTGTCAAGTCCTCATAGTCATGTTCGTTATGGTCATGAACACTAGCCTAGTTCTGCAAGAGCTCTTAGGATTTTCCCCCCCCACAATTCCCTTCAAAGCGACCCCACTTCTCTCTCACATAGGCGATTTCATCTTGAATCATTAAAAACATATGTTTTGTGATTTCATCTCGAATCATTATGCTTTGTGATTTCATCCTGAATCATTAAAGCCATATGTTTAACCTCTCAACAAGTCACATTTGTTATAGGAATGGACTAGGAAGTTACAATGTTAAGTAAGTCCCCCATATTGACGTGACTTCCCCCACATTTATATGATTAGGTTGTCCTATTGAACCTAGATCTTGGGATCTCCAGTCAACTGGGTTAGGTTTTCCTTCATATAAACTCATTCCTTTAAGGGCTTTAGTCCCATTCCTTTAGACGACTTACTAACTAACTCTCTGCTTAAGCCTTTCGTAAGCGGATCCGCGATGTTATCTATTGACTTTACGTAGTCAATCGTGATAACTCTAGTTGAGAGTAGTTGTCACACCAATCAACGTCTATGATGGATATGTCTTGACTTACCGTTTTACATTGTGATATGAGCTCTGTCAATTTCCAATTGACTATCACACTTTATATAGATGGTCGTTACCGGTTTATGCCATCTTGGTATGTCCTCTACGAATTAACGCAGATATCCGCATATTCTATAAATTTATCTCAAATGATAAATTCAAATTCCACTATAGATTTAGCTATAAAAGTCTGTTTGAAATACTTTCAAGATTTCCAAGACACAGCTTCCCACGTAGAGTCAATACATCCGCTCTAGTGGATCTAGATTATTTTATGTAAGAATCCATATTTGCATTACTCTATCATTAGATAGCAGTTGGATATCTTCCAAAATGCAATATCGTAAGTATCATAGTACTTGTGTAATACTATTCAAATGGTCATCACTTGAATTAATGGTATATTTACTTAACTTGATTTTAACTTCTAAATCAAGTCTTACACACGTCATTAGACACATAAGACGCCCAATATTCTCTGAGTATTCAAAATAGGCAACACCTCTACCTCTATTATAAATAGATTTAAAAGATGTCATTGGAGTTCTAGCTAGGCCGGAATCCCCCACATTGAACCTCTGAAGAATATTGTCCTTATAGTGTTTTTGACTTCAAAACAAATCTATTTGGTTTCATATGATCTTAGTTCAAAGAACCATATCGAGCAGCCAATGTAGTTCATGTCAAATCTTGACTCCAATATTTCATTAGTTGATTTGATCATCTTGTTATCACTTTCAGTGATAAGTATACCATCTATGTATTGACACATGATTACATATATACCAACAATTATTTCTTTCCACAAACATCCGTTATTTTTTAAATCCACGTTCTGACATGACGTGAAAAAAATATTGATGTCATTGTTTGGGAGCTTGCTTTAAGCCATATAATGACTTAACAAGCCTACAAACTTTGTTCTCTTGTCCAGGAGCCATGAAACCCTCAGGTTGGTTCATGTAGATTTCTTCTTCTAAATCTCTGTTTAGAAATGCCGTTTTCACATCCATTTGGTGAACTTCCAAATTTCTTAAAGCGGCAATAGCAAGTATCATCCTAATCGAGGTTATTCGCGTAACAAGCGAATATGTATCAAAGTAATCAAGACCTTCTCGTTGTCTAAATCCTTTGATTACTAATCTTGCTTTATACTTGTCAATGGTGCCATCGGCTTTCATCTTCTTCTTGAAGATTCATTTATAGCCTAGTGGTTTACAACCAGGAGGTAAATCCACGAGCTCCCAAGTATGATTTTGTAAAATAGAATCTATTTCACTTTTAATGGCTTCTTTCCATTGAGGCCCTTCTGAGGAAGTAACCGCCTCTCGGTATGAAGTAGGTTCGTTTTCAACCATAAAAGAAACAAAATCGGGTTCAAACGATTTCTCGGTTCTTGCCCTTTTGCTTCTTCTAGGTTCAACCTCTTCTTCCTCAGTTTGATTTTGTCTCTCATCTTGGAGATCATTATCAACTCCTTTGTTGTCTCTTATCACAAACAACATTATCATCTTGATGTCTCTCATCATGAAGGACTTCATCATTTAGTTGCCTCTCATCATGGACAACTTTACCACCAAGCCTAGATGAACATCCATTCTCCTCTAATAATCAAGGAAACATGGTTTCATACAATGAAAGTTTTCCTTGATTCGGTTATCGTATCTTTGTGTATATTCATCGTTTCCGAATCACATACAAAGAAATGATAAGCACTACTGTTATGAGCATATCCAAAATTATGCAAACCACATTTTTAGGTCCAATATTTTGAACCTTGGGTGTCAGTACCGATAGACACCCCCCACATTCGTAAGTACTTATAGGATGGTTTTCTTCCCATCCATAGTTCATAAAAACTATCTTCTTTTCCTTACAGGGGATCTTATCTAAAAGATAAGTAGCCAATAAAACCGCTTTCCCCCACATGCCATAGCTTAAACCATGACTTTAACAACATGGCATAACCATATCTTTAAGGCACAGTTCTTTCCTATCAACAATTATGTTGTGGTGTATAAGGAGCAATAAATTTATGTCTTATTCCATGTTTAGCACATACATGAACTGAAGACACACATTTACCTCCAATATCACTTCGAACCACCTTTTTTTCGATAATAAGTTGATTCTCAACTTATTTTTATAGATCAATCTTGTCTATATTCTTACTCTCAAGTAAGTAAAAGTCGCAATATTTTGTACTACCATCAACAATTACGATGATGTACCTAATTGCTACCTTTGTAGGTATCGATTCCAAATCACATAAAACTATGTGAATCAAGGGTTCGGTTAATTTTTGGTCAACCGAGTGAAAAGACAATCTTGTCAATTTGGCTTCAACATAAGTTTTACTTTTTTAATCCGTGTTCGTTTATTTAATGAAACAACGTATTGAGTTAAATTTAACATGTCCGAGTTGGCCATGCTATACATTCAAAGGATCAAATAAGCCGGATTCATACTCATTTTTATTAAAACAAAAAAAAAGATACAGCTTAAACATTTAATGAGGGCATAACCCGTACCGACCAAAATTTTGTTCAATGTTAACTCAATTTTATTTGATTAAAATAAAAATAAAGCCAAATTTATTAAGCAACCATCCAGATACAAGATTCCTACGAATCTCTGGCACATACAACGTGTTGGTTCACTTAAGCTCTTTTCCACATGTGAATTTCAACATCACATTTCTTTTCCCTTGCTATTAGCAGTTATAGAGTTGCCCATAGATTGCATCTCTCCATTTTCTGCTACTTTGAAAGAGTTAACCAAACTCTTATCATTATACTCATGACATGATGCCCAAGTTTTAATCCACCATTTTCTAATGTCGGATCCCGCCTTGGCAACAATTATCATTTCATTCAGGCAATTTAACCCATAGTTATGGCACATAAAATCTGAATGCTTTAAAGCATCTACCGTACACATAACTTGAGTATCGGTCTCCCTTTCATCAAGTTCGGGAGCAGATTTTTTAGATGTCATTCATGACATTCCGAACATTCTGTTAATATTCCATTATTAGTGTAACACTAAATTTGGAATAATTAACAACTTGCTATATCACAAAGTGTTTCTTAACAAACACGATAACATCAAATTTTGTTTAAAACACTACTGTTTTGTAAGATCCATTATACAAAACCGCTTTTAAACAAGTATTTCGATTAAACAATTAAACAAAAACAAATTTGTAATATGATTTTGTCAATCTTCTTTAACAATATCTTAATAGATCTGCATCACATGGTATAATTCTACAATGAAACTCGACAAGGTTTCAAAATAGATTTACTCTTTCAAAGAAACTCAACAAGGTTTCTATAGATCTACTTTCAAATGCATAAAGTTTCAAGAACTATATTTAGTTTATAAGTAAACTCAACCTGGTTTAAATAAGCTAAACAAGTCAAAGAAACTTTTCCACAAAATATGATAACAACTTGTATATTATCAGATTTTGTTTCAAACAAACTCATCTTGGTTTCAATAAACACGTTCTAGTAATCTAATAAAATAACAACTTGTATTTTATGATATTTGTTTCAAAGAAACTCCACTTGGTTTCAATGAATCTAATTTCATCATGATTTTTAACCATGTTAGTAACTACCGCACCAATTACATTCGCAAGATTCACTAGGGTCACAAATTATGTTACCATCAGTTAACTTGTGAATATATAAACACTAAAACAGTTAAAAACTGTTAAAACAATATGGTTTCTAATAAACTCGACATGGTTTATGTAAACAGTTAAAAACTGTTAAAACAATTATGCTTGTCACCAAAGATGCAAAAACATCTATTTTCAAAGTTGGTATGACACTATGGCAATATTCATCTGCAGAATCGAGTTACATCCTTGATCTCAATGCGCCTTTTACTTGGGAAGATTGTGTTATGGGTCGCCTTGGGCCAACTTGTGAGGATATGTATGTGTTGAAGCAAATTCCCGTTGTTCAGCTTGACTGGGGAGTTCGGCTTCTATCAACGATGCCGGAGGAAAATAAGCGTTCCTTCCTGCACAATGGACAACGCGCGTTAGCCTCGTCCTGGATGATGTCCAGGACCAAGCTCCGGCGTGAAAGTAAGAAAAGGGTATTAAATGTAGTAATTAATGCAGTGGTTAATGTAGGTGTGTGTATTCAATGCAAAACATTAAATGTGTTGGGGTATTTATACTACCCCAACTATGTACCTGCGTTACTGTAGACTTACTGTTCGTGCAGACCTATATTACCTGCTCGTAGGTCTACAGTCACCCTACTTGATAGGCTACGTGGTAAGAATCCCGTAAAACCTGGGCACTGTTACAAACCGTCCGGACGGTAAAGCGTACTGTCCGGCCAACGATCTTGCCGGACACCAGGCCGTCCGGACACATACGCCAACATGTCCCCCCAGTATTGTATCACCGGGTAAAAACCGATGGTGCAATACTTAAAATTATTTTGTCTTTTAAGAAAAGAGCATTTTCCTCCGGCCTGCCATGGGTCTCAGTAGTTTTTGTGGGTATTGGGCTATTCTGATGGGCCTGGCCATTCATTGGGCTTTTGTCCGTGCCTCTCTGTCTTCTGAGATCAACGTGGACGGGTGAGATTGAGCCACGTCACCTTTTTACTGACTGATGGGACGCTTTGACAGTTTCCTAGGGTTTTCACCGCCTATATATATTCACTTTTTACCATCCTTATTTTTTTCACACATTTCACCCGCACTCAAATAGCTTTCATTCGCCGGTCATCCTCTTCATTTTCGTAAGGTTCATTTCGTTCTCCTTTGTAATTATTTGTACATTTCCTTCGGTATCCTTTTAGTAATGGCCGAACACCCAACCGAGGAACAGAGCACTCCCCTTATCGAAACCGAAGAGACCGTCCCACCTTTGGTTGTACCAAAGTTCGATATGCATATTCACACCTCTAGGTTAACACAACCTGAACTAGATAATATAGTAGCTGAGTATGTGATAACATCAAATAGTCCTGAATATTAAGTGTCAATTTCCCCCGTTAATGCTCGTTATTTATATCATTTATATGAATTTACGCTTGTTTTCCATTGTTTTACACTTTCAGGTAAATTGCGAGCATTGGAGCTAAAGAGACGCGGAAATAGAAACGTTACTAAGGATTTATCACAGTATGCTTATTTTGAAGAGGTTACGGCGTAACTCGTCTCTCACATTACGCCGTAACTATTGCGTGACCCTGAAGTCCAAATCATCAAGAGGTTACGACGTAACTCCTTCCATAGATTACGACGTAACTCCATTAGGTCAAAAGAGGTTCCACACCGCAGATACTTACGCCGTAACTACTGCTTCACTTACGACGTAACCAGGTTTATTGAAGACTACGACGTAACCACTTATAAGGTTACGCCGTAACTAGCAGATCTAGTGCATTTAAGGAGAAATAGAAGGTTACGGCGTAACTCATCTTTTGGTTACGCCGTAACCCAGACCTGGCCTATAAATACCCCACGAATTCCAGTATTTCTAATCATCCCATTCTATACACAATACTCTGAGAACGTAGGAAAAAGCTCAAGGAAGGTCTAGGGAAGCATACGGAGCTGTTTCCAAGGGAGAAGTCACACCATTACGATTAGCTTTAGCGTTTATTGTTTCTTTTACTTTCAATTCATGTATTTCGTACCTTTGAATATTGAATTGATGTGCATGATTAATATGAGTGGCTAAGCACCCTTTGGTGCTAGCCTAGTTATGATTCCTTAATTGTTTTGTTTGCGTTTACCTTTACTTCCGTACAATTATTTCTAAGTGTATGCATGCATAGTTCTTTGGTAGTCACCCCTGGTTCGGTAGTTTTGAATGGCGGTAGAGGCCAATTGCCTAGGAGATATGACCAACTGACCCTAGGTGAGCGGACTGAGACGGGAAGGGTAAGATATGACCAACTGACGACCCTTTCTACTTGTGCGATTTGACCAACTGATCACCTATCGTTCGGATAAACTTAAGAATTGGGGGGTGTAGTGTCTAAGTTCCTAATGGCCGGGCACTCACTATTTAGAATCTAGCATGTAGCAGTACTTAATGACTCAGCTTAGGGGACCAGGAACAACAGGACTTATGACGGTGCGCCTAATTTCTCCTGTGGTGGCATCTTTGCTGATAGGTTAGGGCGAATTGACCAAATGCTGTCCTCTCGAATTTGACCCCACATGAAGTAATTGGAAGTAAGTAGACGTAAACATTACTAGTTAGGAGGATTAACTAGGTTAGCACCACTATTCCTCTATCGATTTCCCTTCTACCATTTATTTGCTTTTATATTCTGCATTCGTAGTTTAATTAATTAAAACCCTATCTGTTAGGTCACAAGGTTTACCACACAAGCTTATAAGAAATAGAGAGGCGATTGAACAAGATCTAACACACACACACACGATAATATAAGACCGGTTATGCGTAGGTGATGTGTGAAAGGAAATAACTTGAACAACCAACCTTCAAATGAAGGTTATTACAAAGTATTTATAGGCAAGGAGCTAGGGCAACACTCCTACTCCTTCCCTTTCTCTTATGGGCTTGGGCCTAAGCTCATGGGCCTTCTACATAAGCTTAAGGCTAATAACAAACATAAAGGCCATAATAAGCTAACTATTACATATGAGTAACTAACACTTGAATAAGGTTTAGGAGTGATTCCAACAATATCCCCCTCAAGTGTTATTACATATGAGTAACAAACACTCAAGTGTTGGTGATGAAAAACGGTGAAGGCGTTGATGTAATAGTAGCTTTGACGTCTTCTGACATTCTTCTTTCTTGTGAGAAGAATTGCCTTGATTTGAACAATCTCCCCAGTGTAGAGAGATAGTTTACTTTGAACGGTTATGCTTTGACGTCATCTTTAACTCTGTTCTTTGATCATTGTTCTTTGTGATGAAAGTGATAGTATGTTGTTGTCTGCATCATGTCTGCCTCAGGTCTGCTTCGCTGCTCCAGTGTCTCCACGTCATTCTTCAACATGCTCACACGCTCTTTTGACGTTGGAATTCAGTACTGATGGAGTTCTTTAAGTCTTTAACTTTGTAGATTCTCTGTATTGACGAAGAATCATTCTGACTGTTGTGTTGCTTTTGGATAGAACTTCCATTAGTGATGAAGTTGGCGTGAGCATGAGAAGAATCTGCACGATCATTCCGCTCCAGAGCTTCCATAAGAAGAAAACATTTAAACGGTTAGTAATAAGCGGATTCCGGCTCTTACAAGTTTGAACTTCGAGAGTGTTAACATCATAGTGTGAAAACACAACTCTAATTCTTACAAAGGCCGTTCCTGAATCGGAGTCCCACAAGTGAGATAACACGATGTACCGAAGTACACCTACGATTCAGATGAGTCGCTGAGGTACACCGAAGCATCACCTCACGACTGTAGACCGTTTGAGACCACTAAGCGCAATCCACGAGGAGTTGCCGAAGCGACCTGCTGTCAGGGCTGTTAGATGTTGACCCTGGCAGGAGTTTCCATTCAATCACTGAGGATCACAAATGTGAACCTCTCATAAATGTTCTCGACAGATTGCTAAGATCTGTGAAGGACTCGATAATGTATCACTGAAATTCTTATTGTTGAATATCAAGTGATGAAATGTCAAGTGTACCTAAGAGATCTTTTGATGAATCTCGTGGCTCTAGACTCAATTGTGCGTTTTGGTTTTCCTGAGCGGAGACTAGGGAGAGGGTCTCCTTCTTCAATACCAGCAATCTCTAAGAGAAAGCCGATAGTTTACGTAGGGTTCCCAGTGAGAATGAAACAAGCTTCTGTTGAGAGAAACTTGAGTGGATAAGAAGGTTTAGTGCATGCGTCACTGGGTCCATGACGACTTTTAATCTTCAATACCGGCGTCACTAAGTGACAACCAGTAGCATATGAATTGAACCCGGTGTCTGCCCTAAGTTGAATAATCTGGAGGGCTATTTCTTTTCACCCTTTTCTTTGCATTTCTTTTTAATTCTTCAACTCCTTCTTTCTCCGATTCTCAATTTCTCCTTTTTACAATCATACCTAAGGACTTCTAAATACTAACTATTTGTGGTGTCCTAGGGTAGATCCATCCGGCTCTGGCGGATCATAGGACGGTTATTCCTAACCTTAGTCACCTTATAACTCCATGACTAACCTATGTTGCCATAAAACCACTGATGTGAAAAATCTCTCACAGTGTTTATGAGTGAAAACATTTTAGTACCACTGTTGAGATAAGATTTTGCATAAATACTCCCCCTCCACTTGTGCTTAAGAGTTTTAACGGTTAAAATGCACAGTGAGGAAAGAGCGCGCACTTTTTGAATTGATTAACTCAAGATAGACATTCCCCCGCGAGACACAGTTACGTGGCATAGTTAAAGAGTTGCATTGTCAGCTTTTAGGTGACAACTGGCTCTAGTAACTACCTTGAAGGTGTAGACAATCCTCGAAAGGTCGTCAAACCCGTCAGAGTTCATGTTTATCAAGAGTTTCTCGAATGGTACATTCTACTCAGACAAGTCCTTTGCGAGACACGTTTACATCACTAGCGAACTAGCTTGAAATTATTACCCGTCCAAGACAAGTCTTTTCGAGTTACTAACAGTTAAGCATCGTCAATTCGTTGGTTAAGTCTGAAGCACATAGATTCATTTGCATTTTACACAACATATTTCTTATCACACATTTTCTCCCCCTCAAAAATGGCATATAGAATGTTATTTTTGAAAAGTTGAGAATAAATATGACCATTTCGAGTGTTGCGGGAAGAATGATCACTGTGAACAATTTTTGAACAAAGTTTTAAGTCAAGTACTCCCCCTCAACGAGTGATATATACGGTTGAGGTTTTGAAAATCATAAGGGAAAGTACTTGTTCTTTTGAGCAAAACCTTGAAAAGTGAAAGGTTTGATAGGTTTTACTCAAAAGTAAGAAGCTTTCGCTCCTTTTATAAGGATTGTGGCACTGAAGCGTACCACATGGTCCTTTATTTACAAGTACGGGTTGTACACTGTAATGTGTGCACAAGCCATATACATAATTAATCAAACATCCAAAATTATATGAAGTAAGCAATTCAAGGGGTACCAGGAAGTGCAGTGATGTTCCCAGGAGTGTGCACAGGGCGTTGAAATCCGGTTATGTTTCTCCTGGGTCGACCACTGACATAGCTCTCCAATCGTCTGAACTGATCCCTTCGAAACAACCGTTCATCAATCATTGTGATGATCCGTCTCACATCTCTCCTTTCCTGAGAATTCCAGCGCTTAGGAGACCTAATTTTCTGGCGTATATCCTTCAACCTGTAAGCCAATCCATCCCTAACCAGCTTCAAAGTATGATCCCCGAACTTGTGGAGTTCGCTACACGCCATTAAGCAGTTTCTTTGAAGTTCACTACGGTAAAAAACGCCGAAAGGTTTGCTGATGAGTGTATATTGAGATAGCTGGTTGATATCGGGAAGATCAAGCTTTGGAGGAGTGAAGTTGACACGCGTCTGATAAGATTCAACAGCCAGCTGGAGATCTTCTACACGTTCCTTGATGACAATGCGTCTTATGAAGATGAGAAGTGACTTGATAAATTCGCGTTGTACTGCGGTTGAGAATTGTCTCATGCGACCCTGTACCTTGGCAAGGTACATGTCTTCGATGTCATTGAGAGACAAATTCTCAAAGTCAGCCTCAGAGAAAGCATAGTCCCGTTCATCTTGTCGTTTGACTACGATCTTCTTTAGGAATGTGTAGTCCCACTTAGACGAAAGGTCAACGTGTATGATGGCAACGATATCCTTAGAACTATACACAGCATGTTGAGACTTCTGAACCTGACAGCTTCGGTAGTAGATTCGACGGCGTTCTGGCCAGTGATGAATCCCATACAATGCATCTCGGTCGTATGCTTCCACTGTGTTGGAGAACAAGTGATTGGCACGTTCCTCAATGGCTATGCAGTTTGAGTAGACAGCTGCGGGGAATGGAAGTGTCAACGATGTAGCGTATTTTCTTGAATCATCGCCACCGTGTAAAAGAAAATCCAAGTCTTTGTTGAAGAAATATCTGAAAGGAATCCTTGGTTCAGCTGGTTGGCCAAGTGTTGGTAGAGGTTTGGTCCAATCGGTGTAGTATGGAGGGTTGTCCCTTTGTGTGAAGTCAATGTTTGCTTCCGGGTTGAGCCAATCCATGTTGTTAGACATAGCTCGAGCAATGTTTTCAAGGTGATATTCGACCTCGAGGGCACCTTCAGAGCTGTCTTTTAGAAGTTGAAATGCTTCATTCTTGATTCGCTTCAGCTCAGATTTCGTCATTTTCTTCACATGGAACTTTTCTTGCAAAATTTTAGCATGCTCCAATGTAGAACCGTCTACCAAGTTCTGACCTTCTTCAGGGTAGGGAGTGTTGTTAACAAGAGTAGCAAACCATTCAAATTCCTTTGTTTTATCGTCATCTAGCCATGATACGACGTCAGTCTAAGGCGTCTTCTTCTTCTTCTTTTTCGAAGGCCTAGATGATGATTCTTGTTTCTGAACTTGTTTGGGAGAGGTGGGTTGTTGTAGGGGTTCAAGGACCTCTTCATCGTCACCACCCGTATACTCAAAGTGATCATCGGTTTTCTGAGTCGGGGGTGGTAACTCGGAATCGTCCTAAGGTTTTTCAGTAGAAGAACGAGGAGGAGATTTTTGTTGAACAGGAGGCCGTTGTGGAGGAGGTTGCATCAAAGAAGATTCACCAGACTGCTTCTGACGTTTAGGTGCAGAGTCTTTATCCTTATCCTTGTCTTCATCGTCTCTAGGACGTTTAGACTTTTCAGCTTCAAATCTACAAGCTTCTTGAAGTTGGTAGTCCAGCAATGCTTGAAACAGCTTTCCTTCATCAGAAGTAAATGTCCCAGATCGTGCAGACATTTGTGTGACAAGCTTGGCCACCAATTCATTATCCGAGAAAACTACCGGATCGGTTGGATTGATTGTGACGGTTAAGGGCGTTGATCGAATAGTTTTCTTGGCGATCTGCATAAGATTTGGATAAAGTTGTTTGGTGAACAACTCCTTTGTGACTTTAGGAACGTACTCCAGAAGGTACTTTTTCGTGTAGCCTTCGATCATTTCGTTCAGTTCCTCTTGACGGTGATTTTTCATGAATTCTTGAACAAACTTCCTTTCTCCTTTTATCTTTTCATGCTCGTCATACATATGCTGTATGTGATCAGCAAAGAAATTCAGCTTTTTGTTGAGCACGTTTTTCTTTCTGACTTGTTTGACAGCTTTGGTAATCCGTTCATGAGCTTGAGAAATCCAAGATTTAGATGGTTTCTTCACGGATTTGGATGATGATTTGGTTGACTTCTTTGATGGTGGTGGCGAGGAGTGAGAAGACGAATCTGATGATGAAGAGATATGAGGAGACTCTGGATCCTTCGGAGGTTAAGAGGTTTCTTCCTTTGATCGTGCAGGACTATCTAGAAGAAACGTATCATAATCAACATCTTTATCTTTTTCGGACTTCTCAGTTTCCGGTACCTCAAACTCATATTCGATAGTATCCTCCACAAGCTTTTGTTGTTGCACAAGAGTGGTGGCACCAGCTCCCTTATAGGGTTGATTAACCGCATCAGGAGATGGTTCAGAGTGGGCAGCACCACTTGATCCTCCGGGACCACCCATTTGGTCTTTAGCAAATTCTTCAGCTTTGTGTTGGTGTCTAAGGAATTTGATCGTCTTCTTGTAAACATTTTCCGGTGGCTCTTTATCACTCTCTGAGCTTTCATGATAAGGTACAAGTACAGGAGTCTTCCCTTTTTCTTTGTTAGCTGGCGGACTTGGAGGTTTAGCTGCTGAAGGAGGTGTTACGGTTGCAGATTCAGAGTATGTAATCTCTTCATCTGTGTCAGTACCTTCAGAGCTTTCGTCCACAAGCTTTCTTTGCGGTTCAGGTGTGGGAATAGGTTCAGCTTCCTTTACGGGAACATTCCTTTTACGAAGGGGATTCCTTTTGGGAAGCTTCCTATAAATAGTTGTACTTGTGACACTCCCAGCACTTCCTCTTCTGGTCCTCCGAGTAGGTGTACCAGAAGATTTTTCATCAAGATGACCAACCTTGCCTTCTTTTACGGCTAACCGATACCTTTTATATGTTTCAAGTTTTTTGATTTCGGTAGTTAGGAGGTGATCTGGTAAAACCGTACCCTGTTTCTTTGTTGACGATTCTTTGATTCTGACAGATAATATGGGTTCAGTCAATATGTCGTGATTATCTGGGTCATTGAGCCTCATGGGGATATCAGGATGAAGTCCAAGTGCTCTCTGGATCAACAGTTTGGTGTATCTGACATAGGGAATCTTGGAGCCAAGCTTCTTGTGAAACAGCATCATGTCCTCCCATATCAGTGCTTCGATTTCAATGTCCTTCTTGTTGATCAACGACCAGAAAATTTGCAGTTCCATGAGCTTGGGATGCTCATAGCCACTGTCACGACCAGAGACCGATTTGGTGATGATCATGTAGAGTGTTCTCCATGGTTGAGGAATATACTTCAGCTCCACGTGAGAGTGCTTAGTAATGATTCCTGAAGCTTCATCATAACCAATATCTATCAAGAATTTCAGGACTGTCTCTTCAGTAGGGGTAGCAAAGAAGTCGGTTGGAGTGATGTCAGGAATGATGAGAACAGCCCGTAAGTCAGCAGGAGTGATAGTGACTTGTTTGTGATTAAGTGTCACATTCACTGCACTTTGACCAGTGATCCTCTGCATAGAATCCCAGAATTGTTGAATGTAGACCTCTGGAATTGTGGCAGAGTGTGAGAGCATGTTCTGGTAGGGATGATTCCTGAGAATATCCACTGCAATGAGACAAGAAGATTCTGAACATGTGAGGGTGTCAAAGTCAACCTTGAGGTTGTTCTTTCCAATCTTTCTCGGATAACCCTCTGGAAAGATATCAGCAATTGTAAAAACTTCTGATGCATCCACATTCATTTGTTCAGCCATGTCGTGATCTAAAATAACATTAGCCAAAAGAACCAACATATCGAAATACATAGTGTTAGTCAATAGAAGGTCTTATTGTCTAGTTATTGAATGTACAGTGTCAATGATTGTTACGAGTCCTAAGTCACTTGTTTGTTTAATAGTTCAATGACGTCGTGAAATGTTTCGTGAGTTAGTTAACTTTAGGTTTTAAAGTTTATGTTATCACTTATGGTTCACAACATATCAAACATTTAAGTTTATTAGTGACATTATTGGATTCGTGACGATATGATTAGTTTATTTACAAGTTTGTACACGTAACAATTCAATATGAAGGTCAATCCAGGCTTAAGCGTAGTTTTGGAAAAGTTAAGCGTAAACAGAGATGATATACGCGTAGACGAAAGCTTAGGCGTAGGATCCTAACTTACGCGTAAGAAATGTTACGCGTAGGAAAAGGGAACCTTATGCGTAGAGCTTACGCGTAGGCATATATATACCTTACGCGTAAGGCTTACTCGTAAGAGTAGACCTTATGCGTAGAGGTCACTGTTTACGCATATCCTTCACAGGATACGCGTAGTCCCATTATAGAACCTTACGCGTAATAGTTATGCGTAGAATTATTCTTACGCATAACTTGACTACGCGTAGGGTAATCCTTATGCGTAGAAAATCAGTTGACCTTGATTATGAATTTTTAAGCGTAGCAAGCCTGAAATAAAGCCATTATATCATCAATATTAACACATGAATTCATTTTAACAACAAAACATGGCATGAATCATTCGTTAATAGTTACGCGTAGAAAGTCATACGCGTAGGTCAAAACCCTAAGGGTTAAGATTTACGCGTAACATTTCTAGCCATGGGATATGCATCAAACAAATTCTGGCAGGTCTAGAGTGTTGTTAGAGTCTTTAGGCCAGGTATTAACATCTAATTCGTTGTGAATCAAAATTACCCAAAGTTATGAACATTAAACCCTAACTTCAAATTGTTAATCAATTAGTGTTTCTGGGTGGTTAACAACCATGGAAATGATCAATTCATCAACATATGACCATAACCCAACAATCTTTTTGACCAAAACACTTCATATTTGGAAACACCCAAATTCGACTCATAAACCCTAATTATAAACTCCATTAATTCGTGTTTCTGGGTGTGTTTAGAGCATAGAGACGATATCATAGATGTTGTTAAAACATTTTGACACATTCTTTTTAACCACAAACACCCATTCTTGATTGGGTGTTCATACGCTTACGCGTAGACCACAAAATCCATATTACACGACATTTTAACCGTTGGATTCGTGTAAAATTTAAAACCATTGTTTAAAATCTTGTTAGGAACATGAAATCACTTACAAATTGACGATCTTAAACACGGTTTTGATGAACGATTCTTAGGCGTTAGGATGTTTTAGGTTTTGAGTAATAAATGAGAAGTGAAATGTTAGGTGGAGGATATTTTTATTCAAAATATCTTTAAGGTTTTGACAGTTTTGGTCCCTCCACCTTTTCCATTTTCAACCAAATACATTTAACTTCCATTTTGGTTACCAAACAAAGTATTTTAGGAAAGAAACTTTGACGACACTCCCCATCGACTTGAGAAATAATAAAAGGTTATAAATTTAGTCCGAGGAGTGTCATTGTACCAGAAACTTTACCACCATTTGTTAAAAGAAACAACCGAGATAAGATAACATGCAAGTACACAGATGATTTGAAACAGTTAACGTTATAATTTTCTCCCCCTCAACACTTGATCGTAAAAATGCTGAATTTTGAAAGATTAGAGTGTTGACGGAAGAAACGTACTTGCCATGTTGAAAGAAAATTAGATTAGAAGAATATTTTTGTTGTTTTTATCAGGTTTTATATTTTTGTATTTTGTTTTTGATAAATTATTTACAAGAGAGATTTTGGTGTTTGACAGGTTTTTAAGACTGTTTTAGGAGGTCATCCAATTCCTCTTGAGTCAAACACCTCATACCAATCCGGTGGACCAACTCATTAAACATAGCGGGAGGCAAGGCTTTGGTGAGAAGATCTGCCAATTGGTATTCTGTACCCACAAAATATAATTCAACAGTACCCTGTTCCACGTGGTCCTTGATGAAATGATATCGAAGATCGATGTGCTTTGATTTCGAGTGCTGAACTGAGTTGCACGAGATTGCAATGGCACTCCGATTGTCGCAGTACATCGGGATTCTGTCAAATACGTAACCATAGTCTTTGAGTTGTGTTCTCATCCAGATGACTTGAGCACAACACGCCGACATGGCTACATATTCTGCTTCGGTTGAGGACAGCGATGTACAATCCTACTTCTTCGATTGCCATGACACCAGTTTATCACCAAGAAATTGTAATGCTCCTGAAGTACTTTTCCGTGAGTCTAAGCATCCTGCGTGGTCAGCTTCTGAAAAAGCGATTAGTTCAAAACCAGAATCCTTCGGATACCAGATCCCCAAGTTAATGGTTCCCTTTATGTATCGGAGGATTCTTTTAGCCTCAGAGAGGTGGGTTTCAGTTGGTCGCGACTGATAACGGGAGCATAGATAAACGGCAAAGACAATGTCAGGTCTGCTAGCTGTTAGATACATGAGAGACCCAATAATACTACGGTATTTTGTAGGGTCTACCAATTTCCCATGTAAATCAGCGTCTAGCTTCTTGGTATGAGCCATTGGTGTGGCATAAGTGTCACAGGTTTTCATTCCAAATTTGTTTAACAATTCAAGGGCATATTTGGACTGACTCAAGAAAATACCACGGGGTGATTGATGAACTTGCAGTCCGAGAAAGAACGTGAGTTCACCCATCATGGACATTTCAAAATTTTTCTTCATTAGTTTTGCAAAAGCGATTGAAAACTTTTTATGTGTAGACCCAAAAATGATGTCATCCACGTAAATTTGAACAATTAAGATATGTGCCCCGTGATATTGTATAAAAAGAGTTGGGTCAACCGAACCTTTGGTGAAATTATTAGCAATGAGGAAGGATGAGAGCTTATCGTACCATGCCCGAGGAGCTTGTTTGAGACCATACAGAGCTTTGTTTAGTTTGTAGACGTGATTCGGAAACTCAGGATCAACGAAGCCATCTGGTTGGCTGACATAAACCGTTTCTTTAAGTTGTCCATTGAGAAACGCAGCTTTGACATCCATCTGATAGACCGTCATATTCATATGAGCCGCGAACGCTAGAAATATCCGAACAGCCTCAAGACGAGCAACCGGAGCAAAAGATTCTTCAAAGTCAATACCCTCTTCCTGACGATAACCCTTAGCCACCAGACGTGACTTATTCCGTATAACATTTCCTTCAGCATCCAATTTGTTTTTCCAAATCCATTTTAGACCAATGACGTAGACCCCTGTTGGTCTTTCAACCAGTTCCCATACTTCAAGACGTTTGAATTGGTTGAGTTCTTCTTGCATGGATTCAATCCAGTTGTCTTTTGTCATTGCGTCTTTGATGTTTTTAGGTTCAGATTGGCAGACAGTGAGTGCATAAATGCAATGTTCACCGTCTGAGTGAAGACGTTGTCTTGTAACGACTGGTTGATTCGGGTGGCCAATAATGTTTTCCAGAGGATGGTCTTTCGTCCATCTATGTGTGGAGGGTTGATGTTGATATACATTGTGCAGATTTTGAGGATTCAAATGGCTTGTTGAAGATTCCGCGACATCTGGTGCAGCAGTCTCATTAGCAAACGGGTTGAAGAACGCATTTGGATCAAAATCTGCAGGTGGGGGTACTTCATTCAGAATATCATCAGCAGCTTCATCATTGTTGGAAGCGGTTTGTTCAACTGTTGTGGTGGAGTCAACTGGTGTAGGTGCATTTGCAACAGTAGTTGTTGTAGCAGGTGTATCACGTATAAGAGTATTATCAGGTTGAGCAGCGGAAACAGCGGATACACCTGGAGCACGCTCATCAAGATCGTCACTGAACAGCGGAGCAAATAACCTTTCCATTTGTTGACGAGTAAGCTGGGGGCTTTGTTCAGTGATGATGGGGTTTGGGGAAGTTTAAGCGGTTGTGTCCGGGTTCCAAGCTGTTATACTCAGAAGCCATTTCCGTAAGTTCATCAAAATGAGCATGAATCGTTTCCATCACCTGTTTTGTACGACGATTCCAGATTCGGAAACCTTTGGAATTATCACAGTATCCGATAAAGACTCCAATGTCAGCTTTGGCTTTGAGCTTTCCAAAGTCATCACGATCATTATTCGGATAGCAAAGAGATCCAAATACATGAAAGTGTTTTAGATTCGGTTTTCTGTTATGGACGAGCTCGAAAGGTGTTTTGTTGTGGCGTTTAGTAATCATAGAACGGTTTTGAGTATAGCATGCAGTAGATACAGCTTTTGCCCATAAGTAATCTGGAAGTTTAGCATTGATTAACATTGTTCTTGCAGCTTCCACTAACGTTCGGTTTCGTCTTTCGACAACTCCGTTTTGTTCTGTTTACGTGCAATAGATGTTTGATCTTTGAATTCCCACTTTCTCATAGAATTCACGAAGAGTTTGATTAACAAATTCAGTGCCTCTATCTGTTCTGATTATGCGAACGGTGTTCGTAGCTGAACTTGTATTTTCGTGAGAAAGGTGATGATCATCTGTGGAGCTTGATCTTTGCTTCGAAGAAAGTAGACCCAAGTCCAGCGTGAATAGTCATCAACAATTACTAAGATGTAGCGTTTGCCATTGATCGTTTGCACGCGTATCGGGCCACACAAATCCATGTGAAGAAGATGAAGCACATGCTGAGAGCTGTGTTCCACCTTTGAAGGAAAATGAGCACGAGTGCTTTTGCCTTGTTCACAAGCTGAGCAAAGGTGATCTTTAGAATATCGAAACCGTGGAAGTCCTTCAACTAGTTTGTGTCGAGCAAGGTTGGTGATGGTTTGAAAGTTTAGATGTGAGAGACGACGGTGCCATAGCCATGATTTTGTTGATGTTGCCTTTGAAAGTAAACATATGGGAGATGAAGCAACCATGTCTTTCATAGAGATAGTGTAGAGACTAGAATTACGCGATCCAGACATAAGGTCATTTCCTTGTAGATCACGAATGAAACAAGTTTTCTCCCGGAAAGCAACCTCCAAATCTCCATCACAAAACTGACCTACTGAAAACAGATTATGACCGAGGCCTTCCACATAGTAAACCCTGCTAATTTCGATGTTCCCATTAATGTAGTCTCCGTAACCCATGATAGCTGCGAAGTGATCATTCCCGAACCTGACAGTGCCAATGAACTTTGCAATAAAGTTTGATAACAGTTTAAGATTGCCTGTCATGTGTCGGGAACATCCGCTATCAACAATCCAGATAATGATCTGTATCACCGCATTACACACGACGACACAGATGGAATAGAAGTAGATTTGGAACCCGAAATGTTAGAGGGTTCCGTAGCATTTATAGTAGATATACACACATCAATAGCTTTAGGTATCCATTTAAATCCTAGTGTGTTATATATCCATTTTTGCCATCTATAACTACTCTTTGCTTTAGTCTTAGTGAATGCACTAGGTGGTACTACATTCTTAGGAGGTGAAACTGGAGCTACAGGGACAACAATGCGTTTCTTAGAATCTAAAGATGGCGGTCTACCAAGCACAGACTTAGAAAGATTAGTGGGCCTAGAGGTATTCCGGTTCTTAGGATTCCTTAAACGAGATGATAGCTTTAGCAACACATTTATCATGGCAATCAGAATTCATACTTTTACCACAAATAACACAAGGTGCATCAGACTGAATATCAAAAGTACTTAACGGTTTAGCATTCGTTACATCACTATTTCTATTACATTTGCCAGACGCAATATCTATAGTGGAGGCAACGTGAGTCTTATTCATAGTCCTAGGGTGTTCTTCTGCTTTAGCATTCTTGATTGATCTTTTCTTAGGTCGCAACTTCCTATTCTTCGATTGAGTGCTCCTAGTCTGTGAAGTGCGGACGTTTGGAAAAAGCTCAACTATTCCTGTTTCAGTATAAGGAAGCACGTTAGCTACTTGTGATTTGGCAGTAGAGATTCTAGGTTCATGAGTACTAAGTGTTACTGGGGCTAATCTCTTAATGATGGTTGGCGGAAGTTGTTCATACTTTCCTAACATTTCTCTTAACTTGAGGATAGTGTGAATCGGATCTTGATTTTCAGACCGAACATTTCCAAAAAATGCATAACTTCTTTAGTGTGTGCAAGATAATGATCAAGTTCATTTGATGCTTCATCACGAGTCTTTTTGAGTAAATCAAATATGACACCATATTCCTTTTTAACTTTTAAAAGTTCTTGTTCATATTTTGAGATTTGACACTTAAAAGACACGTTTTGATCATCCAATTGCTCAATTTTAGGATCAGAAGATTTTGCACGCAACTGGGCGATTTTGTGTTGAAAAGCAATTTGTTGATCGTGAATATCTTTTTGACACCAATTAAGACGACGTATTGCATTTGAAAGTTCGTTTGACAATCGTTTGTTTTCTACTGTTAAGGACTCGATCAAGCACATTATCGTGTTCTCAACATTTACCACAGATTCAACAAAAGATCAGCAGAGGTATGATCAAATGCATATGACAAAGAATTCTCAAGCACAACATTATGGACATCAGCACAGATGACATCTTCCAAGAGTCGATCAACATCTTTTCTCAACAGTTTCTTTTTACGTTTAGTGTTAGAAATAGATGTTTCGTTTTCTAAAACGACCTTCATCACTCCAAGTTCCTTATGAAAATCCTTTTCCTAGGCTAATGCACAATTTTTCAAATTTTTAACGTTAGGTAAAAGATTTTTCTGAAAAATGTCTCTTTGTTCTCGCGCAGAGGCGATTGAAAGTGATCAATTTTGATTTCGTGAACGATATTCTATCTCATGTTGTAAAATTTGAGGTCACCATGAAAGATGTCAAAATATCTAAGAATTTTTCGATTTTCAGGTTTTGAATTTACTTCACCGATGGAAGGTAAAGGACCATAAATTTGTGCATAATCTGGTTGGGGATTAACATTAGAAGACTCAGGTGTTTTGATGATAACCCTTGGTGTGTTAGAAGAATCCGTTGGTGTGACGAAAGTGACCGCTTTTGAATAGTTAAAAGGTTTGTTGTAAACAACTTTTTCTAATTTTGATCGACTCTCGTCTTCTGCATCTAATTCCTCTTGACGATGATATTCAACAACACTCATAACAGAATTATCAACTTTATATTCTGCACTGGAAACTTCAGGATTTGGTTTGAATGCTTTTGTTGAAAGCTTAGGTTTGTAATCAGCAAGATTCGGTCCATATCCATTTGGATTGGGTTTTAAAGTAAACTTTTCAATGGCTGTGACCGACTCGCCATGTTTGTAAACAACAGTTTTAAACTCTTTAAGTTTGTTTTGCAAGCCGATGATTTCTTCAAGATGATCATCTATTCGTTTCGTTGAATGCTTTTTGTATGCAGAGAACTGTTTTTGACAAGTTAACAACTCAGCCTTAGCTTTTTGATTTTCCAAGGTGAGAGCGTTAATTTGCTTTATATGTTCATGTTTCAGATTGTTCTATTTCGACAACAAAGCATTCTTCGCGGCTAGATCACGATCTGTCTTTCTAAATATTTTCGTTTTGATAAGATTTGGCAAAGGCTGCTTCAAAACCGTTTTCACGTTTTCTTGAGTTTTGAAAAAGTTGAGTTGCTTTTGTAAACATTCAAAATCCTTGGTTAACAGTGCATTTTTGCATTTCAAGCCCTGATTAATGGCATGACATTTTTCCACTATGGTTTGTTGGTCTTGTATTAAACGAGCAAAATCTGGATGAGGCAAAAGTTCGGCGTGTTCAACGTGAGTCTCAACATGATCATTACTGAGATCTTCAAGTATAACCACGGAGTCAATTTGATTATCAAGGGAAACCGCTTGGTCATCTTGATCGTCAAATATAACTACGGGGTCTAGTTGAAAATCGTCGGAATGAGATGTGGATGGCTCATTTTGAACATTCTGAGTCTTGCCGGATTCAGATGTTGGCGGAGATAGTAGATCAGAGATGAATATGGTTTGTTCGGGTACCTGAGACAAGCCATCAGTGTCATACACTGGGCCTGTGTCACTTGTTGGGAATTATAGATTTGATGATTACAAAACCATGAGCAAAGAATGAAGAAAGAAGAAACAATGAGGACCTCATATGTAATAGTTGAGCAAGAATAAAGAAAGAAGAAACAATGAGGACCAAATATGTAATAGTTAGCTTTTTCTAGTAAGCTAGGGTTTGTAACCTCCCTCTATTATATAAAGAGGGATGGCGGCTAGGGTTACTAACTCATCCTTTCATCTTATTTTCATAGTAGACTTCTCCTAATGAGAGTCTAGCAAACGCATAGAGCGTGTTGTAGTAGTGGTAGTAGTATTAGTTTCTTTATGTTTTAATAAAGAAAACCTTATTAGTGATATTGATTGTGTTCTTATTATTCCACTGTGCATCAATTAATCAATATTGCTTATACCCTAGTTGAGTCCGGATCTTGATTTTAACAATTGGTTTCAGAGCATATAATTTGGTAAGTGTAACAGGATCCTCATTTGCATCAACTGATTTCTCAGATGTAATTGGAACTTCATTTGACCATTTAGGAGTAACATTAACCTGATCAACATTAGAACATCCTTCACCAAATGGATTTCTAATAGGACTCGGTGTATGCAATCTATCAAAATCCACCTGAACCTCATCAATGTTAACCTGAACCTCATCAATGTTAACCTGTGTAGGTGATTCACTAGGACATGGTCTAGGTGATGGTATGGATGCATCAAAGCAACACCGAAAGGGCCCTCATCAACATCAACTGAAATATTAACATCAGTATTGATAGAAGGTAAAATAATAACATTGCCCTCATCAGTAGTCTCATTCTCTTGAGGCAACATGGCAGCTAATAAAGGAAAAATGTGTCCCTCAAATTTAGTTCGCATCGAAGCAAATAACTTAGAAGTCAAAACTCCTATGGGATGAAAAGCTTGGGTTTGTGTAGAAACATTCAATATCATCTGTAAAAACCTAGGGTACATCAAAAACTTACCTTTTTTCCTAGTTATATTTTCAACCATATTATCAAAAATAAACTTAGAAAAATTATAAGTCAAACCCTTAGATAGACAAACAATACCACATCCCAATTGAGTTGAAAACTGATCCCATCCTCTAGACTTATTGCTTACACACCTGAGCTTAGCAACGTATGAACCAAAACCTCCCACATCGGACACAACTGATTTTTAACCACATATCAGTCCTAGTTCCTTGATATCCAATCGCCCTAAGCCCTTCAAGTACCACCTCAGAATCAAAATGATAGACTCCATTCTCATCATTCAAACGGAGTTGTCTCTTTATCATTCTTCGTCACTACATACTCTGTTTCATCAATTCTTGCAACAATCTCTCAGATCACTTCTTTTTGTAGCCGACGCCTAAAAATTGAGTAACCAAGGATTCATATATAGCATTTGGAGAATGCTTTAAAGCATACTGAATCTTTGATCTTTGTAAGAATGCAATCATCGGCCTATACAACTCATCTCCCGGCAGTTCCGAGAAAAGTTTAACCTTATTATGATCATGTTTGAATTGAAGCGCCATGAGAGATTTTGAAAATTAGGGTTACGATTTGCACAAATGGAAGTGTTTTGAATGAGAGACACAAGTGAATCACTTAAAATGGAACGAATATATGCCAGTAGAGAATAAATAGAAATTTCCCAATTTTGGTCAAAGTTGACCAATGCTTACGTGAACTTCTACTTTCACTCATATTTACTTGCACCTCGGTAGAACGGAAACCATCTCTGAAGTATACCAATCAGCAGAATCAGATTAAGTATTCAAGAAGCTTCAGTAAATATCTTTTTACTGTTTCACCCACACGCATTAAATCTCTTACCACTTGAACCCGGCTATAAAACAATCCCAAAGCACACATACCTCTACATCAAAAACCCCAAATATCATTCCAAACCCTAATTCCACCAATACTCCAAAATTAGCCACCAAAAACTATGAGTACCAAACCTGAGATCATAGATCTCACAACACCATCCTCATCATCATCGTCATCCTTATCAAGTGAAGATACAAGTCCATGGCTTCATTACTTTCCAAAACCATATCCACAACCAAAGAAATCACCCTTTCTCCCTTCATCAGAAGATGATAGTGTAGAGAGTCCAAGTGAATCTGCTGATGATTCTGATGACTCCTATAAGGAGAGAACATCTTACTCCCAACCCCAAGCACCTCAGCCTCAACAAAGGCCACGAGCCAAACATCCACCACTTCCAAAAGATAGAGAGGTGGTCCTCGGTCTTTCTGCATCAGGTTTTGGTGCATCATCACATATCATATAAGAGAAGAACTTAAAGAGAGTAGATGGATTGCATTTTGGTTGAAATAAATAGATGAAGCACAAAGGACACATTGTTTTTCTCCATCATCATATGTGGTCATTGTCATCATCATCGTTTTCATCAATCCATCCTCTCCATTTTGATCCTTAGCATCTTCGTCGAACTGGTCATGCATCTCCAGCCATCAAGATAGAATGAATGGGTGGTTAAGCAAGACTTGACAAATGCATATCCAGCATTTAGTGTGAAAGATGTGAGCGATCATGCATATCCAACAACTTGTTAGATGTTGGAACGGATGATATGTAATAGATTAGGATTAGTAGATCATGTAGATGCATTTGATGTTTGTTAGTACTCTGTAAGTGTAAAGTAGAACTGTTTCTTGAATGAATGAATGATCAATTTGCTTCAGTACTTCTTTTGAATAAACCATTTAACCTCAGTACATCATCTTCAGAGGAAACAAATGACTTACTTCAGCACTTTGAATTCAGTAGAAACAAGCTTTGGCTTTCTTAACCATATCTCACATGAACAATCACTCTGCAAACCAAAACAAACACAGAGAAACACAAACCAACAAAGAGAAACACACTAAAATTACATTATTAGCAGGTTAGAGTTAGATAAAAGCAAACAAATATACAAAATTACATAGAAAATGCAAAGTTATACACAATCCTCCCCCGAGGCATATGCCTCCCCTGAGACCTATGCCTCCCAACTTTGCGTTAAGGGTTAAGCATACCGATATGGACCACAAGGTGTTGAAACCTTGGTCCATCAAAAGCCTTTGTTAACAAATCTGCCACATTATCATCAGTATGAATTTTGACCACTTTAATTAAATTTTTATCATATGCATCTCTTATAAAGTGGTGCACGATTTCAATATGTTTTGTGCGCACTGGAAAAACTGGATTTTTAACAATGCATATGGTACTTTGATTATCAATAAAAATTGTTGTGTTCATGAAATTGTACCCATAATCCAACAACTGATTTTGAATCCAAAGAACCTGTCCAAAGCAATTTGCAGCAGCAACGTACTCTGCTTTAGTAGATGAGGTAGCCACAATAGTCTGTTTCTTGCATTGCCAAGAAATCAATCTCTTTCAAAGGAATTAGCAACCTCCAGTGGTGGACCTCCTATTCAGATTAGCACCAGCATAGTCACTATCACTATAAGCTTCCAACTTAAAAGGAGACTCTTTTGGGTACCAAAGACCTAGAAGTGGTTGGCCTTTGAGGTACTTAAAGATCTTCTTAACAGCATTGAGATGGGAAGTCAATGGAGTAACTTGATGTCGCGAACAAACACTCACAGCAAAAGTAATTTCAGGCCTTGAAGCTGTTAAATACATCAAAGAGCCAATCATGGACCTGTACAGATGAACATTCACAGTGGATCGGCGTCATTGTTGGTCTTTGTCTTTGGAGCTTCATAAGGTGTAGTGGCAGTCCTTACACCCTCCATACCAAACTTCTTCAAGATGTCCCTCACATATGTGTCCTGACTGATAAAGATACCATCAGGTTTCTGCTGAACTTGTAGACCTAAAAAGAAAGTCATCTCTCCCATGGCACTCATCTGAAACTCACCTTTCATCAGTTCCTCAAACTTCCTGCACCAAGCTTCCTTTGTGGATCCAAAAATAATGTCATCCACATATACTTGCACAAGAATAATGTCTGTGGAATTCTTCTTAAGGAATAGAGTCTTATCAATTGCACCCTTTCTATAACCATGCTTCAAGAAAATGAAGAGAGCCTAGCATACCAGCTCGGTGCCCTATGTAGTCCATAGAGAGCTTTGATTACCTTATAAACATAATTAGGATGATCTGGATCTTCAAATCCTTTAGGTTGAGTGACATAAACTTCCTCTTCAATTTCACCATACAAGAAGGCTCCTTTAACATCCATCTGATAGACCATAAAACCCATATAGGATGCATAAGCTAAGAAAATACGGATGGCCTCAACTCTTGCCACTGGTGCAAACACTTCATCATAATCTATTCCCTCCTCTTGTCGATAACCCTGTGCAACTAATCTGGCTTTATTTTTAATGACAACACCTCGTGCATCTCTCTTATTTTTTAGAATCCATTTAGTCCCAATTGCATACTTACCATCAGGTAGTGGTACCAAAATCCAAACCTCGCTGATTTTGAAATTGTTGCATCTCATCTGCATTGCTTCAAGCCAACTTGAGTCTTAGAGCACTGAGCACACTGGTTGGTTCCACTTGTGAGAGAAAACAAGCAAACAAACAATGTTCATAGTCGTGTGAGTCTCTCTGGCGATTTGAGACATAAGAGATAAAAGCCACGACCATATTTAGAGCGTGCTCACGGTACCTCTTGTTCTACAGGTGCATAAGGATCACCAATAATATTATGCGTGGATGAGCATTGTTGATCCTTGTAGTAGTATTGGTGTTGCCATCAATGGATGAATCAAGATTAGTCACGGTAGGTTCAAAGTCGAGTATCATAGGAAGGTGTGTTGAAGATTCACCTTTTAGATTGATGACCAAGATCGAAGGTTTTGGAAACCGTGTATAAGGTTCTCAAGATCTGTTGACACTCTAGAAGAAATAAGTTAGAGTCAACATGTCTTTCAGTGATGTGGAGAGGTGAGGGAGCGAAGCACTTCGGCGGAATTGACATTTCACCGATTGCTTTACTTGTACTATCTTCAACATTCCTCTCTCTTCTAAATGGGGCATACTCTTGTTTCTTGTCGGCAAGGTCCTCGGCATAATGGAATTCATCTTCACCCACATCAGTATAATCTTTAGAAGTGTCACCTACAAAATTGTTAGGGGAGAAGGAAGGCACTACAATGGGTTGTTCATCATCATCGGACCCACTGTCGAATGAGCATCAAAGTTCGATACTATTAGTTGGAGATGCTTGAGAATCGCATGTTGGTTAGCCATATGTCTAGAATAACCAAATGTCGATCAAGTAATCAAGGTCAAATGACCAAACATGACCCTGTCCTTGAACATTAGGTTTGTCTTCTAAATACCTCAGATTCAATGTCTCCTCAATCTTCTTAGTAGATACATTGTAAACTCTGTATGCCTTACTATGAGCGAGAATACCCCATGTAACCATCATCGACTTTCTCATCAAATTTGCCCAGGATCACTTGTATTCAAAATTGTCACTTATGACCAAGCGGTTTAAGGTAATGAATAACAGGAACTTTCCCAAAAAGAAGTTCATATGGTGTTTTAAGGTGTGGTCTAGTAATGGACACCCTTTTGAGTACATAGCAAAATTTGTACCAACGGCTTAGGTCAAAACATGGTAGGAAGTTTAGAGTCTGCCAGCATTGATCTTGCAGCCTCTATTAAGGTTCTATTTTTTTTTCTGCCACCCCATTTTGTTGAGGGTTCTTGGAGTGCTATAGTCCGTTTGATTCCTTTGACCCTGCGAGTTCTATAAGTATAGCATTCTTGAACTCTGTCCCATTATCACACCTAATACCTTTCACCTTTTTGTTCAACTGATTTTCAATGAGGGTAAAAAAATCTTTCAATACTACAGATGTTTCATCTTTGGTCCTCGAAAAGAATGCCCAACAAAATTTACTATAACCATCAGTGATCACTAGACAAAAATATTTATGATCAATGCTTCTCACTTGAGTTGGACAAAACAGATCCATATGAAGCGGTGAAGAGGTTGAAATAATGCTTTATAATAGCAGGGAACACCTTTGTAGGAGGCTGATGCTTTCCTTTGTTGCATGCAACAGTTATGATCATTGGTGAAAACTTTGGGCGGAAGACCTTGAACAAGACCAGTTTGAGAGCTGATTAATTGTCTTGAAGTTGACATGGGCCATCCTTCTGTGCCATTTGGTGGACTCATCCACGGATGCTTTAGCCACCAAACATGTTAAGTCACTTTCTGGTTTGACATCGATAAGTTGAATGTATAAAGATTGTGATGCGAGGAACCTTCGAAGCGGTGAAGTTTTTGGGAGTTTGAAGTCTTTAGACAGCACAAGACATTCATCCTCTGTGAAGAGCACTTTGTTCTTAGTGTCCGCATTTGTGAGGCGAAAACAAATTGAAGTGTTGAAGTTCCTTGACATAATATACATTCTCAAAGTCCAGCTGAGGTGTTTTGATGGTCCTTTTCGATAGTTAGTCCATCACTTCCTCCAAAGGTTACATTGCCTCCTCCTTCAATGGGTACAAGGTTATGCATCATATCCTGTTTCACGACATACTTTTGGAACAACCACTATCAACAATTCCAACATCTTTATGCTTAAGGGGATGATCCTACAACAACAACAACAATAATATCTGAGAAAATTAGCACACTATTGAGGCTCAAGTCATTCTTGACTTGAACTTTGCCTTAATGGATCATATGAGTTATGCCAAGTAGAAGTATAAAATCCACTATTGTTCTTGGGTTTCCATTGAAACTTAGGTCCCTGTTTATTCCAAGAACAACTGCTTGAGGTCTTGTGGCGGTGTCGATTACCCTCTCCCATCAGTCATAGGGTTAACATATCTAGGCCAAAACCATTTTAAAATATTCCTTTGGTTGGTTGAACATATGGTTTTCTGATTGATCTTCTCCAAGGAAAAGAATTATTATAATTAGTAGCTTATGGAACAAAAGGTGGTATATCATTAACATTGGTCCACATTGGCCTAGATTTCCTAGAATCACCACACCTACTCATCCTTTGCTCATGATAATCACAATCCTTAATTAAATGAATTTTACTTCCACACACAAAACATTTCTTCTGATTAGAAGATTTATTCAAACCAAACAAAGTGTTATTACAAGCAGAAGTATTCAAACCAAAACCATGAAAAGAATTGTTTTTAAGAGTACTATTATGCAAAAATTAAATGTAAATCTTGAGGCAAGCTGTCTTGGAGTAGATTCCTTGGCGGCAACTCTGACACTCTTATTGGTAGTCTTGGAGTGCGGCGAGGGGTAAAGACTTGGGAAGGTCGGACTTGTCATTTGAATCACACTCTGTTAACCCTTGCTTGGAGGACTTGTCCTTTGTTAACACAAGAGACAAAGGTCATTAGAAGAAATATCAGTGCAGCAAGTCCTTTGACTTTTGCCATAGAGATGGTGTGATCCATCAAAGTCAACTTTAATGGAAAGGTCAATGGGCATGTGCTCACCTCAATAGGTCCTTACTGACATGTAGGTCACCTTGTTTTACAAAATTAGCTAGGCATGCGATGTAGATTCGTGTGTCATCCCTAGCTTCTAAGCCAACATATTTCTTAAAACCTAAAGCCATTGTAGAATTAGAAGCTTGACTACTATAAATAAAACCAGCTAACTTATTTCCATTCAAAATCCATTCTTTATGCGAGCAATTTCCTTGTTAAGTTTCTCCTTAAGCTCTAGATTTTAGACTCTACATACGCTCTTAATTTCTCGAGACCATTTTAACTCATTTTTAGCACATTCGAGATCCTTTCTAAAACACCTATTTTTTCTCATCATAAGCTATTTGATTCTTCTGAAACCAAACCTTTTGTCTTTCTAGTGTTTTAAAGCACTTTTATAAGCTTCAACTTCCACATAGCATTCATTATATTTAGGTTCCAAAATATCATAAGCTTCTTTGAGTGCATTATAGCGCTCACTACACCAAACAAGCAGTTTTGTACGAGAGAGATGCCCATCAAGGCAATGCGATCATGCCTATCCTCACAGTCTGACTTGCAATCAACCCAACATTATCGGGACCATCATTATCATCCTCCCATATTTGCTTCGGTCCACATTGCTATCGGAGTGACCAGCGGTGAACCCTGAAGTTCACGCCTCCTTACGTCTGCTTAAGAGGTATAGTGTCTCATCACCCGACTTTCTGTCTTTGCATTCTCTAGAAAAGTGACCCATCTGTTGGCATGTGAAGCATTTAACCTTCCTCTTGTCAAACCTTGCTGGATCTCTTCCTTTGAATCCAAACCTTCTTCGACTTTTTGGCTCAAATTCTTGATATCCATGGAAAGCATGGCCACTGCCGCCGGCTTCATTTCTTCCATCTCAAGTGGGTCCACTTGATCAAAATCTTCATAGGCGGATCCTGCTGAGGATCATACTCAGCAAGAAGGATCCAGAACATCTTCCATGATTCCACTTGATCTAAGATGATACGAAGCTGTTTTGATCGAAATCATTGTTATGGGTCTTAGGGTCTACGAATCTGAATGAGCATGTGGGACAGTGATATGTTATTGTATCACTTATGTACTGCTGGTCCAAAACAAGGTATAATATTGTTCTTGTTTTTATTTGCTGCTCTATCGTTGACCTAATATTTGAACAGTTGGATCTCATGACCAGTTCACATGGAATGGTGGATTAATATTGTTTTGGTCATGTATAATTAAGACTGATGTACTACTGTCGGCGGTCCCTACTCCTTTTGTATGTGTATCGATTTAAAACGTGGGGTTCCATTCATTTGATTCCATACATTTGGTCCTTTTTATATTCATGAATATTGGAAGTAATGTTGGTCCCTAAATATAATCCGATTGATACATTGACGTCATCTGACGTGTCTTGGTCTCACATTTATTCTAATTTGATTATGATGACCTTGGTTCGACAATTCATTTGTACTGGTTTGTTTGCTGGACGTGTTTTCATCTGTTGGGACCCACGTCTTGGCATCTATTTGAATTATCTGTGATCACGTGGTATTGATCGAGTGGGGATGACATGTGCTAACCAATCAGTACTTGTGTAAGTGGCTAGTTTTATTGTTCTAATTCTTAATTGATGATTGGTCACTTCTGCGGTAAGATTGGTTGGTTCGTGGGTATTGAATGCTGCTGATATCTAATGGTTCCCATTGACTTGATTGGTCAATATTTGTTTTGTTACTGCTGATGGTTTCTGGTTTCTGCTGAAGGCATTGGTTTCTGCTGAAGGCATTGGTTTCTACTGAAGGTGCGTGTCTTATCATATCTCAAAGTGATTGAGAGCCTTTCAGAGATAACTTGTTTATGCGTTAATGATGTGACAAAGACTTGATGATTCTAGTGAAGGGGTGAGATCTACAAAAAGTACTTAATGCTCGCTTTTGCTATCACTTTAAGAATTTACATTGTGAGTGCTTTCGGTGTTAGTGAAGGGAAGTAGAGATCTATAGAAAATGTGCTTAATGCTCACATTTTGCTAATTAAATCATCTGAGTTGGGGAGTCACGTGGATAGTCTAATATAAAACATATCTTTGGTGTTTTCTCTTTGGTAG
The DNA here is from genome assembly GCA_910596185.1 of Chrysanthemum makinoi. Taxonomy (NCBI): domain Eukaryota; kingdom Viridiplantae; phylum Streptophyta; class Magnoliopsida; order Asterales; family Asteraceae; genus Chrysanthemum; species Chrysanthemum makinoi. The sequence goes on from OU343225.1 coordinate 299,405,165, forward strand.
ACTATTTTGGTCTTCTTCTTTATTTTGATTTCTCTGTTGTTATGCTTTATTTATTTGTTTAGTTATTAAAAAATAGATAGATGGATTTGAGTATAGTTTAAGGGAAGCTTATTGTTTATTTACTTACCATCTACATGTGCATCACATGAGGGGGAAGCGTCCTACGAAATTTTCTAAGACCCCTATTAGATGATTACAAAAAGGGGAAGAAGATTCATGATGAGTAGCTTATTATTTGTGATGGCGTGTTTAGCATTGTTTTAGCCTCTGAGGTTGTTTTGTAATATCAAATAGGGAAGATTGTTGTTTGGGAATTATAGATTTGATTACAAAACCGACGAGCAAAGAATGAAGAAAGAAGAAACAATGAGGACCTCATATGTAATAGTTGAGCAAGAATAAAGAAAGAAGAAACAATGAGGACCAAATATGTAATAGTTAGCTTTTCTAGTAAGCTAGGGTTTGTAACCTCCTACATTATATAAAAGAGGGATGGCGGCTAGGGTTACTAACTCATCCTTTCATCTTATTTTCATAGTAGACTTCTCCTAATGAGAGTCTAGCACTAACGCATAGAAGCGTGTTGTAGTAGTAGTAGTAGTAGTATTAGTTTCTTTATGTTTTAATAAAGAAAACCTTATTAGTGATATTGATTGTGTTCTTATTATTCCACTGTGCATCAATTAATCAATATTGCTTATACCCTAGTTGAGTCCGGATCTTGATTTTAACATCACTCATGTGTAACTCATGCATATTAGCCATCAACATAACAGCTGCATTGGCACCAAGTCCTCCATATCATCATCACAGAATCAAGCGTTTGCCATAAAACTCTACGTTCTTTGTGCGTGAGAGATCCACCACTTCATCCTTAAGAGCCAAAAGAAGAGCCTCTTTAAAATAAGCAACTTTGCCCTAGTCCTTGGCTTTGGGCATGCATTAGCCAGTGTCCTTCTCATTGCGATTTGTAGCATCGAAGACCATTCAACCCATTCAGAGCATTTCTGTTCCACCACTCTTTGGAGCTCGATTGTTATTCCTACCCACGGCAATAAACCCTTGACCACCAGCCCATCCCGAGTGACCATAACCACGATTGAAATTCAACTCGACCATTGTTCACGGCTTGATTCCTTGTATTAGATGAGAGGCGAATCACGGTTGTTGGATTTGTTGGTATAACGGCTAAAGGCATTAGCAATCATAGCAAATCCTTGTTGCAATGCATCGAACGGATCGATTCCTCATTAGCTTCAGCTTGAGCATTGTTGTTGTTGTATGGAACCAATTGAGTTTGTTAAGATGGAGGTTGTAAGGATCATGTGAATGTGATTGTAGCAGATTGGTTGAGTTCTGGTTGAGGAGAATAAGCTGTTTGAGCATATAAGGCAAGTTGTTGATTTTCGGATGTGTCGGAGGAGCAATTTGAACACGCGGAGAATCCTTTCCCTATCAACTTCCTTTTCATGAGGCTTCAAGTAATCGTACAATAATCCATATGTAGATTGATGCATGTTTTTAGCTTGACGGAGAAAAATGACATACTTCTCCCATTCAGGACCAAGACTACTCAGGAACTTTGTATTCACTACAATTTTAGGCATATTGATGTTGTGTTTATCCAAATCATTGATGATGTCTGAAAATCGGTGATGATAGGACTCAGTGTCTCTCGGAGTTCAATCACGAAGTGTTCATAAGCCAAGTAAATTTTGGATTCCAAATCTTCACGATTGAGTACTGATCCTTCCATAAGAAGACGAATATGATCCACATTTTCTTCGCGATCTTTTGAGCATCAACACTACGAAGAATTAGGTTTGGTAATCCTAGGAGGATATATTCCATTGCAAGCTCATCAGCTTCATAGTGTAGAAGTTCTTGAGGATTCAAGTCTGCAATAGTAGCAATGTTAGTTTGTTCATCTCTTGGTGGAATGGCATTTGGATCTCTAGGGTACAATGATTGATAGGCATCTCAAATGGACCTTCCAAGATAACCTTCTTTAAGAACTTTCCACGTGGCTTCTTTAGATCACAAAACCTAAAGAACCTTATTACCTATTGATCGTAGTTTCACGGACAGTGAGCATTGGAGGTCTATCAAGTGATCCGACCTCATTTATGAATTGATTGTTGGAGTTTGGCTAAAGTTTCAAACATCTTTGCAAACCAAGTGGGTTCCCTCATAGTGATCCTTGATGGATGTTGAATAAAGTCATTTGTGTGCAGTTGAGCTTGAAGACTTGGTGGTGGTTGAACCATTTGAGGTTGGGGAATTGCAGCAAGTTGTGGTAGTATCTGTTGTTGGTTAAATTGTTGTTGATAAATTGCTTGTTGTTGATTCCATTGTTGATGTTGTGGAGTTAGTTGTTGTTGACGTTGAGGATGAGGATAAGTGTAGGGGAAATAGTTAGAGTATGGTGGTTGTGACATGTTGATAAACTTGTGTTGATAAATATGGATCTTTGTAGTCGAATGAACCTTTGTTGATGAAGTGTCCTTAGGCGTGGAAGAGACAAGAACCAAGTAGCACTTATAGTAAAAACACCAAAGTTACAGCGTAACAATAATGAGTTACGCGTAGGATTTAGCTTCTGGCGTAAGTAGGAAAAAAGCACTAAAGTTAGGCGTAGACAAAAGTTAGGCGTAGAAAGTTGAGGGTTAGGTAGTTTTCTTATGCATTAAGACTAGGCTTAGGCATTAGGAAAGATCTTAGGCGTAGGATTTCTACCTGGCGTAAGCAATTATGCTTATCCGTAAGTTTAGGGTTTTTTTTGCCCAAATGATCTTTACACTATCCACAAGAGTGCAAAAGATATCCAAAGTAAACGTATTTTCAGACTTACTTATCCAAGTAAGAAAACACAGAATAAACCACGAAAATGAAGACCAAACCAAGGAAGCACTTACGCGTAAGATTAGGGTTTTTACTACGGCGTAAGATTACTACCGTAATTTTGATTTTGGCCAAAAGTGTTTCTAAACCAGTTTTTGTGTGATAAAATAGCTTCAATAACACCAAAAGACACAAAAGTGTGAAACTTAATGAACCAAAACCTCCCGAGTAGGATGAAACCCTCGTTCAAAAACTAGATGGAAAACGCTCCACATAAAGTTCAAACTTTTGCCAAAACAAGTATTTTAACACCTTAAAACGTTGAAAGTACAAGAATCTTGGATTAAAAAGTGTAAAAAACAAGTTTTGAAGCGAAGCAAAGAATAGGTTATGTTTACGCGTAAGACCCAAAACCAAAATCTTCAAAAAAAAAGTGTACACCCAACTATTTGGCGATTGATACCACTGTTAGGTCACAAGGTTTACCACACAAGCTTATAAGAAAGATAGAGAGGCGATTGAACAAGATATCACACACACACACACGTATAGACTTAGACAGTTAGGCGTAGGTATGTGAAAGAGAGAATAACTTGAACAACCAAACTTCAAATGAAGGTTATTACAAAGTATTTATAGGCAAGGAGCTAGGGCAACACTCCTACTCCTTCCCTTTCTCTTATGGGCTTGGGCCTAAGCTCATGGGCCTTCTACATAAGCTTAAGGCTAATAACAAACATAAAGGCCATAATAAGCTAACTATTACATATGAGTAACTAACACTTGAATAAGGTTTAGGAGTGATTCCAACACTATCAAACCATTTATATTCTGTGACAATTAGACTTAGTAATTATCCAACACACATAGCTCTTGGGACGACCTTGGCTTTACCATTTACTACACTACACACGACCGGGTACACTGCCCATTAGTGCATTAGGTTAGACCATAGGTATATAACAGACACTATAAATATTAAGACATGGTCATTAAAACTTGCATCAAGGTTTTTGGCATTGTCGGGGAGCTATATTAGGATTAATATTAAGTCTTTCATTTCATATTTAAACTTTTCTCACGATCATATTTCAAGTTTTCGGGTACCATGGAAGTGGTTAACATCGATTACCTCACTCTTGAGGAATACTTGGCGTTGACTAGAGCTGATCAAGGGCCGGGTCTCATAAGCCGGCTCGAATGGAGGATGTTACGTTTAGAGATTAAAGACCAATTTATGAGGGAGCTTCGCTAACCCTTTTGGGGAAAGCGAGGCCGAAGGCATATGAGCCGTTGAAAATTTCCTATACATCGCTAGCCTTTTTCAACATTCGAGGCGTGTCTCATGATCTTTGTTATGCTCGGGTATTCCTATGACTCTAACTGGAGCATCCGAAGATGGATCGAAAGATTGCCCAGCCAGGCGATTAATGCTTAGGCGCTACTAAGAAACACTTTATCCAAAGATATTGCCCACCATCAAAGATTTCTAATCAACTCTTGGAGATCCAAAATTTTAAACAAGAAGGCAGACGTAAACTCGTATCAAGCTTTGGGGCCAGATACAACGATCTTCTTTATAAGTGTCCTACCAATGATCTTAATAACGGCGGAAGGTCAAGATTTTCTACAAAGGAAAAATGTAACTACGAGACAGAATCTTTGGATTATCAAGGACCTATCTCGAATATGACTCCTACTACGGCAATTGAAGCCATTCAAAAAATGGCGGACCATTCTCAAAATTGGCACGACGGTGGAAGTAAAAGAAACCAAGGTGGAAGTTTCGACGGAATTGCAGCAATCGCTTCTAGTAAAATTGAAAGCCTCGGTCGAGATATCTTTGAAAGTCGGGAAACCATTCATGCCATTCAAGTGGGTGTGAAAGTTGTGGAGGAGGACATCTTACGAGAAAAATTGTCCTCATATGGACGAAGAGAGGATATCGAAGAAGCTAAAAGTATGGAGAAAATCAACTATTTTTACGGTGACAAGCGAAATGGGTATCGTGGTAATACAACGTGGGCCTTATGGAGAAAAAAGCCAGTCTTGAAGAAACAATTAATAAATTTAAATACGAGTAAATTCGGTAAAACAAAAAGGAGCAAGATGAATGGTTGAAGGAATTCCGGAAAACACGATAGAAACATTTCCAAACACGACTCAACTCTTAAAAACCTTAAATCCATGGTGATAAAGCTCAGCGAAAAAGTAAGAAGGAATAACGATAAACACGAGGAAGGATCTAGACCCGGCTATGGAATGTAAGGTAATTTTATCGGATGGTAACTGAAGGTTCATGACCCGATACGAGTTTAGGGGCGATTTAGTCAGATGAAGTTTACCAGTAACATACCTAATGAGATTCTGGTGTAACCTCATGTTTAACGGCGACAATGGAGTTGTGATGAATAATCGAGGAATCGACAATAATGAATTACGCCGTGCCCGTAACCAAGAATCTGCCATTCACGGCGTAATTCTGGGATACATGGGCGTAGAAAAATTCCTCGACTAGGGCGGATCGAAAAACTCGAGGAACTCTCCACTTGATGATGAAGAAGAAGAGCAGCTTATCACTTCCCGGTGTACTCACATTGCGCCATTCGAGATAAAGAAACCACAAGGGCATGGCCTACATGCAGCCTTTTCCACGAGTATTGCAATGGAGGAGACAATGAAAGAATGGAAGAATGGACATGCCCTCATGTAGCAGAAAGACACGGGATAAATAGGAGGCCGGTAATTTGGCCTTTAAATGAAACATATAGGATTTCTTCAAACACACTAAACCATAATCACTATGGAAATTAACTATGTTTGGAGAGAGAAAGTTCTAGAGAGAGAAAGGGAAGAGAGTTGGGAACTTTAGTGAGAGAAAGAAAAATCTTATTATGAGCTCCAACTCTCTACCTTGGGAGGTAGAGAGTATTTATAGTCATTACATAAAACGCCACCTGACGGGCCGTGGATCGGGCATCGTTGGGTAAAGACCATCCGTCCTCCACGGTGTTACTTAACTGAATACTACTTAACATTAAATAACTACGACTACGAGCTTTCTAACGATTACATATACTTGAGGTGACCGACACTTTAACTACTGGATTTTCCAAATCCTAACAATCTCCCCTAAGGGAGGTCACCTCAAACACACATTAAATTACATATAAAACAAACAGATATAACATTGAGATTGTTCTTAGATTCTTGTTCTGTAGCTCGTAGTCTTTGATTCTTCATATTTGCATGTTTGGATAATGGCAAGTGGAGGTCTTTAAGCTGATCCAGCGTGATAATGAGTTTTGAGCGGCTTTGAGATCATCCACATTAATCTCGACTCATCCATTGTGGTGTTGGTATTATGTGATGTTGTGACTTTTGGACCGACATGCTCACATTCTGGATCATGATTTCTTCTAATCAGAGTAGCGGAAGCTTTCGTTGATTCATGATATTGGCAGGCGTACGTGCGAAGCATGGAGTGAAAATATTCGAGTCATTGATGCACTAATCATGATTTCTTTAGATATGAATGTGTTGTGTGAGCATACGGCTATGTATTGACCGCTTCATTACGATCGGTACGCAAAGCGTCGAGGTGTACCCGCATAAGACAATTAGCAATAAAGCGTCTGAAAGTGTCTTTGATCACTTTCGATGAATTGAGTACACGGCCCACGGTTCCCGTTGATCGATTACAAGTCTTTGCGTGATCGGTATAATTCGAAGAATTTCCTTGTGGGTTTCGCAGTTGCTCTATTTGTTCTCAAACGGAACGCTCAAAGAAGACAACACGAGTGAACGGCGAAATGAGATTCATGATTGATGAAAAGAGATTTGAAAAACAATAGTGTATTGCTCAATAGAAATTGTTTTTGCAATACAACGAAGGTTTTAATGAAAATCAATTATCAATCATAAACACCTTTTATTTTGAGAAATAAGCACACATTCAATGTGCTAAAGAAAAAGTTTTAAGCACAGGCGACGGTTTTCAAAGGTATCCGTCAATCCATAACTTTGAACCGGGATTGATTCAAAAGATTGAATCTCTCCATTGTTTACGTGCAGTTGTCACATGGTTGATCTATTGGATAGATCTCACATGCCACCTACCCGGAGCTTGTTTGATGTTGGCTCCAGAAGGCTTTCCATCTTCATCGTGAATATGTATACATATCACTTAGATGTTATGGCAATACCACAAGGATATTGCGTAGGACTCATAAGATATAATCTCTCTTTCCACATTGTGTGAAGCAGAGAGTCTTCATTGAAAGTGTCCTAAAGAGATTTATAAGATGATCTCGTGGCTCTAGACTCAATTGTGCATATTTGGTTCCTATGGCGGAGACTAGGGAGAGGGTCTCCTTCTTCAATATCAACAATCTCTAAAAGAAAGTCGATAGATTATGTGGGTTCCCCGTGAGAATGAAACAAGCCCTTTTAAGAGGAACTTGAGTGGTTTTGAAAGTTGAAGTGCAGATCGCTCCTTTGGGTCCATGACGTCTTGTCTTCAATACCGATGTTACCTTGGTAACCACCAGTAGTATATGAATTGAACCGGTTTACGCCTAAGGTTGAATAAATGGAGGGCTATTTCTTTTCACCCTTTTCACATTCAATTCTTTTTCATTCTTCAACCCCTTGATTACTACGAGACTTCATTACTAGAACCTTGTTGGGTTTATTCGATTCTAGCTCATCTCGGTCCGCACTCTTCCCATATCTCACTTTTCTCCTTTTTCATCATACCTAAGGACTTCTACACTATCTAGTGGATTGTCCCTGGGTAGATCCCTCCGGTTCTGCGGATCATGGGACCTCAACCTAACCTTATCATCCTTATATCACCATACATAAAGTAAAGTTGGTCTGTCTATTTGGTATTGTTCTTCGCATTGAAACCAATTGAAAACCATTTGAAAATCAATCAAGATACTTGTGATATAGAATCAAAGCATTTTGTATCTTAATTGTTTTGATATTTTAGAAATGCTCCCCTTCAACATATGCATAAAAATGAGAAATTGTTTAGCACATGGAGGAAGAGATCTTTGAAATCGTTAGATTAAGTGAAAGGTCAATCTTTTGATTAACATTTTCTAAAATGATCATCATCACTTCCCAATCAATTTGAGTAGATAAAACATTTTGAGGAAGGATGAGGTTTTCAAAAGTTTGCTCCCCTCAATATGTGCCTCGAATTTTGAAAGAGTTTTGCACATATTAGAGGGAATATGCACTTAGAGACAATTGATCACGTTTCAATAATTTGAGGTTTAAAATAGATGCTCCCCTCAACATGTGCATGGAAAATTTGAAATCGTTTGTCACTTGCGGGGAGGCAAACATGCTAAACACTTATGAAACCATTTATCAATTATCAGTTTAAATCCAATTTAAATCACAAATTCTCCCCGATCACAATTATCAAATCATTTGAGATTTGTGATCTCTGTAGATTTAAATTGATTTTGAAAGCTTTTAAGGAGAATTGTGACTTGTTTATGAAAGCGTTTTAGCGATAAGGATTAGATTTTGAGACTTTAAACTCCATTGATTAAACATGCATAATTATCTTTTGAAAACATAATAATAACCAAGGTCCGGAACCAATTGTGTAACATTTTGTAAAACATTTAGAGTAGACCTTACTCATTTAAGTTCAAATTGTTTGAAAAGAACACTTTTAATTTAAAATCATTCTCCCCTCAATCAATGACGAAAGTTGTTGATTGATGAATTGAGATTTTGACACTTGATAAGTTCTTTTGATTTTCAAAAATAGAGTCGAAGTGTTTTCAAAACAATTGAGTTTTCATAAGATTACAAATATTTTTCAGAGGAATCTTTAGAAGGAAAAATATTTGAAATTAAGTATTTGTCTTGTTGATGACAAATATTTATTTTAGAATCGAGCATTAGGTTTGAAACATGAGATAAAGCATGGCTCGTTTCTTTCTTTAAAAGCGAGGGTTCTTGCTGAAATGTCAAATGATAAACCATTGTTTTAATTTCTCTTCAATTTATTTTTTTTTTTTTTTTTTTAAAACATTAGAACAACATCTAAAGTCCGTGTCATCTCTTTTGAATGAGCACAAAGACCGTAGATATATATCGAATCAAGAAAGAAAATACAGAAAGGACAATATTTTTGAGAATTTTAGAGTTTTCGATTTTTATGGATTTTTGAAAGTTTTATATTTTTCAATTTTCTTTTTTTGGTTTATGTTTTTGTATTTTGTTTTGATAAATATTTACAAAGATAGATGAAGAAAGACCTTTACTCCTCGTCTTCCTCAGAAGGCGTTTGAGTGTTTCGGTTGAAGGCTTTTCAAGCCAAGTCGAGGAAGAATAAACTCAAAACGTTCTCTTGGAAGAGCTTTGGTGAAGATGTACGCTAAGCTGGTATTCGACTTCACAAAATAGAGTTCCACCACACCGTTTTCCACTTGCTCCCTGATGAAATGATGTCGGATGTCAATGTGCTTTGCTCTTGAGTGTTATACGTTGTTGCATGAGAGAGCAATAGCACTTTTATTATCCGGTCTGAGAGGGATTTTGTTGAATTCAAAGCCATAGTCCGATAATTGGGATCTCATCCAAAGGATTTGAGCACAACAAGATGACATGGCTATGTATTCAGCCTCTGTAGAGGAAATAGAAGTACTCATTTGCTTCTTTGAAGACCAGCACAAGCTTATCACCCAAAAGCGAGCACCTCTGGCGTACTTGGGCGTGTATCTTGACATCTGCATGATCGGCATCTGCATAGAACATTAGTGACATATACCGTGTCCCGGGTACCATAGTCCCATATTGATGGTTCCTTGGAGATACCGAAAACCCGTTTAACCGCTTCAAGGTGCTTTTAGTAGGCTTTGCCTGATATCTAGCACACATGCACACAGCGAACAAGATGTCCGTCTGCTAGGCTGTGAGGTACATCAGGGATCCAATCATACTACGATATTTCGTTTGATCTACCATGATCCATGAGTTTTCCTCATCCAGCTTAATCGCGTTCAATCATGGGAGTGTCAGCGGTGTCACATGATACAAATCCAAATTTCTTTAAAATCTCATTTGCATATTTAGATTGATTTATAAAAATGCCTCCGGACTTTGTGAAATTTGTAATCCCAAGAAAAATGACATTTGTCCCATCATTGACATTTGAAATTTGGAACCCATTTCATTTGAAAACGATCACATTCATTGGGGTCGGTCGAGGCAAAGATAATATCATCAACATAAATTTGAACGTGAATTAAATGTTTGCACGACTTCGGTGAACAATGTTGGATCAAGCTGCTCCTTTCTTTGAATCCGATTGGATAGAAGAAACTTTGATAGCGTATCATACCATGCCCTTGGAGCTTGCTTTAAACCGTAAAGAGCCTTCTTCATACGATAGACGTGAGTAGGATGCTCTGGATTCACAAAGCCTTCGGGTTGGTGACGTATCACTTCTTTAAGATCTCCGTTAAGAAAGCGTCTACATCCATTTGATAGACTACCATGTTCTTACTAGCGGCATTAGCCAAGAAGATTCTGATTGCCTCGATACGAGCAGCAGGAGCAAATGATTCTTCAAAGTCAATACCCTTCTCTTGACGATATCCTTTGCAACTAACCTAGCCTTGTTTTTCAACACATCACCATGCTCATCAAGTTTCACTTTGAAGATCCATTTTAGAGCAATGTTCATAGCACAATCTGGGCGGTACTAATTCCCATACATCAAGTCGATCAAACTCATGAATTTCTTCTTGCATGGCATTGAACCGGCAGTCTTCATTCATGGCGGTTTTAATGTCTTTTGGTTCGATTTAGAGAGTACTGAGGAGTTGAAGAAGCACCATAAGGCATCGGTTGCAAGTTGTTTCCATGTGGATCTTTGGCGAGGGGTTTCCAATGATGTTGTCCAATGGGTGATCATGTGTCCATTTTCTAAGGTGTTCATGTGGTTGTTGTTGAGGAATTGAAGTAGCGAGTCGATATCTCGATGAAGAAGGTTCAGGATGATGATTAGGGAGCAAAGATATTTTCAAATGGAGCATCTTCGGGAGTAGCAAAGGGATTAACTTCTTCATTGATGCCCGAAACAATTCCATGATGTACATTTGATGATTAATGATTTGTTGATGAGAGCAAGTGATCAGCGGCGAAAGCTTCTTGACTTAATGATATTGAGACTGAAGGGTTCACTTCATTCACGGGGATATGGCAGCTCCTCGGTTGATGGAATTGACATTTCATCACATTGGTTCATAGTGTTCATCAAACATTGGATCAAACAATTTCTTTAAATCATCTTCGGACGGAGGTACATATGGAGTTGCGAGGAAATGAGTTTGGTACAGGGATGAACCAATGGGTGTTTTTGAAGTCTGGTCCATAACTGGATTGTCCAGAGCCATTTGACCGGTCCACTCATCAAGCGTAACGTGAATTGTTTCCATGATAATTTGGGTTCTCTTGTTGTAGATTCGGTAACCTTTCTTGTTTGGTGCATAACCAACAAAAACTCCAATATCTGCCTTTGCTCTTAGTTTACCTAAGTCTTGACCATCATTAGTTGGATAACACAATGCACCAAACACACGAAGGAATGAGAGATTAGGTTTCTATTGTGGACAAGTTCATATGGAGTTTTTCCATGAGCAGTGTGAATTAGGGACCGATTTTGTGTATAGCATGCAGTGGCAATGGCTTCAGCCCATAGAAACATTGGAACCTTTGAGTAAATCGGCATTGTTCTTGCGGCTTCCACAAGAGTTCGATTTAGTCTTTCAACTACACCGTTCTGTTGAGGAGTTCGTGGAACACTTCTTTGATGAGTGATTCCAACACTTTCATAAAACTCACTAAGTTGTTTATTAACAAAACTCAGTTCCATTGTGCATTCGGATGATTAAGCGGTTTTGTTAAGTCGAACACAACTGCTTTTGATAAGTTTGATGATGATATCTGGAGTTTCATCCTTTGTCCTTAGGAACTTAACCCAAGTGAATCGAGAGTAATCATCAACCACAACTAACACACATTTCTTCCCAAAGATATTTACGCACTCTCATGGGTCCACATAAGTCCATGTGGATTGTATGAAGAACTTCATAGCGAGTTTGTAGGTTTAGGTTTGTGGGCATACTTCTTGCTTTTTTTCCCAATTGGCATCTTTGAACAAAGATGATCCTTTTCATACTTTAGTCTAGGTAAACCTACAACTAAGTCCTTTCCGGAGAGATCATTGATGGTGTCGAAGTTCAAGTGATTGAGACGACGATGCCATAACCATGACTTGGTTTTTGAAGCCTTTGACAACAAACAAATTGGAGAAGACTTCATCATGTCTTCGATAGAGATGGTATAAAGGTTAGAACCACGAGTACCTCTTAATAATTCCACACCGTCAAGTTCTCTAACGAAGCAAGTATGTTTTCTAAAGGCTACTTCTAGATCGGAATCACGAATTGACCAAAACAAATTATGACCAAGACCTTCCACATAATATACCCTGGAGATTACACTTTTGCCAACTACATTATCACCATAACCCATAATTGCTCCAAAATGGTCGTTCCCGAATCTAACAGCCCTGATGAATTTACTCACGAAGTTCATGAGCAGCGACCGGTCTCGGTCATATGCTTGGAACAACTGAGTCCAGTACCACAGAAGCGATTTGAGCGATCTGCGCAGTTGAACACGACAAGAATGGATAACTGGATAATTGGGATCCCCATGCAAGAATGGGTTCCACTTGGTTAGTACTTGATGATTGGAACACCCACATCAGAAATAGAAACATCCATATCAGAAATAGAAGCAATGGAATCATTATGAATAGATGCAGTATTAGTGTCCGTATTTGACCTATTCAAAGTATGTTCACTTCTTAAGGGAATAGTTCTACCGGTAGGCATCCATTTTCTAGTGGGCATTGTGCGATTAATATTATGGCCAAAAGTATCCATTGATAACCTATCTTACTAAATGTTCTTTCTGTGGGTTTCCACTGTTTTCTAACTTTCTTTCGTTTTTGCCTTCTAGCCTTCTTAGCATGATTTTTTGCATTAACAATTTCAACTGGGCATTTGACAGCATTAGACAAATCATTCATACCACATTCAAGATTAGTAAAAGGAAACCACACAATCATCATTACATGTTTTGCCAAAAGTAGTAGAATTCGCATTAATTACTGATGCGGCTTAAAGCTAACACTAGAATCAACACGATTCGTTTTATTCAAATTCTCCTACTAGGTGATCTTCTACTTTCTTCCAATGCACATTCTTAGCTTGCTAGGTCCTATCATTCCTTGTATTGTCTTGAGACTTTGACATGCTCGCTTTAATGTTTGATTACTCTGTAGAGGGAATGGGAACATTAGTTGGTTTTGCTACTTTTTTCCTTTCTTGTTTTGATGTGCTGGGATGTGAACTATTTGAAGCGATTACTGAAGTTCACTTTCTTAACACTAGAGTCTTTGGGATCTGAACTGCTTGAAGGCATACTAAGGTTCACATTCATAACATTTGGCATTGAATGAGTTGCATACTTGGCACTAGGCATGGAACAAGGTATCAAAGGATTGACTTGTTCACCTAAGGTTTTAGGGCATATTGTAATTAGGCATTCTAGAAGTTCTTGAGATCGTTTGGAATATAAGCATGCATGGCCTAATTGCATTATCAAGTGGTTTCTCTAATTATCCTCTTCACAATCTCACGAAGACATTCTAGGCTATCCTTAAGGTATAAGAAATATGTTTGAATAGCAAGTTTGTTATTCCTAAGATGAGGAGGAACATATTTTATAGACAAAGCATATTTATTCTGAGACATGCACCTTTGAAGCACCATTCTCTCCATTGGTCATGGCATTTTCCCTTTACGACTCTTGATTCTCAATTTCTTTTTGAAATGAAGTTATTTTTTCATTATTTTTGTTACGAGTGACTTTTATTGAATCAATAACTCTTTGAAATGACGTTTAACCTTTTCATTTTCTTCTAGAAAACTCTCATTTTCCTTTTGTAAAGCATTAACTAAGTTTTGAAGATGAAAATTTTGAGAATTCTGAGAATCTAAAGGAGGAGGCATTTGGGAGCTAGTCACATTGTTCTTTTCACCCTTGAGAAATTTGGGCTTTCAACTTTCTGATCGTGTTACAATGAGCTTGAATCTGTTCATCACGCTTGTTTATTTCAAAAGCGCATCAAACTCTGGAACATTCGTGGATATCTTGATGTTTGAGGTTTTAACATTTTCTTTGAGATGTTGATATTTAAGTTGTAAATCAAAATGTTCAACTTCTAGTTTAGAAAAATGTTTTACCAAATTATCGTGATCATCTCGATCAATTTTCTCATTAGTTTAGAGTTTTTGATTTCAAGCTCAATGACACGATCATGGGAGACTTTAAGAGCAACAGATAATTCATGAAATTGAGAAGCATTAATGGAGCAATTCGTGGCAGTGTAAAACACATCTTGAGCAATACATTTAGAAATAAGATTCTCATTCAAAGTATGCAAGTTTTTCCTCTCAATCTCATTATATTTTAATGCTCGCTCATAGTCACTAACCTCAACTATCATTGCATCAAATTCCTTTTTTATTTCTTTAATATCGAATCAATATCCCTTTTTAAGACTCTCCAAATGATCTTTTAGTTGTTTAAAGAAAGGCATGACCTCAGTTAAATAACATTCTTTTGTTTGCTCAAAACCCCTTTCCCTTTCTGTTATCCCGAGTGGGTGTGATCCTTTTCTTACAAGTTTTCTCAAAATCGACAAATAGTTGAAGAATAACATATTGGGTGATTAAGGTCTTGCTCTTAGTGGCAATAGTTCTAGGAACTAAATGCATTGGTGAATTTGGAGGATACACACGATTTGCAGCATTTTCCTAAAGGGAGAGTTTGTTACAAAAGATTTTCTGCTTTTTGCTTATCCATATCTTTTTCCAAAAAACTTGAGGGGTTAATTGAGTTTGAGGCTTAAACATGTTAAAGGAGATCCAATTTTCCTTAGTGTAATCATGAGGTTTGATGGTTATGTTTTTCTCTTTACATATAGGGTTGTTGAGTTTTTATTCATTTTCTCCCTAGTGACCTCATCTGATTTCTTATCTTCCTCAGTGCACTCAGTAGCAACTAGGTTTGTCTAGGCTTAAGGATTTCATTGCCATCATAAATTACCTTATGAGCAGTTCTAGCCTTTTAATGACCTCTGGATTTGGTTCCTCAACAAGGGAATGCTATGCTTATCGCTTAAAACTCTATGCTTAGTGATCAAGTGTGCAATCTGAATGGTATTCCTTGTGCGTATTAACTTATTTTCAAGCTTGTTTTTCAAAGTTTTTAGATTGGAAAATTCATTCAAAAGTTTTGATTCCTTAGCATTGAATTCTTGCTTAAGCATTTTAACATTTTCTTGAAGTTCTTGTTTTTGCTTAGCAGTTTTAGAAAGCTTTTCTTGTAAGGAGTTTAACTCTTGTTTTAAGACTTCTTCTCTAAAGTTACTTTTTCTAATAACTGTATGCATTTGGGCATCCATCTCCTGCTCCGCGAGTAGTTAACTCAAACTTAGCACGTTGTTCATAAATGGCAACTCGTTCTTTATAGGCATTAAGTTGAGAGATAACAGAATCATCAGGGGCACATGCAGTGTATTCATCAAAAAGATAGTCATCAATGACTGCAGAAGATGCATCACTTGGTACTACCTCACTTTCACTTTGTTTCACATATAGATCATATGGGACAACATTGATATTACCCATATTTTCAATATCTGACTCAATAGTTTCAGTTGATTGTACTTTGTCATGCATCTTTTGCACATCAGCATCATCATATAGTTTTAATACCTCATAAATGAGTTTGTCTTTGGATGGACCAGCTTGTGGTGATGAAGAGACTTTTGGAGAAACCATTGGAGAAATGCTAGCCATGAAAATGGTTTGTGCAGTAGGTTCATCATCAACGTCAGAGTCGTATGCATCACAATCAGAGACTTGAAAGGCATTCGATGATTGTGCCTATCTCCTGAATTGGTGCTCATCCACATCGCATCATATGTCTTAGCATTCCCTTCGGCAAGAGAAACAACAACTCTTCTTCATCCAACGCTGCACCATTATCCTGAGCTTGAATAAGCAACATCTTATCCTGAAGTACTGCGGTGCGAGGGCTTTGGCGATGTGCAGTTCCTTGAAATGTGTCCTCACCTCCACGGTTGTAACACTTGATTGGCTTAATTGTCACGATTTCCATTCCTTCCCATTCGATTTGCCACATAGCCTCTACCAACTCCACCTCTTCCTTGTTCATACTGCCTTTCTTGAACTGGTTGTACTATAACTTTCCCATCTCTGACATAAAGTGGCTTGATTGTGTGGATTAAATCTTTGTGCGAGGTTGTTGTTGGTGTGTGGGAGAGAGTTCATGTTTTGACAAATCAGGAGAGCCAGTTGATTAATGAAGTTACCCACGTGTGCATCAGCATCAGCTTGTTTAAACATAGGATCGGGAATGAGTTTGTGAGTGCCATCACCCATGGGTATAACTTGTGAAGCTTTAGTGGTAATCCTAATGTTTGAGTAGAAAGCATTTGAATCATTTGATGAGCTTGTCTCTCCCTAGTTGGTTTTGAACTGATCAAGAATCCTTTTTTCAAACATAGCATGTCTCTCATTCTGAAGAAGGAAGGCATAGAGTTGCTCATAGTTTGTATTCTTCAATCCTTTGGTTAGCTTCACAGAGGTGACAAACTTGTGCCATTCGGGATTCATGTTGTTCACAAACTTTGAGTTCAGCTGAATGTTTGGCATAGTCATTATGATGTTTCTCATGTCATTAACAAGCTTGTGGAATCTCATGTAATACTCATAGACACTCTCATCTGGTTTCATTTTGAAGTGCTCAAATTCATCATAGAGTTGTGATTCTCTGTCTTCCATAGTTAATTCAGAACCAGAAAGAAGCATCTTGACATTATCCCATACAGCCTTTGCTTCAGTGTTGTGATTGATAAGCTTGTAGATGTCTTTTGGAAGACCTTGAAGTACGATGTTAGAAGCCCTGATATCAGCATCGAATCTCTTTTTCTCCTTATCATTAAGTTCATCATACATCTTTGGTCTGTCTAATCCATAGATCATATTTCCATCTGCAGTATTTGTATCAATTAAGTCTCTCGTAGTCTCAACTCGATAAGGTCCTTCATCGATTGACTTGAGAATGTTGACTCTGTTTTCTTTTCCCAAACAGTACAATCGGATTCTTTGAGCCCATGAATCATATCGGTTCTGTCAAGCATAGGTGGACGAGTATCTGACCCAGCTGCTTGAACGTCCTCAGCTACGAAGAAACAATAGTAGGAACGATGTTTGCCATGATTACAAGTTCTACGGGATTTTACAATTCTTTGATTAAACCGGGAAATTGATTCTTTCACCGGATTTTACTAAACCAAAAGAACAACCGTAAGAATGTAACACGAAGAAGTGACAAATCTAAATTGACAAGTAGCTGAACACTCAACACGCTAGTAATCAACTCGCTAAACAACCAACTCACTCAAAGGAACAAGTCGCTTAAGGAATCAACTAGCTAAATAGCCAAGTCACATTAATATCAACTCGCATAACCACAGTCAACTCGCTTGATGCAACAAAGTAAGCTAAATAGCCAACTCGTCAAGATATACGCACTTAACACAATCAACTTTCGTTTAAAGAAGCAAGTCGCTTTAGGAATCAACTCATTTGAATAGCAAGTCGAAAGCAGACACAACTCGCTAACCACCAAGTTGATTAAAGCTCGCTAAATGGCCAAGTCATATAACAACTTCGCATCCAGTAACAAAGAAGCAATCGCTTTGAAGAACAAAATATCCGAGACACAACTCGCTTAGTACAAAGTTCAAAAATACCAACTTTATCAATCAAAAACAACCAAACCACAATGATTTAAGCCTTCCAATTCAAAACATAAACACATATGATGATCCTAGACACAAAAGTACAAGCAAAATTCAAACTTTAACACTAGAATTAGTCCAAATGAATCC
>OU343225.1:299423196-299477579 GCA_910596185.1 Chrysanthemum makinoi
AACTCTTCTAAACACTTAATACCCCAAAAACTTTATGAAATCCACCAAAACAAAGAGCATGAAAGATGAGTGATCAAACCATGGCTCTTGATACCAATTGAAACATATAGGATTTCACAAACACACTAAACCATAATCACTATGAGGCGTTAACTATGTTTAGAGAGAGAAAGTTCTAGAGAGAGAAAAGGAAAAGAGTTGGGAACTTTAGTGAGAGAAAGAAAAATCTTATTATGAGCTCCAACTCTCTACCTTGGGAGGTAGAGAGTATTTATAGTCATTACATAAAACGCCACCTGACTGGCTATAGATCAGGCATACAGTGGGTAAAGACCCGTCCGTCCTCCACGGTGTTACTTAACTAAATACTATTTAACATTAAATAACTACGACTACGAGCTATCTAACGATTACATATACTTGAGGTGACCGACACTTTAACTACTGGATTTTCCAAATCCTAACATTAAAGATTGGTACGCAATTCAATTTGGGAATGCCAAGATCAATCCAAATCTTCTTATGAAGCTAAAATTTGATTACGCGAAGCACATTGAAGAGGCGAGACTAATAATGATATACTCTGCACAGAAGAGCATTTAAATGAAACTGACAACATAGAACTACTTTGCCTTTGGTGCGAAAAAGTAAAATCCCCTGGGGAAATTTTCTAGGCATCATGCAACCCGTATGACGATATGTGTGATGGTGGAAGCAACTATGGAAGATTAGGAAAAGATGAATTCTTTTGGTCCTCAACCAATGACAAGGAGTGAACGAGTTTACCTTGAATAATAGACAACCCGGGGTTTGATAGTTGGGTAAAAATTAAGTATGGGCATGTGGACACATTAACAAAAGATAAGATTTGGAAGGAATACATGGATCAAGAAAATTCTAACGACAAAAGTAGCGAAAATACGAGTAAAATAACAATTGACATGGACATAGAGCGGGTGAGTAATGATAAAGAAGAATGCAAACGCGTTCTAGTGGAGAATTTCCTCGATGAAGAATGGTTCAAAAGGGTAACTGATTCGATGACGATGATATCGAAGGGATGCTAGATTACCTTGAGATGCAAGGAAATGAAGAGTTCAGCTGATCCAGATGGCCGAAGTTTACGAGCAAAGAAGGTGCAAGCTCCTGGGGATACCCTACAAAAGACCACCCCTATTATAGTAGAAAAATACGAATTCACTCGCTACCACCTAGGTCCGGAGGAGAAGTGCAATAAGTCCGAAAGATCGAAACCATTGAATACCTCCGGCCTTTTCTAATGTTTGCATGGATGAGGCACAATTTGATGATGGATATTGAAGAAGTGGGGCAAGCTCAAAGACCCCCATAGGAGCCCCTTGAGCTCTGAGTCTAACTTAAAGACTTCGTTAATAAAGAAAAGTGCTCTTTAGGGGAGACAACCCGAATTATCCTTTCTTTTGTTTTATTTCCTTTCTTTGGGTTTTGTGTTTTCTAACCATTTTTGCAGGAGACAATGAAGTAATTACTGCTGTAGTTTGTTGATCTAAAACAGAGTTACGGCGTAACTCATCTTGGTGATACGCGTAACCAACATTTTAGCAGCAGAATTCTTGACGCATTACCAATTACGGCGTAATACCAAATCCGATGGTTAGTAACTATCCTTCTCAGCCATACCAGGTTTTGAAAGTTACGGCGTAACTCTATTATTGGAGTTACGACGTAACTCTCCTCTGCTTTAATTCTTTCATTTTAAAACACGGTAACCTTGTATTAGTTTTTAAATGAACTTTGTGGGTGTGTTCCTTGTAAACCCTCACGAGACTTCACTCATCCACTTGGGACACCAAGTGGTTTCAAAGGCTTGTTGCATGCTTCGCAAATGCAACGTGATTCATACTGTGAAAGTGAGTTAGGTTTATTTTTCATTTTATTTTTTTTCTTTTTAGAATTATGCTTGTCGGTATTGTGATTTCAGGGATTGAAGTTTGCTCATGACGCTTTAACGAAGGCACAATCCTTTCTCGTGGGCCTTCTTCTTTTTGGAGCAAATTTATGGGAAGTTCTCGCTCTAATTCTACCTTTCTCTTCACCTTTATTTTAATGCCTAGTACAAAAGGGACTTTCTACAATTCAAGTGGGGGGACGGGAGTAGAATTATCTCTTGAACATTATTTCGCCCTCATTTTTCTAGTTTATTTTGAAAAATTATGCCATTTTTTATATTTTGACATGTTTTTCCGAACCTAACTAGATTAGATCTTAGCCGAGCACATACAACCCTTGATATTACATGGTGAGATTAGCCTTATCCATTTCCTATATTTTACCCAAATCCACCAAATTATGAGTGTGCCGGTAGCTTGTAAACTTTAAAACTTGGCCTTTGCATCATTTCGAGACCATAGACGAGGTATGTTGAGTTAGCTCGATGTATTTGGACTTTTCAGTTTTAGAAGGCAGTATTATAGGATTATCACCCAAACAGCCTACCATTGTGAGTCTATCAATTAATCACCTCGACTTTTCAGGCCCCATGTGAAACCCTTTTGTTGCACTCCCTTTAGTGCAAGATACCCCTAGATACACCCTTCTGAGCCATTCCTTTCATTTTGTTACCCTAATATATTGTTTCGCTACACCCTTACACCTTAGCCTACCCTGTAGTCTTTATTTGTAATTGGGAAGTCATCATTTGCCTAAGTTCAAGGTTCAAGTGGAAAGGTTTGGAAATCACGCTTTCATCGACAACAATTATGAAGATCATTGAAGACCCCCCGAATTCCCATTGTTCATCTCAAGTGGGGGGATGTTATGTTATCATGTATGTTCGAAATAAAATAAAATAAAATAAAATAAAAAATAATTGATTCAGTTATGATTTTGTAAAGTGCGATGTTATAAGCACTATAGTATGAGCTTTATTTTTTAGTATCGAGGAGGCCACCTCGGTCACATTTGAAGATTGAAGTTGGAGTAATACCAACTGAAGAAAAAAAGGTAGTGTGCCCATCACGACGTCCTCTAATGACACATCTACCTTGCATTTCATGATCCGGTCTCTAGACTTCTAAGCTTGAACTTTGGGCGGATGGTAAGTGGTGATGACTTATTTATAGATATAGACTACCTGCTTGTTTTTCATTTTACACCAATTATACATCCCATGTCTTATCCTACCATTTAGTCATGAAGCATGTCTAGGTGATGCAGCGAGCAATCTTTGGTGTCTTGGCCATGGATTTGGTCATGTATCATTGATTTTGTCTACTTCGCCGTGACATGTTAGTAATGACGAGTCACCCTTAACCTTTGTCGTGACTACCCATATTGCCTTCGAGAATTGTTTAGCCCTTAACTCCAGTGGTGGAGATTTGTGTAACCGCCAAGCTTATGATAGAATACACGCTATGACTATGCGATTGAGTGATCACCCCGAAATTGACACTTAAAATAGTTGAGAGATTTGAGTGTTTGTTCCTCTTTCGCGAGGTGTTCGGCTTTGTTTTATTCTAGCATAAGGGATTTGTAAACTCATATTTTCCAGGTTTTGGAAGATATCTTGTAGGATCGTTATATTTATTGTGTTGATGATTCGGGTGGTCTTGGATGATCAAAATACATGTTTGCCATATTTAGAGAGAGAAAGATAGAGAGGGTGTTCTTGCTAGAGACTTGGTTCTCAAATGTGAAAGGTTAGATTCAATGAGAAGCACCACCCCTTCCATGGATGGAAGGGGTATTTATACTTACACAATACACGACCTCCTATCGGCCTATAGATCAGGTATACAGTGGGTAAAGACCCGTCCTTCCTTCACGGTGTTGCTCTAAACTAAACTACGCTACAAACTAACTGATAAACTATTAAACAACGTAAATAAAGACAAGTCTACGAGCTAACTTATGCTAGATAATATTTGGGGTGACCGACACTTTAACATGGAATTTCCAATTCCTAACAATCTCCCCCAAGGGAGGTCACCCCATGAAATACATTTTGCATCCTAGCATTCTTTCTTTGTCTTTGTTCTTGAGCTCGTAGACCTCGATTCTTCAATTTCGCAATCTTTGTGCATTAGTAGCGATTCTTCAAAGTCCGCATTGATTTGTACTTTAAGTGGAGGCCTTTAACCGATCCACATCTTTGATGATCTTCGAGCTTTCTTTGAGATCATCACCCGCAGTAAATCTGGATCACCCTTTATTGTGTTGCCATCATGTGAAGTTGTGACTTTTCGGACCGACATGCTCACACATTGAATCATGACATCTTTCCATCGAGTAGCGGAAGCCTTACCTTGGTTCATGATATTTGCGGCAGCGAAGCGAAGCATAGCATGAAATATCGAGCCAGTTATGTAGATATGCACCGTTATGATTTCTTTAAATTAAGTGTGGATGCTTGTGAGCATGCGGCTTTGGATTGACTCCTCAATTCGATCAGTTTGCAACCGTCCAAATGTACCTGCAAACAACAGTTAGCAATAAAACACACGAAAGTGTCTTTGATCACTTTCGTTGAATTGAGGTACACGTCCCACGGTTCCCGTTGATCAGATACAAAGTACGCCTGTGATCGGTAGGATTCCTAAGAATCTCCTTGACAGGTTTCGAAATGTTCTAGCCGTTCTCAAACCGGAACGTCTCAAAGAAGACAACACGGAGTGAGTGAACCAGCGAATTGAGATTCACTAATTGATGAAAAATTGATTTGAAAACAATCGCGTATTGCTTAGAAGAAAGAGTTTTGCAATACGACGAAGGTTTTATGAGAAAGATCAATTTTCAATCAAAAATACTTTTTGTATTTGAAAAGAGTACACATTCGACGTGCTAGAGAAAAGAAGATTTGCACATCGAACGGTTTTTCCAAAAGTATTTTTTCAATCAGAGATACTTTTTGTGTTTGAAAACATGAATACACATTCGATGCGCTAGAGAAAAGAAAAGATTTGCACATCGAATGGTTTTTCCAAAAGCATCCGTCAATCCATTTCCTGGACCAAGGTTGATTCACGAGTAAATCGCCCCATCGTTTCTATCCAGTTGTCACATGGTTGATCTATTGAATAGATCTCACATGCCACCTACCAGGAGCTTGTTTGATGTTGGCTCCAGAAGGCTTTCCATCTTCATCGTGAATACTTTTACATACCACTCAGATGTTCTGGCAATACCACAAGGATAATGCGTAGGACTCTTAATATATACTTACTTTCCACATTGTGTGAAACAGCAAGTCTTCAAGAATAGTGTCCTAATGAGATATTGTAGATGATCTCTTGGCTCTAGACTCAATAGTGCACATTTGGTTCCTATGTCGGAGACTAGGGAGAGGGTCTCCTTCTTCAATATCAACAATCTCTAAGAGAAAGTCGATAGATAATGTCGGTTCCCCGTGAGAATGAAACAAGTCCTTTTAAGAGGAACTTGAGTAGCTTGGGAAGTTTAGTGCAGTGCGTCACTGGGTCCATGACGTCTTGTCTTCAATACCAGTGTTACCTTAGTAAACACTAGTAGCATATGTATTGAACCCGGTTACTGCCCTAAGGTTGAATTATTGGAGGGCTATTTCTTTTCACCCTTTTCTCATTCATTCTTTTTCATTCTTCAACCCCTTCAGTGCTTACCAATACTTCATTACTAGAACCTTGTTGGGTTTATTCCAGTACTAGCTCTGTCTCAGTCCGCACTCTTCCCATATCTCACTTTTCTCCATTTTTCAATATACCTAAGGACTCTACACTATCTAGTGGATTGTCCCTGGGTAGATCCCTCCTGTTCTGACGGATCATGGGAACTAATACCTAACCTCACCATCCTTATAACTCCATGCATAAATTAAAATGGTCGGTCTTTTGGTACAGTTCTTTCCTTTATGAAACCATTTGAAAAATCATTTGAAAAAACAATCAAGGTACTTGTGATACGAGATCAAAGCATTTTATACCTTAATAGTTTTGATCAGTTTAGAAATGCTCCCCCTCAACATGTGCATATGATTTAAATTCGTTTGGCACATGGAGGCAAGAGTTCTTTGAAATAATTTCTTTGAAATAATTTCTTGATCACAATTTCCTTAGAAAAAGCCATTTGAATTTCTTTGGTAAAATTCTCCCCCTCAATATGTGCATAGGATATTTGAAATCATTTTATCACATAGAGGCAAGAGTTCTTTTGAAGCACATCCACGATCACAAAAGCCATTAAGAAAACCATTTGCTCCCCCTCAATATGTGCTTCGAGATTTGAAAGCGTTTAACACATATGAGAGAGCAGCCTGCACATTTTCATCAAATCGATCATCATTTATCAAATTTCATTATTAAATCACAAATTCTCCCCCGATCAAAAATGTCAAACCCTTTGAGATTTTGGATCTCAAGTGATTTAATTAGGTTTATTAAAACATGGGAGAATATGTGCCTGGTTTAAATACTCATCTTGTTTTTGGATAAATCCTCCTCCTCAACATGCGCATTGTATATTTGAAATCGTTTGGCACATGGAGGCAGGAGTGCGTATAAAAGGACTAAAACCAATTCTATTTAAACAGATAAGAGATTTAAATCACGATCTCTCCCCCGATCAAAAATTTCAAACCAATTGAGATTTTGGATCCCGATTGATTTAAATCATTTAGAAAATTTTAGGGGAAAGACGTGGCAAGATTTAATTTTTGAAAGATGACAGATAGGACCAATTATAGACATTAAAGATTATTAGTGTTAGGTATGATAGTTTTTTAGAGACCTTTAGGTAAAATAAAACAATTTCACAATCAAACAAGAACAGAAAAAATTTCATTTAGAAAGATCTTGATTCTAAATAAAATCATACCATGACATAACATTAAATCTTTAGATCACCATTTTATATTGTACAAAACGGAACTTTTGTGAAGAAATATCGTTTGAAAATATTTTATTATAAATCACTCTCCCCCTCAATCCATGATAGTAGTCGATGATTGAGTGACTTAAGTTTTGATAAAATGAAGTCTGGTGATTTTCAAAATTTAGTTCAATATATTTTCAAAACTATATTTTTCCATTTTCAAAACAATTTAATCAAAAAAAATTTCAAAATTGTTTAGAAAAGGTATTCTGCACAAAGATACGTTAGGTGGTTGAGAAGCTTCTGTTGTTGCTGTAGGGTTTGGAAGAAAAACCATCTTCTGATGCAGTGAGACTTCTTCTTACGTTGCATTTTGAATGCCAACTTATGTCAAATTAAGCTATGTTTCTTCAATCACTTAGAAGAAAACCATCTGCTGATGCATTGAGACCTCTTATGTTGCATTTATGCCAACTCTCCATGGAAGTCCAATTAAGCTCCGTTTCTTCATTTGTCAACCCAGGAAATAGTTACCCTTTCCTTTCGGCATCCAGTCTTCTTCAATTGTGGGATCCGGATCGGGAACATTCTTTTATACCAATATACCTGCATATGTTAGTGAACACACATACAGATATATGGTGGTCGACATCACCCAAAACAGCAATCGACTAATTCAAGTCAATTCAACATATCAATCAGTTCATATAAGGCATGGGAATAATGTTCATCAATCTATAATCATCTAAACCTAACTGTCACATCCTAGAAACCTAGTCCTTCAACATAGGCAATTATATTTATCAGATAAGCACGTAGGATGATTAAGAAAGCCCGTTAGATGATGTAAATATGAAAAATATTCTTCCCCTCAATCAATGACTATTTTTCTTGAAAAGTTTTAAAAGCGCTGAAGTCATCGATTGAGTTTTTGTAATTTTATGAAAACTCTGAATCTGATTGTTTTTAAAGCAACTCATTTTCCACCATTTTTGAAAACAACAAATATTTTTCTGAAGAATTTTAGACGGAAAAACATTTGTGTATGAACAGCAGTCCTTCGACATACTTTCCTCAAATAATTTTAGGATAAGTGCACGAAATATTTGAAAATCGGTTTAGCGCAACACTTTCCTTTCTTGAAGAACGGGTTGCTATCTGAATAATAGCAAGCCATGGTTAAAGCGCGGGTTACAGTCTGAAATAACTGCAAGCCATCATTTGAAGCCCGGGTTACAGTCTGAAATAACTGTAAGCCATATGATTTTTTGACATGTTTAGAAAAGAATATTTACACCTCCTGCTCGAACTTCATCTATGATCCCGTGCCATTATTGAATGACATTTCTAAGACCGTAGATGTTATCGATACCAGAAGACATGTCTAGAGAAAACATATTTTTGGTATTTTTCAAATTTTCGGATTTTTATGGGTTTTTGTTGATTTTATATTTTTCTATTTTGTTTTTGTTGGTTTTCTATTTTTGTATTTGGTTTTTTTTTTTTTTTGATAAATATATACAAAGATAGAGAAGATGATATAGTTAAAGAAGATGATGATACGAGTACCGAGATAAGGATATCGAACAGCACGTCGTAGAAGATAGAAGTCATCAACTCTTAAACATTCACCACCAAAGCTTCCAGGGCTCTTGAATCGAAGAAAGAAATTGAACCAACTGAAAGTGAGACTTTGGCAGCTTCCCCCCAAACCAAAAATCCTTATGTAGAGCAGATTCGAAGCTCTATTTCAAGCTTGCTTTAGCCAGGTGCACAAAGAAGCACACCATTATCATAAACCCAGCTGCTCCTTTTAAGAATAATCACCATGATTCTTCGTTCGAGGCTATATCATCCAATAGAACAACAGCAATGTATCATCCCACATTTAAATGATCTTCTCAAATTTCCTTTCCACTGAAGTCTGAAACGATCCATTCCAAAAGGTGTCAAGAGAACACTTCCCCCGTGTAGTTGAAATGATGCAGTCCGTCTCTTAGTATAATGCTCAAGAACTCTCCCAAATACACTTCATAAGGGGAATGAAGAACACCTTCCCATGTTCACATTTTTCTTCCCTGATGAACGTGTATGAAGCTCAAGAACCCGAAGTACACCAATATCCAAGAACTCTCCCGAATACACATCATGCCCGGAGAGAAAAACACCTCCCCAATGTTTGTGGTAAACAATGGCTTTCTTCCCTGATGATCGTGTATGAAGCTCAAGGACCCAACGTACACACATTCCCCAAAGAGAGAACAACCGATAACATTGAAGAAGCAGGCCGAATAACACGATTATCTCTACGGATGACGATCTCTGCGGATGTCAACTCCGGAATAAGTGATTATATCTCTGAATCACCGATTAAGCCCTCAAGTGAAACAATTTGAGCCCAATGTACACAATTCTCTCTCCCCTGATGATTGCGATAACATCGAGATCATCACACACCAGTGTACCTCTTTTATCTTCAAAAACTTTCTTTAACATCACTTCCCCCACGTCGTTGGAATAATAACACTAAACGCCTTGATGAGTAAAACCTTGAGTTTCACTGCGGTCATGACATTTGTTTTCCCGGGATATCTTCAATTACTTAGAAGAATTAAGTTCATCAAGTTTACTCGCCATGAGTCAAACCTTGAGTTTCTCTGCGGTAATAACATTTGTCTTCCCGGGATATCTTCAATTACTTAGAAGTATTAAGTTCATCAAGTTTACTCGCGTTTAAATGCTTGTCTCCTTACCCCTTGCTGGTTTTCGACACTTCAGAATCAGCAACTCTTTGTAAGTCCGTATACTAGAAATATTTTGGGAAGAACATCATTAGCTCGGATGTATGTGAGAATCAACTTCTTTGAAGAATAACGTGAGCAAGTCTAATTAGGGATTAAATTTGGCATTTCAATCTCTCCCAATTAGTGCTCTCCCCTGAACCGACAATCTGTTTGATAACAGCCCAGATTAAGAAGAAGTCTTTAGATCGTTAAATGCAACTCGTCTTTAGTCTTTTAACATGTAGCAGAAAATGTAGAACAAACTGTAGACTCGACCTTCTTCAAGATTGTCCAGTTGGGGATTAGATAGTCAACATCTTCAACTCACCCAAAACACAAGAACATCACCAAAAAGCATCCCAATTAACTTACATCTTGCAAATCCCTTTAATTAAGATCCCTCCCAATCAAACAAGAACATAAAGATGTTCATCAAGGAAATCATCAAATCAGCCCTTGAGCGAACACACGAAATGGTAACACCAAGCAAACAATCACATCAAACAAGAACATAAGGTTGTTCGGAATCATCATGTTGATGTGCACGTGAAGCATTAACCAGAAGCACTTTGTCAATAAACTCATATCAGCTTGTGAAGATGTCAACTAACGGCTCTTAGAAGAAACGCCATGTAAAGATGACCCGATAAGAAGAAGCTCGGTTCTTACATGAGTTTGGAGCCGTTTGACCAATTATTCTCAGATAACAATCAACCATGCAGTAAATTCACACTTCTTCTCCCCCTCAAGAATTGCATACGGAGTTGCCATTCTTGATTAAACAAGTGATTATCATCTAAATGTATTCTATTCACACTTCTCCCCCGCAAAATTAGCACTTGATGTCACCATCGTCATTATAGTTGAGCAAGCGGAATAAGAAAACAATCAACAGTAGCCCGGTTCACTTGATGACTAAAGCACATGGAAAAAGTATGAAGCATGTTGATGAGAATGGTCATAATAAGAAGATTTCTCTTCTTCAGAAGATAATGCGCACTGAAGCATACACATTTCTTTTCTTTAGGGAACGAGGCATGAACTGTTGTGTTCATACGTCATAAGATGATTTCTCTTCTTTTTAAGATAAAGCACACTGAAACGTACACTTTTATTTTCTTTAGAGAACGAGGCTTGAACTGATGTGTTCAAACGTCATAATCTCTCTCTCTGAGAACAACTATTCAATCACCATTATCATTCAGTAGGCTCTTTGTAGTGACAGCTGAAGGAGATAACCCAATATGATGAATTTGACCCTGAAGTAAACTAACCCGAACTCGTGACTTAAACTTCCACATATGTAACAAAGAGCGGTGCCGAGACTTCATGCCCATTTGAATCTCTAAGTACTCTATACTCTTCAACCAACCAACCATCGAGTATAAGATGTAAATCACCTCTTGAAAATCCACAATTGAATGTAACACTGAGCACTACAACGTAACTCCTTTAAGTGATAGTTATTTTGTGGTGATAAGAGCCCAATTCCCCCAAGTGGTAAAAGAAGAGGTAAAAGACACCCAACAATAACTAGATTTCCATGTCTTCGTTTTTTATAATAAGCTCGAACAAGGATCTCGAAGAATCTTCATCCATCCATCCCTGATACCTTCAGATACTAAGTACACTCGCCCGTGATAATTCACTTCAACCTCAAATAAATAATAGTGAATTAACTCCGTTGTCACATCTTCTGATTAACAGCTCAAATCTAGCCTTCTTTTACAGTAAAACGAACTTTGATAATGGTTTCATCCTGACCATGGTTAAAAGCACATAACCCCGTAAAACCATGTAATAACCAAACTACAATGACGAATATCCAAGCACACATCCAATTCATGAAGTACACCCTTTTATCCCTTCTTCGAAGCAGAAACCGTAGCACCAGCATCAAATGAGATCCCGAAATACACTTTCCTTTCTCCAGGATGGTTCCATCATTACGGGATTTTACAATTCTATGGTTTAAACTGAAAAATAGTATCTTTCGCGGGATTTTACAAAACCAAGAATAAACCGTAAGATAGATCCGGAAATGCACCTTACAATTTCCAGGATGTTTCCATTGTTACGGGATTTTACAAGTCTATGATTTAAACCGAGAAATAGATTCTTTCGCGGGATTTTACAAAATCAAGACAAAACCGTAAACAATGTCAGCTTGAACGTGTAATGACAACTTTGGTTTCAGTGAATATCTATTTTAGGGGAACATGCAGTGGTTCACTAACGGTTCATAATCCGACATCAACAGTAACATCAACCATCCAATAAACGCTTTGGTAAACACATCAATCACGCATTCTGTCGGTCATTGCAGTGACAACATGGAGAAGTAGACACGATATGCCAACCTTGAACAAGACGTAACATTCCCCGAATTTGTTACTTAAGCTTGCACTAATCCTTGTGAAGAAGAAACGGTGTACCCAATGTACAAAACCTCTTGACGTATCCTCAACTGCGTGAGACACCGAAGTGATAGCTACGTTGTGGGTTGAAAGAATCACAACCGTAACTAAATAGCCAAGTCTTCATCACCCTCTATAAACGCCCAAACAAGTCATCTTCGCTGAAGGGTAGAAAGAAAGAAGACAAAAATAAGTAAACACCCCCGAAAAAACCTCACTTCAAATTCAAATACGAAATACCTTCCAAACAACCCCGTAGTCAACATTTTCAACAAACACTTCAAACCGAGACATAAAATTTCTTTGTGAAAATGTCTAAACCAAAGTACCAAACCTCATACCATATCGAATGTCATCATCAAATCCAATGTTTGAAACCAAGTCACATAACTTACTCAATCTCGATCAAAGTCCACTTAGTTCCATTCAAATGATCAACATTAATTATCGTTAAGAGAATGAGTCTGCGGATATCTGATTCAAATGATTAAAACTGAGACCCATGTTATCACATAACCCATTCCAAAAATAGTTTCATTTATCACATGGTTCATTGAAATAATTTATCCTTCCCGATCACACAAATAACTCATACACGACCAGTTGCACATCTTAATATCAAACATAATTTACTTGTCCCATGATATCCAAGTTTAACATCTTCATGTGAGGCCCATGTCTGATCTAGTTCCTTTCAACCATGTGGTAAGTAATATTCAAGTTAAAATAATCGGCACATAAATGTACACGGACCCAGCAAAATAGATACATGTAATACTGAAACAACTTGACACACAAACAATCACGAATCATGTGTACACGGCCCATTGAAGTCACTCGGCCCACCATGAAGAGTTATACATGATTAACACATGGCCCAAGCAACAAACGTGAAGCTAAACCCATGATCCAATATAGAAACCGTATAACTGATCCAAGTTCACTCCACATATTCGGTTATAAAACTAGTGTGATACCCTAATTTTTAGTCATATTATCAAACCCTAATCACTCAACATTTTGTACGCCTCCCTCTTCACCTGATATTCCTCTCACCAAACTGATTATACCAGGACATCATAAACTCACAACATATATCAATCCTTGATCAATTCCATCTTACTTAATCACCCTCAATACTTAATCCTTTCATATTAAAACGCATCAAACAAACTCCTTCATACGAATACTCAACCGGATCTGCCCACTAGTTTGTTTGTACATTCAAGATGTCCTTGCCACATGGATGGCTAGAAGGAGAGGGCTTGGCATCGAGAACAAACAACGAAAGATGCAACATAAACAAGTTCATCAAGACCTAATAAGGGTCTCGGGTAGGTAACGAATTAGTTTTGATGTGATATTGATCTTGTTTGTTGAATCAAGTAAAAAAACGAGCCGAGGTAATGATTTAACATGATTGTTAAAACCATTACTTCATTTCGTATAGTATCACACATTATACATGTCAACGATTTTTGTTTTAATGTTTGTGAGTTGGTAAGGCTTTTAGGCACACAAAAAAAATCAGTTTGAATAAGTCGTGGTGAGGAAAAGGCATAATTAGATGGAACCAGTGATGATATAGACTGAGGTTTCAACAATCTTTATTTTGTAAATCTTGGATCAATGATAGATGAGTCTGGTTGTTGGTTTTGAGTCTTGATGATGTTGGATATGTGAAAGTTACTTCATTTACATTCGTTGATGAACATGGACCAAGGATGGTGTGAACCTGAGGTCAAAAACATTTGGTATATTGTTTGTGGTCGAGTCATTTTGAATATGGTATTTTTGTTGTGGTCTTGGTCACTTCTTCATCTACCTTTCTGTCACAAGTCGCCACGACAAGTCGCTACGACAGCAAGTGACTCAATAGTCAACTCGCTAACATGAAAAAACGGTTTTTGACAAGTCGCTAAGTCATTATAACATTTTCCGGCGAGTTTTCCGACTACTTTCCGACCATATTCATGATATACCCAGAAAACTGCTATAAAGCAAAATATTTCCCCCGTTTGACCAATGTTTGACCACATGAATAAATGACCATTAGACACCCAAAAGTTATGTTATGGAACAAACACAGTATACTGATTGATATGTCAGTTTGGACAAAATGATGAGACAAGACAGATGTATGCATGTAACTGTTGATATACCATTAGACTTTTTGACCAAAAGCAGATATGAATATTTGGACGATGACATATTTAGACCAAACATATACATACCAAAACAGTTTAAAAACAGTTTACCCATAAAAATCCGACCACACAAATACAGAAAAACGGGTTCAACCAAGTATCAAAACCACAAGAAATCATCAAAACATAACAACCTTGGCTCTGATACCAATTTTAGGATCGTTATATTTATTTTTTTGATGATTCGGGTGGTCTTGGATGATCAAAATACATGTTTGCCATATTTAGAGAGAGAAAGATAGAGAGGGTGTTCTTGCTAGAGACTTGGTTCTCAAACGTGAAAGGTTAGATTCAATGAGAAGCACCACCCCTTCCATGGATGGAAGGGGTATTTATATTTACACAATACACGACCTCCTATCGGCCTATAGATCAGGTATACAGTGGGTAAAGACCCGTCCTTCCTTCACGGTGTTGCTCTAAACTAAACTACGCTACAAACTAACTGATAAACTATTAAACAACGTAAATAAAGACAAGTCTACGAGCTAACTTATGCTAGATAATATTTGGGGTGACCGACACTTTAACATGGAATTTCCAATTCCTAACATATCTTTTTAGGAATCTATCTAATAAGGTCTACTTGAGGGCAAGTAGAGTTAAAGTGGGGGGATATTTGATAACATCAAATAGTCCTGAATATTAAGTGTCAATTTCCCCCGTTAATGCTCGTTATTTATATCATTTATATGGATTTACGCTTGTTTTCCATTGTTTTACACTTTCAGGTAAATTGTGAGTATTGGAGCTAAAGGACGCGGAAATGGAAACGTTACTAAGGATTTATCACAGTATGCTTATTTTGAAGATGTTACGGCGTAACTCGTCTCTCACATTACCTAACTATTGCGTGACCACAAGTCCAAATCATCAAGAGGTTACGACGTAACTCCATCCATAGATTACGACGTAACTCCATTAGGTCAAAAGAGGTTCCACGCCGAGATACTTACAGAATCGTAACTCTTTGCTTCACTTACGACGTAACAGTGTTTATTGAAGACTACGGCGTAACCACTTATAAGGTTACGCGGTAACTAGCAGATCTAGTGCATTTACGGAGAAATAGAAGGTTACGGCGTAACTCATCTTTTGGTTATGCCGTATGTATGTAACCTGCACACGCCTATAAATACCCCACGAATTCCAGCATTTCTAATCATCCCATTCCACACACAATACTCTGAGAACGTGGGAAAAAGCTCAAGGAAGGTCTAGGGAAGCATACAGAGCTGTTTCCAAGGGAGAAGTTACACCATTACGATAAGCTTTAACGTTTATTATTTCTTTTACTTTCAATTCGTGTATTTCGTACCTTTGAATATTGAATTGATGTGCATGATTAATATGAGCGGCTAAGCACCCTTTGGTGCTAGCCTAGTTATGATTCCTTAATTGTTTTGTTTATGTTTACCTTTACTTCGTACATAATTATTTCTAAGTGTATGCATGCATAGTTCTTTGGTAGTCACCCCTGGTTCGGTAGTTTTGAATGGCGGTAGAGGCCAATTGCCTAGGAGATATGACCAACTGACCCTAGGTGAGCGGACTGAGACGGGAAGGGTAAGATATGACCAACTGATAACCCTTTCTACTTGTGCGATTTGACCAACTGATCACCTATCGTTTGGATAAACTTAAGAATTGGGGGGTGTAGTGTCTAAGTTCCTAATGGCCGGGCACTCACTATTTAGAATCTAGCATGTATCGGTACTTAATGACTCGGCTTAGGGGACCAGGAACAACAGGACTTATGACGGTGCGCCTGATTTCTCCTGTGGTGGCATCTTTGCTGATAGGTTAGGGCGAATTGACCAAATGCTGTCCTCTCGAATTTAACCCCACCTGAAGTAATTGGAAGTAAGTAGACGTAAACATTACTAGTTAGGAGGATTAACTAGGTTAGCACCACTATTCCTCTATTGATTTCCATTCTACCATTTCTTTGCTTTTATACTCTGCATTCGTAGTTTAATTAATTAAAACCCTATCAAACCATTTATATTCTGTGACAATTAGACTTAGTAATTATCCAACACACATAGCTCTTGGGACGACCTTGGCTTTACCATTTACTACACTACACACGACCGGGTTCACTGCCCGTTAGTGCATTAGGGTAGACCATAGGTATAGCGAGACACTATAAATATTAAGACCTGGTCAGTAAAACCTGCATCAGTATGGTATCCCCACTGACCTTCGTCCTCACCTTTCGCCGGATGGCATGACTATGGATCAACTGTCGGGGGATAAGATTGGTATATATCTCCAGCAGTTGGATACCAGAGGAGTCAGGATCCCCTTTTCCTCATTTTTGCTGAACGTGATCAGAAATTTTAGGGTTCATATTTCCCAGTTGGTTCCTCTTGGCTTGAACCGGGTGACTCTTTTAGAGATTAGGTGTTATAGTTTAAATATTGAACCTAGGGTATCCTTGTTCCGGGCGTTTTACCGGCTGTGTAAGCAGGGGCACTGGTTTTCTTTCGAGAGTAGGACAGGGAAGAAAGCCTATAAATGCTTTAAGGAGGTGCTCACCGGTCTTAAACACTGGAAAGAAATTTTTTTTCTGATCGACCGGAGAGCAATCCCCTATGCCATGGCATGGAGGCACAAGGATTCAAAAATCATCGACCCTTTTCCTACCGGCTTTTCGGAGGCTGATGCCGAGAAGCTTAGCGAGACTCCTATTTTCTTAAGGAAGCCGACCATTAGTCTGTTGTGGATGTGCCACCTTTCCTCGGTTTTCAGGAATACGGGGTTCGAGCCACTTCTAAAGGATGCCGAGCGTCATGGTAATTATCTTTCCGGTCTTAATAGAGTTTGTTGTAACCGTTGCTTTGTGATTTTCTTAGATACTTTTCCCTCTTGCAGTTGTTGATATGTCTGAGTACCTGGAATTCCCGGAATGGGACGACACTGTAGTGAGCAAGGGTCCGGCCGTTGACCCTAACCGAGAGAAGCCTAAGAGGACTACAGATCCTTTTCCAGTGGGTACAGCGATTCCTGGTAAGGATGCCATAACCAGGAGGGCCGAAGAGGCAGACCCGGAGGTCGTGGCTGCCAGAGAGAAAAAAGAGAGGGAGGCTGCGGAGCATCTAGCTGCGAAGAGAAAAGGCGAGGGGACCTCTAAAGCCCAAAGTAAGAAGAAAAAGAAAAGAAAGACGGGTTTCGTTGAGACTTTCTCCTCCGGTTCACCTGTGCTTAATGCAGATCCTTTGAACCAAGCCAATCCGGATGATCAAGAGGTGAACTTAAACCTCAATGCTGAACAGGAGATCCCCGCTGTTGCTGCCGGAGGGGATAAAGAGGATGTAGCCTCTGAGGGGATGGGTGATAATGGGGCCGGAGGTGGTGGGCATCTGCAACAGGCGCCCCTTTCCCAACAAAGAGGCGGCCATTCTCCTCCGGTCAACTCCCCACTTCACAACTCTGAAGGTATGTGCTAACTCCCGTGCGATTCCCTCGTTCATTTTGTTATTTCCAATTACTCACTTTGTTTTTTGGTCGTCTTCCAGGTCAATCTGCCCCTCACAGTCATGGCCTTCATCATGTTGAAAGGGTTCTCCTAGATTCAGGTACACTTTAATGTTATATTCATTAACCCATGTTTGCTTGTTAAAATTTTCTCATCATCCTTTTTTCCTTGTATATGAGGACACTAATGTTTTCATCCCTAACTGGGCTCTCCGTGATGATTTCCGGATAAACTCATACCGTTCCTGCCGGGAGATGATCGATAATCTCGCTACTCCTGCTGAGAGAGGGGCTCTGGGGCAGGTGAACAACATTGATCTTATCCGTCGTGCATATGAGGATTTTGGGAAGAGCGTGATAGCTCAGGGTGAACTGCTGAGGAGGTTTAGAGATCTCTCGAACGGGTACTGGTAACTAAGCGAAAATCATAAAGGTTGTCAGGGGCTTTCCGAGAAACTTTTTGCCACCGAGGGTGAAAACGGAAGGTTGTCCGAGGAGTTACAGAAGCTGGACTCCGATCTGAAAGCTAGTGTGAGCAGGGAGAAAGGTTTGGAGGAGGAGGTTGATAGGGTGACCCGGGACAGGGACGAGTGGAGGGAGACTTCCGCTGCGCAGGCCGAAAAAAATAAGGAAATTGGAGGGCGAGTTGATTGCCAAAGACCAATCTTTGGCAGCTTTGCAGGTGGAGAAAGGTAAGCTGGTGGCCGAGGTTGCTCAGAGCGAGGTGGCAAAGCAAAACGCTGTCCGGACACTTTTGCCTTCGGCTGTTCGCCGACTGTTCGGCAGCGTTGAGTATAAAAAGAGCTTGGCCAAGGTATACAGCTTGACCTACCAAGCGGGATTTGTGACAGGGGCCAAGGTGAACAGGACTGAAGAGGAGATTGAGGCTGCTCTTCAAGGTATTCGGAAGATCAACAGGGAGGCTCCAAGTTTATGGAGGGCTGAGTATGACAAACTTTTTGAAGCTGAGTATCCCTTCATTCAAAAGCTCGCCGATTCCTACCATTTACCATTGGGCGATCTGCTGAATATGGAGCCGGCGGTTCCTGCTAAAAAAGATCCACCCGGACCATCCAATCCTCCTCTCCCTACCGGTACTCCGGTCGCCGATACTCCTGTCGATATTGTGGAGCCGAATGCCTAATTTTTAACCCCCCTTAAGGCCTGTATTTTGTGAACAATTACTTAGACAATGTGGTTTGTAATAATTTACAATATTCCTTTGTGGTTCAACAATTTGTGAATGAATGCTTTTATCTGCTTGAGCATGTGTTTCTTTTTGTTTTATTCTTCTTCGTTATTCGTTTATTTTATATCTTGTGTTGACATCCTCCTTAGGATGTTCTAAGGGCATCCTAAGGGTGGGCCGTGCATCCGGATTCCGGGCATCCTCACAAAGTTAGAGGGCATCCATTGTTTGGGCATCTGACACAGGTGCTTAGGCATCTGCGTGGTTATTCCACCAGGCGTCCAAAGTGCTTGACACTTTGGGCATCCGGATTTCGGGCATCCTTATAGAGTTAAAAGGGCATCCGATAGGTACTTTCGGGTACGTCTGCGTTTTTTATACTCGACGGGGGCCAGCCGTCGGAATTGTTATATATCACACAAGTTATCACGGAAAATTGTCTTCCCGTCACGGGATAACTTTCATCATTGAACCAACGTACATAACTAATTTAGGTTACACAATGATAGTAGGATTCTCATCACAATAACAACTATAAGAAACAGTTTCTGAGGTTTATAGCATGCCAGGTCCGAGGGACCTCCCTTTCCTCCATCGTTTGTAACTTATAAGAGCCATTCTGATTTGCTCCTACAACTCGGTAGGGTCCCTCCCAATTAGGTCCCAATTTCCCTTGATTTTCCACACGGCTGGCTTCGTTCTTTCGGTAAACAAAGTCTCCTACTTTAAAATTCATTGGCTTGACCCTCCGGTTGTAATACTGCTCGACCTGCGTCTTGTATTTAGCTTCTCGGATAGCAACATTTTCCCTTCTTTCTTGTAGAAGGTCCAGGTTCAGACGTTGTTCTTCCTCGTTCTGATCCTCCCGGAACATCATTGTCCGATGTGTAGGCATCCTTATTTCTGCCGGTATTACAGCCTCACTTCCGTACGTCAGGCTGAATGGGGTTTGTCCATTGCTCATTTTGAGGGTGGTCCAGTGTGCCCATAAAACGTTAGGTAGCTCATCCAACCATCCGGTTCTCTCCCGTCCCAGCCTCGTTTTTATTCCTTCCATCAGGCTCCTGTTAGCCCTTTCAACCAATCCGTTGGCTTGCGGATGTGCCACGGCTGTGTTCATTTGTTTGATTTTCAAGCCCTCGCACCATTTCTTGAACGGGTCGTTGACGAAATTGGTCCCATTATCAGTGATTATGACCCCTGGCAAGCCGTACCTACATACAATGTTTTCGTATACAAACTTTATGACATCTTTCCCTGTCGTTCTGACCAGCGGCTTCGCCTCTATCCACTTGGTAAAATAATCAATTGCCACTATCACGTATTTGATGCGGCCTGGTGCTTCCGAAAAGGGTCCTAACACATCCATCCCCCATTGGTAGAAGGGCCACGGGGACATGATGGAGGTTAATAGTGTCTTGGGGAGTTTGGGTACCGGAGAGTGTATTTGGCAAGAGTCGCATTTCCTAAT
This sequence comes from Chrysanthemum makinoi, assembly GCA_910596185.1. NCBI lineage: Eukaryota > Viridiplantae > Streptophyta > Magnoliopsida > Asterales > Asteraceae > Chrysanthemum > Chrysanthemum makinoi. The sequence continues at coordinate 299,443,566 of OU343225.1, forward strand.
TTCTTCTCTGGTATCCCGGTGCATGGTGGGCCAATAATACCCTTGCCTCATAAGTTTGGCCACCACGGTTCTTAGTCCGGCGTGCATTCCACAGCACCCCTCGTGTACTTCGCGAATTATGTAGTTTGCCTGTAATGGCCCCACACATCTCATCATCGGCACTAAGTAACCCTTCTTAAAGAGGACCCCTTCTTCCATAACGTACTGCGGGATTTTCATCCTTAAGCTTCTGGCCTCATTGGGATCCTCCGGCCAAACCCCTTCTTCTAAACACTTGATGATCGGCGTCATCCAGTTATCCGTCTCCTCTTCTACTATGGTGTTAACCGCTTCTTCACCCCCCTCGGTTTTCTAGGACCTCTACTAGTACTTTTTTGGTTAAGTGGTCGAAAGCTACTGGCGCCAGCTTGCTTAGCATATCTGCCTTCTGATTTTGGGCCCTCGGGATGTTGCAAATCTTAAAGCTTTGAAAACCAGATATATAGTTTTTTGCCTGTGCTAAGTACTTCTGCATGCTTTCCTTGGTAGCTGTGAATTCCCCATTGATTTGACTGGCTACCAGTTTTGAATCTACTCGCACACTTAAAACCCTAATCTTGAGCTTTTTTGCAATCCTTAGGCCATGCCAGGGCCTCGTATTCTGCCTCGTTGTTGGTGCTAGGGAAGTTAAGCCGCAGAGCATAGGTTAGTTCTTCTTTCTCCGGGCTGATGAGAACCAATCCTGCTCCGGAACCTTTCTTGTTGGATGCTCTGTCAGTGTATAGTAACCATTCTCCCTCCCCTACTTCCATTACGCCAGTACACTTTCTGCATCCCGATTCCACCGGTACTTCCGTTAGGAAATCCGCTAGCATCTGGCCCTTAACTGCATTGCGAGGTACGTAGGTGATGTTGTATGCTCCTAGTTCCACATCGTATTTAGCTAACTTTCCTGAGACTTCTGGTTTATTCAGTATCTGCTTGATGGGTTGATCGGTGATAACCCGGATGGGGTGGGCTTCGAAGTACCTCCTCAGCCTTCTGGATGCATGTAATAGACATAAAGCTAATTTCTCTATAGGGGCATAATGTCTCTCGGCGTCATGCAGTGTTCGGCTAACATAATGTACCGGCAACTGTCTCCCTTCTCTTTCCACCATCAGTACTGCGCTTACTGCTCCTTTTCAAGCCGAGAGATATATGAGCAATTGCTCTTCCGGCTTAGGTGTGGACAAAGAAGGTAGTTCGAGTATCAGCCTCTTCATTTCCTGGAAAGCCATCTCGGCTTCTTTTGTCCATCGGTATTAGTCCTTATTTTCTTTGGTGATGTTCTTTAGTGTGTCAAAAAAAGGGAGGGTTCTTTCCGCTGATTTTGATAGGAATCTATTCAAGGCTGCTAGCTTCCCACTTAGGCTTTGCATCTCCTTTAGGGTTCCTGGGGATTTTATCTCCATGATGGCCTTTGTCTTACGTGGGTTAGCCCTTATTCCTTCCGACGTCACCATATAGCCGAGGAACTTTCCTTCCTCTACCCCAAAAGAACACTTCCGCGGATTTAACTTCATGTTTATCTTCCTAAGGCTGTCGAAGGTTTCAGCAATGTCAGCTATCATTTCGCGCTCCGTTCGGCTTTTTATGACCATATCATCCACATATGCTTCCAAATTCCTCCCTATTTGTGAGTGAAATGTGGAGTCTATCAACTGTTGACAGGTTGCTCCGGCGTTCTTTAATCCGAACGGCATTTTGGTGTAATAAAGACGTTCCTCGTTCCGTTGTAGAATGCCGAGTCTTTTCCTCATCATCTTTATTCATATGGATTTGGTGGTAGCCCTTGTAAGAATCCGGGGAAACACTTATATTTATATCCCATGACGGATTCAATCTTCCAGTCTATCTCCGGCAGAGGGTAGTAATCCTTAGGGCACAAAGAGTTCGAGGTTCTGAAGTCAATACACATCCTCCAAATTACATTTCTTAACCAACACCGATTAGATATCCACGTTGGTATCTTATGGGTCGGACTATTATTCCGCTCTAACCCATTCCACTTCTTTATTAATTACCCACGGTTTTTCTCTCGCGAGAATGTTCTCCTCTCTCGGGCAATCGGTGTTTCGGAGACATTTACACGAGGGAGTGTTGTATTAGCCGCCTCGCACCCGGTCATGTCCGCCGGCTCCCGTGAAAAATGTCTTTGTTTTTCTCAAAAGTTCGATGAGTTGTTTCCGGCATTCCCGAGAGAATCCTGTACCTATGGCTACCCGTTGCTCGCCGCATTAACTAGGATATCCTCCGTTGGCTTTTGGTCCTTCTGAGCTTCTTGGTTCTTGGTTTCTGTTTTCCTTTCGGGAGAGTAACTCTTCCTAGGGTCATGTCCTTCTTCTAACCTCCTACATTCCATAACTACTGCTCTCTTGGCGACCAGGGTAGCTGTTAGGAACATGTTTTATTATCAAGTGTAGGTCATTTCATTTGTAATAGGTCGTTAATAATTATGGTTTATAAATGTTTGTAATTAGTTTCACAGCTCATGTAGTAAGCCCATGAGCTGTGATAGAAGGTTCTTCTAGAACCAAGGGGAAAAACCCCTACTTATGTAAAGACTATAAATACCCCTCCCTAGAAGGGAGAGGGTTGTTGGTTCTAATTGCAATTATCATTTTCACTAATCATTCATTAGTTCCTTCCACTCTCTCTCTATAACTTTCTCTCTCTAGAAATACATATTGTTGTGATAAGATGGTGACTTAACAAGTGGTATCAAGAGCCAAGGGATAGTTTAGGTTAATATTGATTAGATTTAATAGAAATTGCATTCTTAAAAAGCGTGTTTTAGATTGAAATTTATGGATTTTTTGGACTGAATACGTGTTTCTGCGAGTTTCTGCACATTTTTATGAGTTTTGGCGAGTTAGCCATGAATTTCTGCGAGTTTCTACTTGAAGTTTAGCGAGTTTGCAAAATTGGCGAGTTTCTGTCTAATTTCTTGCGAGTTTGCAAAATTGGCGAGTTTCTGTCTGAATTTCTTGCGAGTTTGCAAAATTGGCGAGTTTCTGTCTGAATTTCTTGCGAGTTTGCAAAATTGGCGAGTTTCTGTCTGAACTTTTGCGAGTTTGCAAATTTGGCGAGTTTCTGTCTGATTTTTTTGCGAGTTTGCAAAATTGGCGAGTTTCTGTCTGCTTTCTTGCGAGTTTGCAAAAGTGGCGAGTTTCTGTCTGCTTTCTTGCGAGTTTGCAAAAGTGGCGAGTTTCTGTCTGAATTTTTTGCGAGTTTGCAAAATTGGCGAGTTTCTGTCTGAACTTCTGCGAGTTTGCAGTTTGGCGAGTTTCTTCCTGCGAGTTTGAAGTTCTGCGAGTTTCTTGTCTGCGAGTTTCTTGCTAGTACGTTTGGATTTCTGCAACTTTGTTTTTTCTTCTACTCATCTACTTAAGTCTAAACAACCTCAACCTGAATTATCCTTAACGATCAACATCACTTCACAAATATGTCTCAACCACCATCATCCAACTATTTTCCTTACACTCATAATCAACCACAACCACAACAACTAAGTCCACAACATCAACAATGGAATCAACAACAAGCAATTTATCAACAACAATTTAATCAACAATATACTCCAAACCATCCTCAACAAGGACCACAACGAACGTCAATGGTTCCACAAATCCCTCAACAACAAACTTGGTTCTCTCAGATAAAAGGGTGCGAAGCTTTACTAGTCAACAATCGATTCATGAAGCTGGTTCGGATACTCGTCCTCCAATGCTTACACCTGGAAATTATGTGCAATGGTCAAGTCGATTTCTAAGGTATATGGAACTTAAGAAACCTCATGGTAAGTATCTAAAGAAGGTGATATTAGAAGGACCGTTTCAAATGACAACTGAAACTGTTCTGGCGATCCTACATTGCTGTTCCACCGAGACCCGATACTATCACAATTGTTCCACTTAGTCGTTCAACACCAGAACAACTACTTCATCTTGAAGCCGATGAGCTTGCTATGCAACAAATACTTCTTGGAATTCCTAATCCGATTTACAAAGTATTGATGCACAGATAACTGCAAAAGCTATGTGGGAACAAATTCATCTTTTAATGGAAGGCACTGAATTGAATAAGATCGACATGGAGTCTAAGTTATATCACATCTTTGATGTGTTTACCATTGAGCCCGGGAATCACTTGAATCATATTATCATCGTTTCACTAATGTGGTCAATGATTTGCATCGACACAAGATTGATCTTCCAACAATTGTTATTAACACCAAGTTTCGAACTCTTTAGGACGGATTGGCATAAGTATGTTACGTTTGTTCGACAAGTCAAGGATCTTCATGAAGTCAAGCATGGATTATTGTATGATTATCTGAAACATCATCAATATGAAGTTATCAAAGATAAAGAAGCTCGTGGCACACATTGTTTCCCTACACCACCCATTCTTGATCAAATTGCTCTCATGGCACATGGTTATCCAACTCCTTACCCAAAGTCAAATCATGCTTTCGATCAACAACAACGTCACTTTAGTTATGCTCCACCTACACCTTCTCATCAACTCACACCCGCAGGTGATTCTAACAATGCATACTCTGCTCAACTCAATGATGATCAAGTTGATGCCTTTGAAGCATTAAATCATGGAATGGCCTTTATTGCTAAAGCCTTCTCCAAGTTCTCTACTCAGTCAAACAATCGTCTTCGTTCATCATCAAATCCCAAAAGTCATGTTGTTATACAAGGTGGAAAAGTTGAGGTTCAAAACAGAACTAGTGGTCGTCGTATGATTACAAGTGGGTATTCGGTAAGTGCGGAAATGGTCAAACATCGCGGGGGATCGGGTAATACTTTCAAGAGAAATGTTCAAGTTGTGGAAACAGGGGATTCACGCCGTGGATCTAATATTCGCTGCTATAATTGCAAAAGCAAGGACATCTTGCTAATGCTTGTCCTGAACCACGAACAAGAGGAGGAGATTACTATAAGCAAGTCATACTTATGGCATACAAGGATGAAGCGGAGGAGAACTCGTGAAACTTCAAGCAAGGTTTTATGGCGGATACTCTCTCCGATGATGAATATGAAGATTTGGAAGCAAATTCTGCAGTTATTTTGATGGCAAATATGCAAGAACATCACATCAGTCAAACGAGAATGGACCGTCTATGACACAGGCGGTCTATCTCGGTACGACACTGATATTTGTCTCATAAATGCAATTGTGTTGCATCTCGCATCTGATGAGTAACTGCAATCGTTCAACATGAATCATCATTTAATCATACCGGAAGTTGATCAAATTAACCCGTGGCTTACATTTGATGACTTCAGTGATGATGAAAATAATGAGCATATTGAATGTGAGTGAAGCAATTCATGGTCCGTATTCAGAATATCGACTTCATTACTTCGCCATTTCAAGCTCAAACTGCAAAATGTAATGAAATAAATCATAACCTTAGGGCTGAGATTACCTCCTTGACTGCTGAACTTGAGAGTTGTCGAAATCGGATAAATGATTTTGAAACCAAAACACCCAGAAACAAGTTTTGAAGTGGCTTTTCAAAAATCTTACGTTAACGAACAAAATCTTCAACATCAAATGCATGAAATTGTTGCGACAAATAACGAAAAGATTTCTAAAATTGAACGAGAAAAGTCGAACTTGTAAACACATCGACAATCTTCAAACGGAACTTTCAAATACTAAACAAGATTTTTCAACAAGTCGGTCAAATTTTTCTGAATTCAAGAAGAAATCTAAGAAGCGCATTGATGATCAAATCGAGGAAATTCTTCGATTGGAAAGAAGGTTAAAAGATTTTGTACCTTGTTGTATATAAGATTGGCCACTCAGCTTAAAGAGATTGAAATGTCAACTTTACTTCGAGTCCGATGACTCAAACGCTTTTGCTCTTGGGTATAATCACCCACGTTTTCTTCACACAACTCTCAAGGAAATGCCCAAATTGTATAGTGCTCAATGTCTTTTAGATCCAAACATGCAACTTGTTGTATTTGATTGTGAGGAACAATGGACACAAGATGATCGAAGTCGCTTAAACATGCGACAAAATGGAATTTTACCTTATGATTACACAAGAGAAAATGCTTCTTACAAACTGAATGTCATTTCAACACCAACGATAATCTTTCCTCAAAAACAGGCATCTTGTGTAGAAGGTCCCGTTCACGGTTGTTGCACAAATAAATGGTCCTCAATACCGTCCCTCTTGCAAAAGCAACTCATTGCCCAAAACTCCTAAATCTTGTTTAGTATTACGATACTTTCAAACGTTTATGGAAGATATTTCATTTTTAGAAACGGCAATTGAAAAAATTCGAGTTAAAAGCATCTAATTTTCAATCTGCTTATGCAAGAGAGCAAAGACAAATGTTTCAAACCCAAATATCACCTCATGTGCGCACATCTGCGTCGTATTGCAACACAACTGGGAAAGGGAACTTCAACAAGAGGTGACTTCAATGATTGAAGCTTTTAACACACTTGAAAACTCAGTTTCACAAGAACAATGCAAAATCCAAGATCTTCAAAATGCCCTTGATCGATTGTTAGAAGATGCTCTTTGCGCTAATATTGCTTCGTGGTTATATATTGTGAATTTGCTTCGTGAATGAAAATGTGTTAGCTGCGAGAATCTCAATGTGATTCAAACGTTGGAAATGGACAATCAGATGTTAAGGCATGAAATTGAGAAATTAAAAGCGGAAAATGAAAATCTGTTTTCACAAAATGATGATGTCAAATCTAAACTTTCAATGGAGATTCTGAACTAAAGCGAAGACTTCAATGGTGTCAGTCTAAGACAATTGAATCTGAACTTGCTTTGCAAAATCACATTGAAAAGGTGTCTTTGGATCGTCGCGAATTTCAAAAGTCGAATTTCTTGATGATGAAAATGCATCGTTAAAATGTCAAATTTTCAAATATGAACAAGAGATTGCACAAGTCAAAATGGAATATAAAACGATTTTTGATTCTCTTTGTTCGATTCTGAAGCTTCAAAAGAACTTGATCACCATGTTGAATACACTCGACAAATGTTGGGTGAACAAGGAAGATTAAATTCCATAATTCAGGATCAAAAACACATCATCATTGAGCTTAAAGAAAAGCTAGATAAACATGAATCTAGCAAGTCTAGTAACACAAAAGTGATTGCTCCTGGTATTTATATAATTGATAAACCTCAGGGAACTAATTTGCTTTCTTCCACTTCTACAGGAATAGTTGCGTCTACTAATGTTAGAAGATCCGAGCATAAGAGACACCAAGAAAATACTAGGATCTCGCAACATAGGAAGAGCACTCGTCCGACATCATAAGTAGAAGTTCATCTTAGGAAATCGAATAAAAATCATGTTGCATCTGCTTTAGATTCAAATTTGGAAAATTGTAATTCTAATGTCGGTAATAACGAATGATAGGTGTAAACGCGTTTCAAACGTTAATGCTTCCTGTGTGTTTTGTCGTAAAAGTATGTTGTCTGGTAATCATGATAAATGTGTTGCAAAATCTCTGTTAGCTCGTTCTAAGAAATCTATAATTGGCTCTTCCTCTAGGTCCTCACTAGTTGCAAAATCGAATTTAGGGAAGGTGCACAATGTAGTTTCTGAGAAACTTGTCGACACACCCATTGCTGCAAAAACATCTCCTAAGCATAAGTACTCACCTAGTGACTTCACTAAGACCAAAGCGAAACATAATTGGTTATGGCAACAATGGTTGCAGTGTACCTCAAGTTTTAAATGGATTCCTAAATGTGCAAATGTATGTAACACTAACATAATGGAACCCACTAACTCTTTGGGTTCCACTGCTTCTATCATACCACCCTCGTTGTCTTCGTGTGTTGTAGGTGATTCAACTCGTTATGTGGATTGTTGATAGCGGATGTACCCGACATATGACATGAAATCTAAAGCTGTTAATAAACTTTGTTTCAAAGTTCATCGGATCTGTCGGATTGGGAATGATCATTTTCTTTTGCAATAATGGGATATGGAGATTATGTCAATGGAAACATTGAGATCGTCGTTTATTATGTTGAAGGTCTTGGACACAATCTTTTCTCTGTTGGACAATTCTGTGATGATGATTTGGAAGTTGCGTTTCGCTCCAAAACTTGTTACGTACATGACTTGGATGGACATGATTTACTCACCGGCAATCGGAGCACAAATCTTTATACGATTCCTATGTCCGATATGATTGCATCATCACCAATTTGTCTTCTCTCCAAAGCAACTTCAACTAAATCATGGTTATGGCATAAAAGGCTTTCTCATTTAAACTTCAAAACCAGGACTGAACTCGCTCGTCATAAGTTAGTTGATGGTCTTCCAAGGTTCCGATACACCAAAGATCATTTATGTTCGGCTTGTGAACAAGGCAAGAGCAAGAGATCTAACTTTCCCTCAAAACCCGAACCAAGTTCTCAACATGTTCTTAACTTACTTCATATGGATTTATGTGGCCCTATGCGTGTACAAAGTGTGAATGGCAAACGTTACATTCTGTTATTGTTGATGATTATTCACGATGGACTTGGGTCTATTTTCTCCGCACTAAAGATCAAGCTCCAACAATGATTATCACATTTCTCACAAAGATTAGAGTTCAACTCGAGAATCGTCGCATTATAAGAAGCGGACAATGGACACTGAATTCAAAAATCAAACACTTCGTGCTTATTTTGAGAAAGTTGGAATCACACATCAAACCTCAATTGCTCGTACTCTGAACAAAATGTGTTGTTGAAAGCCGAAACCGAACATTAGTAGAGGCGCCGCACGATGTTGATTTTCTCACAATTACCGGATTTCTTGTGGGTTTTAAGTTGCCTCAACGCATGCTTTACTCAAAACCGTTCCATCATTCATACACGTCATAATAAAACTCCATATGAGATTGTTCACAACCGAAAACCAGATATCAGATATTTTCATGTTTTCGGTGCACTATGCTATCCAAAAAATGATCGTGATGATATTGGTAAACTTCGACCAAAAGCGACATTGGAGTGTTCATTGGTTATTGTGAAAATTCGAAAGGATTTAAAATTTGGAATCGTCGAACTCGACAAATGATGGAAACCGTTCATGTCAACTTTGATGAGCTTACTGAGATGGCTTCTGAGCAAAACCGCTTAGGACCCGCATCCAACCGTCTAAACTTTCCTTCTTCATCAGCTGTTCCACCCATGGAATTCACTCGTCAATAATTGGAAACTTTGTTTGCTCCTCTGTTTGATGAGATTTCACGAAAGTAGTGCTCCAGATGTATCGCTGTTTCCATTTACACACCTCGATCATATTCAATACCGATACACTGCTCCAACAACAACAACTGTTGCACCAGATGCACCGCGCATGATTCTCATTCAACGAAGAACACATTGCATCCAACACCACGGTGATGAATCACAATATCAAGAAGTACCGTCCTGCAGATTATGACGGAAATGCTTTCTTCAATCCATTTGCTCCGGCTCCAACCATTCCGGACATTGGCGAGTCGTCTTCACGCAATTTGGAACCGTCTAATATGCATGCAACATTCAATCACCACCCTTCGACACATCAATGGACGAAAGATCATCCCTTAGTAAATGTGATTGGCGATCCTTCTAACCCGATTATGGCGAGACAACGACTTCATACGCGATGCTTTGAAACTTGTGTTTATGCACTCACTGTTTGTCATGATGAACCACGAAACATCAAAGAAGCTATGACATATGACAATTGGATTGAATCAATGCAAGAAGAGTTGAATCAGTTCAAACGTCTCGAAGTCTGGAACTTGTTCCAAGACCAGATGGGATTTATGTCATTGGACTCAAGTGGATCTGTAAAAACAAATTAGATGCTGAAGGCAATGTTATTCCCAACAAATCTCGTCTTGTGGCTAAAGGGTATTCTCAAGAAGAAGGAATCGATTATGAAGAATCGTTTGCACCAGTGGCTCGACTTGAAGCTGTCAGGATATTTCGGCATATCTTGCACACAAGAATATCACGGTTTATCGGATGGATGTTAAAGCGGCGTTTCGAATGGTCAACTCCGTGAAGAAGTTTATGTGGGTCAACCGGACGGGTTCGTTGATTCAGATCATCCTAACTATGTGTACAAGCTCAAAAAGGCTCTTTATGGTCTTAAACAAGCTCCACGGGCATAGTGCGACAAATGTCAAAATTTCTTCTCGCTAATCGGTTTACCAAAGGCTGTTGATCCAACATTTTTCATTCAACGTCACGGGAGGATATTTTGATTGTTCAAATTTATGTTGATGATATCATTTTTGGTTCAACACATAAAAAGTATTCAAACGCTTTTGCAAAATTAATGAAACAAAATTTTGAAATGTCCATGATGGGTGAACTAAAGTTCTTCTTAGGACTTCAAGTTCATCAATCTCCCCGTGGCATATTTCTAAATCAGTCCAAATATGCTCTTGAAATCTTGAAGAAACATGGAATGACCGGTTGTGATACTTATAACACACCTATGCGCAACCTCACCAAAGCTGGATCTGATTTACATGGGAAAATTATTGACCCTACAAAATACCGAAGTATTATTGGGGCTCTCATGTATCTAACGACCAGAGACGACATTGTATTTCTTTGTATATCTTTGCTCCCGTTATCGGTCCAAGACCAACCGAAAGACACCTCAATGAGGCTAAAAGAATCCTTCGATACGTAAAGGGAACCATTCACTTGGGAATCACGGTATCCGAGGATTCGGTTTTGCACTAATAGCTTTTTGATGCGATCCGCGGGGTGTTTAGATACACTGCAAAAGTACATCGGTGGTGTTCAATTTCTCGGAGATAAGCGGTATCTTGGCGGTCAAAGAAACAAGGCTGTACATCTATGTCATCAACGAAGCGAATCGTTGCCATGTCGACATCGTGCTGGAGATAATTTGGATGAGATCTGGCCCGATGGACTACGGTTTTGTATTCGACAAGATTCTGATGTACTGTGACTCCAAGAGTGCCATTGCAATCTCACGCAACACGGTTCAGCATTCCAAATCAAAGCATATCGCTCTCCGATATCATTTCATCAAAGAGCATGTTGAACTGGGTACAATTGAACTATACTTTGTGGGTACTCAATACCAATTGGCGGATCTGTTTACCAAAGCCTTGCCACCAAGGTTTACTTGAGCTTGTCCATCAAATTGGTATGCGGTGTTTGACTCGAAGATGCGGAAAAGTTAATCAAACGTTCTTAAAACGTCAAACACCAAAAACATTTCTTTGTAAATACATATTTCAAAATCAAAATACAAAAATATAAAATCTATACAAAACCCAAAAAGATTTTCTTCTTCATCTTTCATAAAAAAAAAGCGTTTTTAATACACTAGGGACTAAAAGTGTCATTTTCTCATTTCACTTCCTTTAAAACCTTAGTTTTAATTCACTATTCTCATACCATTCATTCTCAAACTCACACACCTTTCTTTGCTGCGTATTATCCTTCGATCCAATCAAGTTTTTTTTGTTATTCCAAATCAATTGTAAGTATCATTTACTAATTGTTGTGTTATGTTTGTTTAATTGGGGTTCCTTTTCTCATTATTTAGGACATATTCGATCTTAGGTTATCTTGAACTTAGGATTATGCGGGTCTGATCTTAGGTTAGGTATTTGGCTAATCTGTTGAGCTTTATGAATTTAGAGTTCTTGATTTATATGAATGCTTGGTAGGTTCTCTAGTTGTGTTAAGTTATGATTATTGGCGAGTTTGAGATAAACTGATGCGTTTTGGCGAGTTTCTCATGGTCTTATGAATTTTGGCGAGTTTGCCGACTATTTATGAATTTTAGCGAGTTTGCCGAATATTTGTGATTTTTCGCGAGTTTGCCGTCAAATTAAATTTTGGCGAGTTTGCCATTTATTGAAATTTTGGCGAGTTTGCCATTTCATTAACTGTTTGGCGAGTTTGCCATTTATTTTAATTTTTTGGCGAGTTTGCCACTGCCTTAAATGTTTGGCGAGTTTGCCATTTATTTTAATTTTTTGGCGAGTTTGCCACCTTTTAAATGTTTGGCGAGTTTGCCATTTATTTTAATTTTTTGGCGAGTTTGCCACTGCCTTAAATTTTTGGCGAGTTTGTCATTTATTTTAAATTTTTGGCGAGGTTGCCACTTCCTTAATTTTTGGCGAGTTTGTCATTTATTTGAATTTTTGGCGAGTTTGCCACTTCCTTAATTTTTGGCGAGTTTGACATTTATTTTAATTTTTGGCGAGTTTGCCACTTCCTTAAATTTTTGGCGAGTTTGCCTTTTATTTAAATTTTTGGCGAGTTTCTCTTGATTATGTATTTGAGTTTGACTACCACGAAGTGTCTGGCGAGTTTCTTCTAGCTTTAGATTTTGGCGAGTTTGTGTTACTTGCGAGTTTCTTGTTGTCTGATCGATTAATGGCTAGTTTCTACGCCCTATGATTATTTGCAAGCTTGTCATTGGTTCAAGGTTTGGACATGTTTATCGTTTAAGATTCCATTAATAAACTTTGGCGAGTTTGTATACTTGTTATTCTTCATGAATTTGATGTTCCCAGTGTGTTTCAAGTGAGTCTTAGCAAGTATGACTCAGTTAATTTTGAGAATTTCAATCATTAATGATTTTGTGTGTTTGCATTGTTTGTATGTTAGAATCATATGAGTTATCTCTCTAACATGTCATTACCTATTCTTGGATATCTTGGTAAATGCTTTGTTTCAGGTCTCAACATGTCTCAAGGATCTCTCACAAAGAAAGACATGTATCCCATTGACGATGAGCATAATATTGCGCTTTCAAACTCGATTGATTTGAACAACTTCTATGCCATCCCGTGTCAGATTGTAGTGGAAATTCTTAAGAAGCACTTCGTAGGCATCTTCGACTTTATCTGCAAGTGTCCTGACAATCTACTGCATCAATTCGGCATTCACTCAAGATAAGTAACGATTCCACCATCATGCAGATTCAGATTGAGAACTCCGGTTGAATTTGATGTTAGCATTCTTCGTCATGTTCTTCATCTTCCTCTTGAAGAAACACAGACCAACACTTCATTCACACCATCCCCATCGTTTTCACAAATTGCATTATCTCTTCGTAAAATGGGTTATGATGAGTCTTCTCAACCGTCAACCAGTTCGATGTAAATCGCAAATTCATTCCCCAACCATGGTTATCTATGTTTACCATACTCAGCCATTGTGTTACGGGAAAAGCTACTGGCCATGAACACCCTCGATTGGAACTACTTCAAATCTTCTGGGGTATCATAAATACACAACACCTTGATTATGCACGGCTAATCGGAATGATATGATTTATCAAGCGCGGCGGTTTACCAATAAGAAAGGGTATAAAATTCCATTTGCTCGTTACACCAAGCTTCTTATTGAATACTTCATGCAAATAGATCCAAGCATCGACAAACGAATAGCAAGTGCGTCGGTATCATACTCCTCACATGGATCATGTGCTTAAAACTGTTAAAGTTCAAAGCACGAGCACAACAAACAAAGGTTTAAGAATTCCTGATCGTCTCTTTAATGATGGCATCAAGTGACTACCGCTTACGGGGACTATGATCAAGCGAAAAGCGAGCATTGGCATTATTTCTAAAAAGAAGAAGCGAAAAATCTTTGCAAAACACAAGCAAACCTCACGATTGATGAAGATTTGTCCAAATCGAACATGTTCTTTGAAGAAGAACAAGTTCATCCTCACGACGAAGATGCTAACCCTACAGAAACTCAAAGAATTCTCAAAGTGAAACAAGAAAAAGCTGCAAGACAACGTGGTAAAACCATCAGTAGTCAAACTCTACTACTTCAATCTCCTCGCACCCACAAACAAGACCAGCAATCAAGAAAACCTTGGCTATCACCAACGTCATCACCAAGCGATATTGAAAGGTTGCGAAGAAGGTGCAGGATCAGGTTCCAAGATGATTTCTGAACCAATTCAACAACCCATGAATGAATCAGAATCTTCCGAAGAGGATAACTCAATTTCTGCGGCACCTCTTCATCCAAAGATGAATCGATCAATTCATTCATTCGATAATGAAGAATCTGTCAACAATGATGAATCGATGATTACGATGATGTTTTCGTTGTGAAACCACATTTGCAAGGTGATGCTCATAACCAACAATCATTAATACAACCACCTCCGGCATCCTCGGATCAGCGGTCAAAGACGAATGTTCCTTCCAAAACCACCTTTAAGATCAGGCTCCCTTCTCGACAAACATCTGAAGCAACCGAGAAAGATAAATTTCAAGACATTCAAGCACAGCTCACTTCTCTTCAAACTCAAGTTCGACACAACAAGCAACTTCAAGAACAACATCAACAAATTGAAGTTTCCATTACGAGCAGATTGAGGAAATCCTTAAACAGGTCCTTCCTACAGAGGTCAAGAGTTGCATTAATGAAGTTCTACCATCAGCCTTACGCACATATGTCAAAAACAAGCTTCAAAGTGCTGTAGCCACTCATCTTCAAACACATCCGATAACTCTTGAAACTAAACCATCAACGTTGCCTGTCGTTGATCTCAAAAGTCAACTTCTGGAGAAGATAATTGATGATAAAGAAGAAGTGGAACCGAGGCGCTCTACTCAAATCCATGAAAAGGGCTGATAAGAAAAGTGCATCTGCAACGTGCAAGGATATCCCGCCAAATGCTTGAACCGATGATAAAGATGATGAGTCACGTCCCGCGCGACAAGCGTTCCAAATTCAGCTGCCGTCATCTTCGGTTTTCAAACCACTTCTCATGATATTTCACACGAAGATGAAATTCAACCACAATCTTCCAATCAACCTCCACAACAGACTGTCTCTCAAGTCATATCCCAACCACCATTCAACATGCAACAAGATGATGCTCCAGAATGGATTGACTCTTCCACGACTCAGTTTGACTGGTTTGAAGATATGATTGATGCTCATCCAGAAGATGATCTTCTTAATGAAGCTTCCATTGTGGGTTTCACAAAGAATTTGAAAAAGATCATGAAGGTGCAGAAACTTCATTTGTCTCACATTGCCACTATTCGCGGCGGGGTTTACACAATTTAAGACTTCCACAACTTCGGGCTTCAATTTGAATACAATCTTGAGGAAGTTGCACGCGCAATGTCTGAGAACATTACTTGGGATGTTTAGCGCCCTCCAAGTGCTCCCAAAACATTCAAGTTTCATGACTATTCTCAACCTTTACCACTCATGGGTCATACTCACAATCTCAAGGTACCCACACCTTATTTTTTTAATCATGATCTAGAATATCTAATGTATGGAAACACAGATCCAGAGAAACGATATGCAACATCATTGTCTAAGTTTCATGCTGCGGTTTACACTCAAGAGGGCATGGAGGAAGAAGTTGCTGACTTGTTTAGTTCTTCGGTTGTTAATTATAATGATGAAGCTGAACTTGGCATCTTCCATTGGCCAAATATGCGTAAATGGTTTTACAAATGGCGACTCACATTCACCTCCAAACACAAAGTGTGTTATAACCACCGGATCTTGTCCATTAAAAGTGCAGAGATTATGGATAAATACGGGTACAACTTTTAACTAACATCAAGGTTCGCAGGTGGCGACAACGAGTATACTTTCGAATGGTCGACCTACGGGTTTCGAACCTCAACGATATCGAAGATATGTATCTTCTCAAAGTTCAAGGAAAACTTGAGCATCTTCCCGGAAGCTTACAATATGATATCTTCAACTCAATCCTCATTTTTATCCGCAGTCTTGTCATTAAGTCAAGAGTTGAAGATCTTCATCTCGGTGTTGAAAGTTATCGAACGTCTGAATCTTACCAAACGATCTCCAACCACGGCATTTATGACGCAACCAGTATACATTCACCACAACACCATTTGGATTACACTTCATCCGGAACAACATCGTCAAATACATGAGATATGAAGAAATCCACAAGTTCAGTGATGATACGTTGACACAGGTAAAGGTTGAGCTTGTCAACATTCTTGAAGATCTGAATGCGGGCTGAAAACAACGTTGGTTGCGGAACATGACATGGAAGAGAGTGATGTTAAGCAAGTCGAAAAGTTTGTCAAGAAAATTGATTCACGACTCAAGTTCAATTCAATCACGGCTTGACTTGCTATGTTGGAGGAAGAGCAAGGGTTCGAATATCTTGGCGTTTGTCGACCTGAATGAAGTCTTGCAGTTAGTTAGTTTATTTGGAACATTCTTGGAACATTTAAACATCCTCATGCGTAATAACTCTAACTCTTTACTTTCATTAGTTTGCTTATCTTAATTGATTTTGATTTTTCTGTTAAACCTTGAGCTCAATTTTTTTCACAAGTACAACAAATCGATAATATGTTTTTACAACTTGTAATAAACTGTTTCAAATTCGACTCAAGAAGGCTATCTCTCGAATATGCTTCCATATTTGAGGGGAAGTACTTTTGTTCAACGAAAACAAAATCTGATTCCACGAAAGGACCACGTGGTACGTTTGGTGCCTCAATCCTAATTAAAGGGCGAAAGCTTCTTAAGCTGTTTAAAACAAAATCTTTGTTCAAACTCAAATGTTCTTGAAATCCGTTTCTTCCCAAAGGAATTTCAAACACCTCAAAAGCATATTTTAATCAACATGTTTTCAAAACAACATTCATATGCTATTTTTGAGGGGAGAAATGTGATTAAAATTGTTGATCAGGAAGTTATGGAATCTCATAACGTGCTCGACTCGGATATCACCAATGAATTGACGATCTTTGAATGTCAGAAATCGAAAAGATTTGTCTTCCAAGACTTATCTTAGTAGAATGTACCAATCCGAGACACTCTTGATTGACATGAACTTTGACGGGTCTAACCTCCTTTTCAAGGAGAGTTTACATCTTCAAGGTAGTTATTAGAGCTAGTTGTCACCTAAAAGCTGATAATGGAACTCTTTAACTATACAACGTAACCGTGTCTCGAGGGGAATTGTCTATCAAGAGTTGATCAATTCAAAAAGTGCTAGCTCTTCCCTCTGTGCGGATTTAGGTCAAAACTCATAAGCACATGTGGAGGTATTTAAAAAACCAAAACTCTCAAGGTGTTAGCAAAACATGGTTTTCATCATAAACATATTGAGAGATTTTTCAAGAAAAGGTTTTGTGGCAACATAGGATAGTCATGGAGTTATAAGGTGACTAAGTTTAGGAATAAGTGTCCTATGATCCGCCAGAGCGGAGGATCTACCCAAGGACATCACAAATAGTTAGTATCTAGAAGTCCTTAGGTATGATTTAAAAAGGAGAAAATGAGAATCGGAGAAAGAAGGAGTTGAAGAATTAAAAAGAAAAGTTAAAGAAAGGGTGAAAAGAAATAGCCCTCCAAATTATTCAACTTAGGGCAGACACCGGGTTCAATTCATATGCTACTTGTTGTCACAAGATGACACCGGTATTGAAGACAAAGTCGTCATGGACCCGATGGCGCAATGCACTAAACCTTCTAAGCCACTCAAGTTCTCTCAAAAGAGCTTGTTTTATTCTCACAGGGAACCCTACGTGATCTATTGAATTTCTCTTAGAGATTGTTGGTATTGAAGTTGGAGACCCTCTCCTAGTCTCCGCTTAGGAAAATCAAAGTGCACTAATCGAGTCTAGAGCCATGAGATTCATCAAAAGATCTCTTAGGAACACTTAAATATTTCATCACTTGTTGTTCAAACAATAAGGAAACAAGTGACACTTTTCGAGTCCTACGAGATCTTAGCAATGCTGCGAACATTTATGAGGGGATTCACAATTGTGATCCTCAATGATTGAATGGAAATCCTGCCGGTCAACATCAAGCACCACTGACAGCAGTCACTTCGGTAACTCCTTGTGGGTTACGCTTAGTGTGTCTCAAACGGTCTACGATCGTGGGGTGATGCTTCGGTGTACCTCGGCGACTCATCTGAACTGTAGGTGTATTTCGATACATCGTGTTATCTCACTTGTGGGACTCCAGTTCAGGAACGGCCTTTGTAAGAATTAGAGATGTGCTTTCACACTATCTTTGTTAACACACTCGAAGTTCAAACTTGTAAGCGTTGGATTATTTCTAACCCATGTTTTATGTTTTCTTCTTATGGATGCTCATAGGTGGAAAAGATCGTCTGCGAGACACTTCACATGCTCATACCAACATCAACACAAATTGAAGTTCTTTCAAAAGGCAAAGAAAATTTGGAAAGATTCTACATCAAAGTCAAAGAATCTGCAAAGTTATGAAATAAAGATCCAAGTTAAAGAATGAGAACTTCAAATATATGAATCACAAACTTCATCGAAGTATGAGCATCTTTGAAATGACCTTCATCACTAACAACAAAGATGTTGATAAAAGGCGATTTCAGTGATCACAACAACAAGAACAAAGAACAAAGATTCAAAGAATCAAAAGGCGTCACAAGCTATGAGCGCCAAAGAAGTTCAAGACGTCAAACGACCTAAGCAAGACAACAAATGATGACCAACCCTTAGAGGGAGATTGTTAGGAACATGTTTTATTATCAAGTGTAGGTCATTTCATTTGTAATAGGTCGTTAATAATTATGGTTTATAAATGTTTGTAATTAGTTTCACAACTCATGTAGTAAGCCCATGAGCTGTGATAGAAGGTTCTTCTAGAACCAAGGGGAAACTCTCCTACTTATGTAAAGACTATAAATACCCCCTCCCTAGAAGGGAGAGGGTTGTTGGTTCTAATTGCAATTATCATTTTCACTAATCATTCATTAGTTCCTTCCACTCTTTCTCTCTATAACTTTCTCTCTCTAGAAATGTATATTGTTGTGATAAGATGGTGACTTAACAGTAGCTATTCCTCCCGGAGTGGGGAACTTCATCATCGCGTGGATGGTCGAAGGTATGGCTGTTAACTCTTTTAAACCTGTTCGGCCCAATATTACATTGTAAGGAGAAGGTGACTTACTAACAGTAAGCGTCATCATGACCGTCGACAGCAGCCATGATCTCTACCGCACTTCTAGTTCAATCTTTCCCCATTGGCTGAATGACCGCTTTTGAAAAGCCTACCAACGGTGAACTGGTTTCTGCGGCGGCTTGAATTGATGGGCACAAGTTTCTAAAACAATGTTAGGTACATGACTTGGGCGGAGGCACCTTCATCTACAAATACCCTTCGCACAAAAATAACCTTCTATCTCGGCTTCCACAATCGGCGGTTCTTCGGACCAGTCGTCCATGACTATCGAGGAAAGGATATAGTGGCGTTCATCAAAGTATTAGATCATAAAACACGGCCTTTATTTTTACGATCTTGATTAATGTCGGACCATGTTGATAACTTTTCATTTTCCGTTGTGACCTCTCGGTCTCTCCCTTCCCTTTTGTTTTACGTTTTTGACCAAATGATCCAACTTCCGATTAGAGAGCCATTTTAACTGCGTCTTTTCGGATGATAACGGTCATTAGTTAGGTGGCCTCTCTCCATGATATTCAAGAAGCGGTCCTCATTCTCTTGCTTTGGGTTTTCCTTGCGGGGGTGGTAGGGGTAGGTTTAGATGGTGTTCGTGGGCGATTATCTCCTTAGGTTGTTTAGATGGGTACGGAGAGCAAGATCGATGATTGTCGGGTTTATTAAAATCGTTCGCGTCGAATTCATTTTGAGGGCGGCGTCTCGGTTTCAGGGGCATATGGGAAAAGGCCTCTCTCTGACGGGAATCATTCCTTTCCCAAGGTCGCCGTGGGTCCTCCTTCTCCACACTCTCGAATCCCCTCTGAGTTCGGTCCCTTACTACGCAGGGGATTGACTCTACATGTTGACTCGTGTGCCTATCCTTTTGGTAGCTCGGTGTTTTTGTACGCCTCTTACTACGACATAATTTTCCACCCGTCATCATTTCTTTAACGGTTTTAGGGACTTGATCGAGAAAACTTTTAGCCAAGTCGAGGGGCATCGGTGAAGTATGAATGCCGATATCTTCATGAGCTTCAGGGACCCCGGTATCCCACCGGCTTCATCGATCCAAGCGTTCCCTAAAATCCGATAGTACCTCATTTGCCTTCTTACTATCGGTGATCTCGAGTAGGGTCTTTCATGTTTTTTATTAGGGCAAACCTTGCGGTGAATTGATCCACGAGGTCATCCCGGCTATGCGACACTGTTCTAGATTGCTAAACCATCCACGTAGGCTCCATCCATAGTTTTTGGAACATCCGGCACCACACGAGGCATTGGCCATTCCCTTGATTTGGTAAGCACCATAAAGCGGTTGATATGATCATCCGGATCAGTCGATCCGTCGTATAGTTTCAGGTTAGTGGGCATAACATGTTTTGGGCCGACAAACTCTATGATCCGCCTCATGAATGGGTGACGGGCCATCTCTTTGTCGCGGGTTTACTAAGGTCGTCTTTAGGTTCAGCTCGACATCCTTCCTTCGTCCCGTCCTCATTGTCTTCGTGTGACAATCGAATGGGTGTGATGGGGTCGGCGGTGTTATATTTCGGATGAGGGCCTCTAGCGATGCCATTTGGGCTTGTATCCTTGCTCACAGTCTGCGGGTGGTTGGTCATTTGTGACCCCACTCCGCTTCGCATTTCGCATGCGGGAGAGGAGGATTGGGTGGGGGTGTTTCTTCCGGCGTGCGTCATCTAAACCTCCGTGAGAATGAATTGGGTCCCACGGATTGGCGACAATTTGTTGAAGCAAATTCCGTTGTTCAACTTGGTAGGGGAGTTGAACTTCTATCCAGCGGTGCCGGAGGAAAATAAGCGTTCCTTCTCGACAATGGACAACTTAGCGTGGCACTAAGATCTGGATGATATCGGGACCAAGCTCCCGTGAAAGTAAGAAAAGGGTAATAAATGTGGTAATTAATGTAGTGGTTAATGTAGGTGTGTGTATTCAATGCAAAACATTAAATGTGTTGGGGTATTTATACTACCCCAACTATGTAACACTAACGTTCTTGTAGAAACTTACTTGTTTGTTAGGTGCGGAGACCTATATTACCGCCAGTAGATCTACAGTCACCCCTACTTGATAGGCCACGCGTGGTAGAATCTGTAAAACACGGGCTGTATACAAGCCGTCCAGGACGGTAAAGCATACCGTCCGGCCAACGATCTTGAGGACACCAGAGCGTCGGACACATAGCTAGCGGTATGCATGCTACCTTCCAATTTCATGTAGCCACTCTAAGTGCATCGATGCCCGCTAGTATACTAATCCTATCTGCCCTTCTCTCAACATCACGACCAAATATGGTTGCCGCATATGTGATCAATCTTGTGTCTAACATTTGTAAAATATCACTCACCACTAAGATATTGTTGTTATCGGTACCAATGGTGGACTCTCGGTGGGCCTACGTAAAAATATCTTTACCAGCCTCTTTGAAAAAGATCTTTACCTGAAAGTGTCAAAGGTGTGGCGGCCTTTTTTCATGGCTCCGACTCTCGCCTTTCCATGTCAACACTATAATGATATAGGTCCACAGAGGAATTTAGACTTTGTCTACGAGCTCTTCATTGGCTCCTGGCGTTACATTTATAGGTGAGGGACCATTTTATTTTCTCCCTAATCCAAATCTTGATGTCATGAACATACTTTCTTACACTCCAATGATCGAGAAGACTCCCAAATCCCTTGGATATTATTTGAAAATTAACAAAATTTCACTTAAAGGAACACCAATTACTTTACGATCCTTGAAAAGTAGTCTGTGAGGCTCGATTGCTCTTTGTAGCGTGCACCATGTTTTAGAAGTGATATTTATAAGTCTCTCCTTTACAAGTTTTCCAAGGCCACCGAAAAAAATCCTCGTGTAAATGTGGTGCAATCATTTAGCCTATGTATGAAAGCTAGTGCAATTTGGTCTCGCAGCGCACCAAGTCTAGCGTTCCCAACATTGATCTTGAAATGGAGAGTGGGAAGCAGAGGCGGAGCCATGTTAATGGTAGTGAGGGCGATGCAACCATGTTCTTGGGACACATAAAACATGTAGGTAAAAAATCAAAATGATGGAAAAAGTCCGGTGCCCCGGCTAAATAATCGAGTGCCCTCACTTGCCCTTTGAATTCCAACAAAATGAGTGTGCTTTTATGTCCGAACATTTTCCGATGGTTTCTTTGGCAGGAATCATGGAGGAAATGAGTAAAGTGGAAAGAGAGGGGAGGTGGGAAGTTGGGAAATGGGAACGGGATTCGAAAGTGTATCATTCTTTCTATTGTATTTATTTTATGGGTTTTCTAACATGTGCGGGGCACATGTTAAGCCTATAGAAAGGGCCAGTAGGACCTAAAAAGGGACCCAGGACTCACATATTTTATTTGAAATGTGTATTTTTTGTGGGTCGGACATCCTTTTCGTGGGTCCCATTGTCCTTTTGGTATGCATACCATGTACCACAGAGGCACATGTTAGAAAAACCCTTATTTTATTTATAGAGTATAGGGACTATGACAATACTTATTTCATCTTTTTTTTAATCAAATACATAAAACTTAATATAGTTTTATCCAAAATCTAGGTAGACATTTTTTTAGTGTGAATATATGAGTTTTGATCATGATAATGTTAATATTTTTATTTTTCGTTATGTATGTGAATATCACAACCTTCGTTTTAATTTCATAACATGCCGAGGGCTGTATTATAATACATTGGCATGAATAAATTTTTTTGAAAGCTTCTTTTCATTTGACATCTGAGATGTAATGCGAGCTTATGTACGGTTTATTATAAATAATGTAGTTGAAATTAATCAGATTGTATTTAGTGTTAGTTGTGTGTCAAAGTGTAGTGCTTTTGTTACCTTTAATGGATCGGTATTCTGCGGCTCGATTTATTTTAGATTAGCTAAAAAATGACATTTTGATATATTATTTAACCCCAAATTAGAGATCGATTGCCCCCCATAATCATATTTTCTAGCTCATGGCGGTGGGAAGATTTTGACCATATCCTTAGAGAAACTTCGATGAAGGACATTGGGAATGGTGTTTCATGTCTTGCGTTTATTGATAGAGTTGCGATTTGGTCGCGGCGCAATTGTTATTGGGACTTATCGGATGGAGAATAATTTTCTTGTTCTTGATTTGAGAGATCAACGTTGGGTTTTCAAACTCTTCCTTGTTAGCTCGAGGAACGTCTTGCAGCAGCTTTAACACCACCATTCCACATTATACCTCGTAAATTATATGATTCCGCCAGTAATTATAATTGTTGGAAGAATAAGGAAGCACACAAAATTGCAGGTTTGTTTACAGTGTCTTTATCACCTAATGAGGTGAGATCCATGACAACCCACTATTTACTAAAGAACAAACCACAACATCCCCACCATCCATTCCTTTTTCATCCAATGGTGGAGATGATATCTGAAATTTACAAACAAGGGCATGATTGTAATTTTACGTCTATCCTATAAAAACAAATATATCTGCACATACCTTTCATAAAACACGCTAACTCTCAAAAACTAAAACAGCTCCCTCGCGAATCCTCTAACGCGGAAGAAAATAAAACCGATGACTCTAAAACCGGCGTATCACTTTAAAACCGCCGTATCACCGCCATAAAAAACGACCTTCATCTACTTTTTCTCTCACAAAACACCGTTATAACCGCCCATTATCACCATAAAAAAACCACCCCTATCACCGCCCGTCGATTTAAAATGAATGAAAACGAATTTAATCGGCGATATAGATGAAAATAATCTAATCGAAGTACCATTAGATCTGTAAACACAACATCATTTGTAGATGACTTACCGAATCTGGAAGATGATTTTCCAGAAGTTGAAGACACAACAGGTTTTGTTGAGAAAGAAATTGAAGGTGAATCACGTGTGATTTGATCTTTGTTGTTTATATTCAATATCAGCTGTTTTAGTGTTTTGTTTTGAATGTAGACAAAACAAAAATAGTCTAACAAACATGTAATTTGTTATAAATCACATGTGATTTCACATGAAAATCACATGTGATTTACATATTATTAAAAAAAACAGTAAATAAAATGATTATTAAAAAAATGTTATTTAAATTTAAAAAAAAAATATTTGAATAATTCGTAAATCACATGTGATTTTTTACAAAATCACATGTGATTTATATTCAAAATCCGTTGTTTTAGTGTTTTAGTGTTTTGTTTTGAATGTAGACAAAGATGTAATTTGTTATAAATCTCATGTGATTTTCTATGAAAATCACATGTGATTTTTTTTATAAATCACATGGGATTAAGAAAAGCATTAAATAAAATCTTTATCAAAAATGTGTATAAGTGCCATGTGATTCCTAGTAATGCACATTTTTTCATATCCAGATTCTATGAGATCACCAAGACCAACCTTATATGAGCATCTTGAAACACCAGAATGGATCGATATATTGGGAGCCTCATGTAGAAGGATTAGTGTACCAGAGGGAAATACTATGACACTATAGAGGAAGCTATAGAGATGTATAGTACTTATCTTTGAAGGGAGGTTTTCAAATTAAAAAGTCGTGGCAACGATTAACAAAATCTGGAATGGTACAACACAAATACATCATGTGTAATAAAGAAGGTATGCCAAGACGTATTAATATCGACACTTTGGATCCTCAAAACAGTGAGAAACAAAAAAGAAATACAACTACTGCATGTAACAGGGTTGTAAAGCTCAGCTATAAGGTTAGAATTGGACCAAGTTTCTGGAAGATACAAGTTAGCGAAGTTTATTGCTAAACACAACCATGTCCTAATACCAAAAGAGTACAAACATTTTACAAAAAAAAAAGAAGAATGACTCAAGCAGACAAAATGTTTATTGTCAAATGGCAACAAACAAGATTGGTGCAATACGGGCACAATTTTTAACCAGTTTGAAGGAGGGTATGAATATCGTTCCGCGGCACATCGATGATTTTAAGAATCATCAAAGGAATATAAATTCTTTCATAGGGGAAAGTGATGCACAAATGATTATAAACAAAATGGAAAACAGAATGATGTATGTGCCGAACTTTACATTTCAATATAAGGTAGAAAGCAGGTGAGTTAGTGATGTTTTGGGCGGCGAAGTTGCAAAATGCAACTACAAAGAGTTCGGAGACATAGTTTCTTTCGATGCAACCTTCAGGAGTAACAAGTAAGAATTTTTTTTTTATATGAACTAATTTATAACAAAAATCACATGTGATTTTATATACAATCACATGTGATCAGCATAACCGTGCTGGGAATCACATGTGATCATAATAGTAATCACATGTGATTTACTTCTACATTAAACTAATTATATGAGGTAATCTTCTTAGGTACAACATGGTGTTTGTACCATTCAGCGTGATAATCACAAAAATGTGTGTCACCTTTGGTTCGAATGCTTTTAAAGAATCTTGAGTCATACGTGGCTACTAACGCATTTATATTGCATTCAGAAAGAACCGACCATGGTTGTATGGATCAAGATGGAGCAATGAAAAGAGCTATTGAAGCCGTTTTCACTAACTCAAAGCACAGACTTTGCATGTGGCATATTGATCAAAAATCCTCCAAAGGTAAATATATTCTCTAAACAATATGTTTTAATTCCTTTAAATGTGGATCAAATGTGATTTGTATATAAAATCATATGAATCACATGTGATTCATGTGAATATAAAATGTGATTTATCATTAAATAAAGCACTAAAACTCAACAATTTGTCAAGCAATATACAAAAGCTGATTTCAAGCGTTTTAAGAAGATCATTTGGAATATGTTCTTGGAACCATTGGAATTTGAAGAGAAATGGGCCAAGTTGATTGAAGATTTTGGTTTGAAAAATCACAAATGGTTGACAAAGATGTTTAACCTTAGAAAAATGTGGATTCCACATTTTATAGACTCTCAATTATTTGGATTGATGAGAACCACATCAAGGTGCGAGTGAAAACTTCGTTCTTCAAAGTTTCACAAGCCCGAGGCAACACTAGTTGGTTTTATGATGTCCTATGAAGCAGCAATGGAAAGGCAGCGTTATAGGCAGGAACATTTAGACTTTAAAACACTAGACGCAGCCCCAAAGTGTGAAACAAGGTTGAAAATTGAGCGTCATGCAGCAAAAGTGTATACTAGAACAATATTTCTACTTGTTCAAACGAAATAAAGAAGCATCTTTGGACTTGTTTTAATCAGGAACTAAAAATAGAAGATGCTTGTGAGATTGTCACGGTTAGAGACAAAAATGCAATGCCTTATAGAAAACTTAACAAGGAAATTGAAGGCGAAAGTGAACGAGCACAAACAGTTGTAGACTATAAGGTATGTTATCTTGAATTATAAAAATATCATTTGCGTTTACTAGAATCACATCTGATTCATATTGAATCACATGTGATTCTTGTTGAATCACATGTGATACAACATGAATCACATGTGATCTCATATAAATAACATTCTGAGAATATAATTCTTGTATTATTTTGATTTGAAACTTGTTACTATAGAAGATGGATCGGTTGTATGTTCTGGCAGACATTTTTCGCGATTCACGGTTTCCTATCTTGGACACATATTTTGTGTCTTCAAGAATCGTGATATTGGCGTCATTCCAAATCAATATATTTTGAAGCGGTGGACAAGGGATATAATACCACGACTTGAGAAGAAAAGCAGATATGGGGAAAAAACGTAGAAGTTGAAAGACTTACAAATGAAGCAACTTGTCTATTATATGATTGTTTATTTCGGTTGAAGCGGTGATGTAGTAAAGATGGGTGAATTTGTTGAAAAATGAAGAAAATTGAAGAAAGAAGTGGAGGATGAGGTGCCAAATGCTCCTTGAGGGAAAAGCGGGTGTGATTGGGGAACATTTTGCCATTTCTAAAACTTTCGAGAAAAAGTTAACAATCAACAAAAGCAAGTAACAAAGGAAATATTTGAGCGGAAGCAATAAAAGCGAAAGAGTGAAAGAGAAAAAGCACTTGCAATTAAGAAGAAACAAATGAAGCCTTGTGGACATTGTGGGGAGAAGACAAACTCACATACAAAAACAACTTGTCCATTGGACCCTAAAGCAAGGCGAAAGCCACATAACGTCTCCAATGCGGTGTGGATAACCTAGTGGGTAGATTGAGTCTTGGTGTTGAGGTTGGTGTTGGGACAGGGTCGTTGGTGGGTCAGGCCGTTCAAGTAAATGTTGTGGCTCGTCAAGCGGATAAGGTTGGCGTTAGTGTTAAGGTTGGCGGGTCTGGGCCAAGTGAGCCAACATCAGTGGATTAACCAGATGGTTGAGCATTTTTACTTCAAAAATGATTTTCTTTAGAATTTTTACAAATCTATAATACATTGAATGATTGTTTACTTTCTTATGAAAGTCTTGTTTACTTATGAAACTCCTGTTTACTTATGGAATATTTACAAAAAGATTGTTGAATATATGTGATTGTACCCAGATCACATGTGATTGTTACCAGATCACATGTGATTGTACCCAGATCACATGTGATTGTTACCAGATCACATGTGATTTATTTACCAAATCACATATGATTAATGTTTCATTCCTAAGTTAGTATATGCAAAATAAATAATAAAGGCACTAGAGAGAAACTAAAAGAAACAACTCTTGTTGAAATCAGTTATAACAAAAGCGGGATTTAATTTGATTTCCCAAAACACAAAAGAAAAACCCCTTTATGTTAAAACAACTATTCTAGCATCAGTTTACTAGTGTTCAAACCGGAAATTACTAGACTTCACATACTTACTGTTTCAAACCACAGAAATTGCTTGAACTTCACATACTTAAAATAAAACTAAAACTACCGATCTAGAAATGTTTTATACACCTTTCAGAAAAGGCACAAAAGACGATTTCTCAAAAGGCACAATGGCGATTCTCCAAGTCTTGACAATAACACTGGCTGTTGTATCAAAGCATGTCTTTAACATCTTGGCGTTTGTTCTGTTCTTATACGCTTCCACAATTGTTATGAACTTTGTTGAAGGATCAACTTTGTCAAACTCCTTTGCCTCCCTAAGCATCCTCTCCCGATACACGTTAAGCTCATGTACTTGACATCTTGGTACAATACTTGAACCTCCTCCTCAACATGTCGGTGTAACCTTGACTCAGGAACAAGGCCACAATCCCACTTTGTAGCTTGCTTCACCCATATAGTTTTCCATATGAAACATGGCGAAAATACCACAATCACGGTTGTTTGACTTAGTCCTCCATTTCAGCTTTGGGATCTTTGGCTTCAATTTAAAGATGCTAGCATACTTTTTGTTGCCATACAACTGTAGATGACGGAAAACATTTTTTCTACAAAAACAAAAATAATGAACATGTTAAGTCAATTGTGATATGGGTAAAATCATGTGATACGGGTAAAATCACATGTGATTTGGGTAAATCAAATGTGATGCGTGTAAAATAAACTCAAACTTACAAGAACATCACATGCTCCTTTATACTTTTTATCATAAGATTCACCACATCAATGTTATCAAGGATTGTCATCATAATTGTTTTAGAAAATTTGAACACAACAACATAGAAATGCCCACCATTGCAAATTGGAAAAAATGCCTGATTTAACAAAAAAAAAGTAAACTTAATAAAAATACATGATTTAACAATTATAATTCTAAAAAAAATAATGACATTACCAAATCAACGTCTTTTAGGCTAATTCTATCGGTATTATCTTGAAATGACCCAAACCTTCAAAACTTTTCCATTCTTTCGAATCCAAACTACCATCAATCATTTCATTAATGCAGTAGAAAATAACAAACATAAAATATATAATCGAAAATATATAATTATACAATAAACTTCATAAAAAATAACGAAAACACTTACAATACAACCCGGTCGGAAAGAAATGCCTGTGGGGCTCAACTTCCTAAAACTCTCTTCATAATTAAACGGCACCCAACAATCAGCGACATTAACATCAACCCTAAACCGGAGATAAAGTTTCCATACTTAAGCGAACGATGAAACTTTGAATCCAGAATGAGTTTCAAAAATAGTTTCACTGTATAAAACAAAAAAACACATGTAATTAGATAAAATCACATGTGAACTGGGTAAAATCACATGTAAAATCACATGTGATCTGTGTAAAATCACATGTGATATGGGTAAAATCACATGTGATCGTGAATCACATGTGATCGGGTAAAACAACCTCAAAATTACAAGAACGTACATAAGCAAAGTTTAAAAAAATTAACTAAAATATGTAAACAAATAAACTTACATCTTGTCACCTGCGTAGAAAACAAGCATTCAGACCATAAATTCCACCATTGTAATGTTTGGTACAACTTTGGTCTTGTTATTCATGTATGGGGAGCGAGGAAGAGCGAGCGGTTTTCAGGCTTCGTTTTCGGGAAGAACAACCTCGGGACTAACGTTTGATGCACGAGGTAACCACTCTCCGGGGTAAAGCGGACCTTCATTGGGCGACCACATTGAATTCATCTCTTCATCAACTGCTGACCACGATAAACCAACATAATTTAAATTAAAAAGAAACAACATAATTAAAAGACAAACTAATCAAAGGCTGTATTACGTTAGAGTATTACATATAGGTATTCATCTACAATACTATCAATCACCTCATTCACCATATCAAGATTATTCTCTAGCCACTGAGTATAAGTCTCGGTACTCGTGATCTCCATCTTCATCTACAACACCCCACATTTTGGTGGCTTCTCAATATCGCGAGAATGATTGTTTCCTTTTGCGAGCAGCGGCTTCCTTCTCAACGAGAATTGTTTCCTGTCAACAGAATTTGTTTCCGAGATGCATCTTTTCCAAAATCATCTAAACTAATTTTCTTGAATAAAATCCTCTACATTGGCATCCTTACGATTTCCGGCATTATAGTACCATCATTTTCCTCATCACTTACACCATCATTATCACATCGGACCCATCTTTATCCGAGACTTTCATTGTTGCGAAAGCGGGTTTCTTGAATAGCTCACAATATTTCTCATTAAGATCAATGAATTTTTCATCATCAGCATACTTCAAATATGCTTCTACATATCGGCTTCAAGAGCCGTCTTTCGAGAATATATCAAAGCTTTCTTCAAGTTTGTTAAACAAAACCTGTATTCAATAATGATGTCAATGAAAAGTAATATTGAAGTTTTTGACATGTGATTATAATAAAATCACATGTGATTCTAATCAAATCACATGTGATTCTAATCAAATCACATGTGATCCTACAAAAAGAATCACGTGTGATTACATTAATAAATTTGTGATTTCTCTTTTAATGCATTCAAATGAACAATTATAAAATGTATTATACAAACCTCTTTGTCAGAAGATTCAGACAAACCAACATCAATGAACCCCGACTCTTTAGCTCCACCTCGGTCCACTGCATTCAGCTCTAAACACCCCAACTTCCTTTCAGCTAGTTCAAGCTCCATACGTTGTCTCATTAACGTTGTGGACCAATTTAAGATGGCGGGACGCAAGCGGACAACATGAAACTTCTCAAATTTAGTAGAGTCTAGATACAAAAGCTGAAAAGAAAAACAAAACAATAAAAATTACATATCACTAGAACCAGGAACCATTTTAAAATTTAAATAAATCTATAAACTTACCATGAGGACGGCTAACGGACCAGTGTAATGGCAATTTCCTTTGGGTTGCTACTATCTTGAAGCCGCATGTATATAACCACACCGGTCGATGTCGAGATATCGGAAGATCTTGGGAATATATCTAACATCTAAGCAAAGTTGCCCCTTCATCGTTTACACGACCCATTGTGTTGGCAAACAACATCATGAAGTTAAGTTTGAAAAGATTATCAACCACCGTTGTGAAATTCCTAGCAACATCCCCGTCCGTATTTCTTTAGCGACTTTGGATAAAATGATGAACCCAAGATCTCACAAAAGGATGATCAATGGGTCTTTCGTCAAATGAAAACAATGAAGAACCACCAAATGGAATCCCTAACATATCCTTAATTTTCTCTGGAGTGACATCAATTGACAAACCATTCAACAAATCAATCTTATTAGTTCTTTGTTTTGAAATTGGCAACAAAAACCTACCCGATGGAAGTTGATCAATGTAAATTTTACGAAAATACGAAAACCTATGTCGTAAGAAATGGACCCATGTCGAACTTTGATTCACGGATAGAAGAAAAATAGAAGAAGGAGCATTCCCCTCAAACACCGGAAATTTTTCAAGATACTCTAACGCTCTTGTTGACTGTGGCTGGCATAATTTTCTTTCCCACTTCTTGACTTCCCAACATCTTCATTTTCAGAATCTGCATCTTCTTTCTTAACCTTACCCTTTTGATTCTTAGTTTTCACTTTCTTCCTCTCCGCATTATATTCATCTTCAAAATCAGTTTCTGAAACCTCTTTCTTCACCTTCATCACCTTACCCTTTTTATTCTTACTATCACTTCGACCTCTCACAATACATTCATCTTCGAGAATCGGTTTAAAACATCTTTCTTCACCTTCTTCACCTTACCCTTTTGATTCTTAACTTTCACTTCGACCTCTCCGATACCTTCATCTTGAGTCGGTTTCGAAACATCTTTCTTCACCTTCTTCACCTTACCCTTTTGATTCTTAACTTTCACTTTCGACCTCTCTGCAATACCTTCATCTTGAATCGGAAGCATCTTTCATTAAACCCTTCAACATCTCAAACCTGGCGAAAATTTTTACCCTTCCTAAGCTTAGATGGACCTCTTTCTTCATCGAGATCCTTTCTTTCTTAATCTTCTTTGAGACAAAACACCTTCATCAAAATAAAATATACAAATCGAGAATCACATGTGATTCTTAATAAAATCGGACTTAACATGTGATTTGAATAAAAATCACATTTGATTGCATGGAATTATTCTAACCAAACAAAGCATTAAAAGATAGAAAAAACTAAATTTCGATGAAACTAACTTGACATTACCTTCATCGGAATGCTTCTTTCTCTTAAATTTCGATGATTAAGACCAACTTCATCACTATCAAAAGCCTCACCTTCTTGACCAAACCCCTCGACTTCTTTGCAGCCAAACAACTATCCTCTTCTTGAGACAACTTCCTTTTCTTACTAGACAAATCGACATCAACCTTTGGCTTAGCGGTAATAGATCGAACGAACGGCTTGGGATTAGCCTTTGGTTTAGACTTACGGACCTCGGCAACCTTCTCGTTATCTTTGACAACATCCATCTTCAATTTAGCCTTAGGATTAGACCTCGCATCGCAACCTTCTCCATACCACCCAGCCACTTATCCTTTTCCTTCACAACCTCGGCCACCTTATCCTTCTCATTCACAACCTCAACCACCTTCTCCTTGAACACCTTCTCAGGTATCCTTGCAACATCCATTCTCCTTATCCTTCTCGCGACAACCTCAGCCACATTCTCCTGCCATCATAGCCACATTTGCCTTATCCTGCTCCTTCGCAACCTCAGACACCTTAACCTTGGGATTAGCCTCAGACACCTTCTTCGCAATATCCTTGGGATTAGCCTTTGATTTCGGCACATTAACCTTCTCATTTGCAATATCCTTGGGATCAAACGAAGAAATAGGGGAAGGATTCAAAACCTGTCGGTTTAGTATACTAGACCGAGTTGTCCGACCAGGAGAATTTGAGGACGGAGAATCAGACTTAACAACAGAAGCACCTAAAAACAAAAGCATAAAAACATATAGAATCAGGCTAAACTCATATACAAAGTCAAAACAAATCAAAAATCTACAAAAAAAAAAAAGCAGTAATAACTCTAATGAACCACTCAAACAAATCAAACCACATGTGCCTAATGAACCACTAATATAGTCAAAACTACCCATATACTCAACTAAACTCCTTCATATCTGAATCAATCACAAACTACATATCTGAAATAAACTCCCATATCTGAGAATCACATGTGCTCCTTCATACCAAAAAATATATACTTAACTAAACAAATAACCATTACCAAACAATAAATCAATCACAAACTACATTCTCTTTACACATATACTAAACTAAACATATAATAAACTCCTTCATATACTTAACTTTCATCAAAATAAACTCCTTCATATCTGAGAATCATGTGCTCCTTCATATACTCAACTAAACAACACTACTAAACTCCATTTTCATCAAAATAAAATCCATTGAAAACAGTGATAAAATCGATTACACGTACCAAAATCAAAACATAAATGATACAAAACCATTTTCATCAAAAACAGTAAACAAAAAAAAATCCATTTTCATCAAAATCAGTACCTGTACCAGAATATAACATATAAAATCCATTTTCATCACAATAAACTTACATATAATAATAAAAAAAAAGTATATAGAAAGCTACACAAATAATCAGTACCAAAACAAAAAACAATAAAAACCTACAAAATATAAAAATAAAAAAATAATAAAAAAAGAAGAAGAAAATATTGGAGGTTAGGGTTTGATAAACAAAATCGTTCACATGCCCGAATCGGGTTTGTTTTGATCAGGTGTCGATGAAGGCGATTGGAGCAACGGCCCATCTTTTGCAGTTGATATCTCATCTCGTATGTCCATTGAAAAGCATCAATCGAAATATTGGGGGTTAGGGTTTGATAAATTTGGGGATAGTGAGAGAGTTTACTAGAGTGAGAGAATATGTGTGTTGATAATAATAAGGAAGTTATGAGGCGGGATATGATGAATTTATTTGGGTGAAATTATATACCAAACCTACCCTGTTCGAAAAATAAATGAAAAGCTGCTTCTTTTCTTATCCGTTGGATGTAAATGAAACGCACGGTCAAGATGAGAGGAAATGTTCTATGGGATATATATGTTCTGCACGGATCTTTTCTCATCACCTAATACTTTATATCTAAATGTCTAATAGTATATTAGAGCATAGGTATGGTAACCTAGGTTAAGGTTTAATATCATGGCACGTCAGCGTCACAT
>OU343225.1:299477679-299501382 GCA_910596185.1 Chrysanthemum makinoi
AATATAAAAACCGTATGCGATCCAAGTTCACTCCATATTAGGTTATAAAACTAGTGTGATACTTTTAATTTTTAGTCATATTATCAAACCCTAATCACTCAACATTTTGCATACTTCCTCTTCACGATATTCCTCCCACTGGCCCGATTATACCAGACATCATAAGCTCACAGCATATATATCAATCCTTGATCAATTCCATCTTACTTAATCACCCTCAATACTTAATCCTTTCATATTAAAACGCATCAAACAAACTCAGCAATGCGAATACTCACACGGATCTGCCCACTAGTTCGTTTGTACATTCAAGATGTCCTTGCCACTGGGGATAGCTAGAAGGAGAGGGCTTGGCATCGAGAACAAACCACGAAAGATGCAACATAAACAAGTTCATCGAGACCCTAATAAGGGTCTCGGTAGAGTAGCAATTAGTTTTGATGTGATATTGATCTTGTTTGTTGAATCAAGTAAAAAAGCGAGCAGTAATGATTTAACATGATTGTTAAAACCATTACTTCATTTATCTAGTATCACACATTATACATGTAAGCGATTTTTGTTTTAATGTTTGTGAGTTGGTAAGGCTTTTAAACAAAAAATCAGTTTGAATAAGTCAAGTGGTGAGGAAAGGCATAATTAGATGGAACCCGGTGATGATATAGGCGAGTTTCAACAATCTTTATTTTGTAAATCTTGGATCAATGATAGATGAGTCTGGTTGTTGGTTTTGAGTCTTGATGATGTTGGATATGTGAAAGTTACTTCATTTACATTGATTTGATGAACATGGACCAAGGATGGTGTGAACTTGAGGTCAAAAACATTTGGTATATTGTTTGTGAATCCAGTCATTTTGAATATGGTATTTTTGTTGTGGTCTTGGTCACTTCTTCATCTACCGCTACTCTGAAACAAGTCACGAAAATTAAGCCACGACAAATTAGCCACGGCGACAAAGTGACTCAATAGTCAACTTCGCTAACATGGCGGTTTTGACAAGTCGCTTCGTCATTATAACATTTTTAAGTTTTGACTACAGACCATATTCATGATATACCCAAAAAAGCTATAAAGCAAAATATTTCCCCGTTGACCAATGTTTGACCACATGAATAAATGACCATTAGACCCCCAAAAGTTATGTTATGGAACAAACACGATATCTTGAATATATGTCGAGTTTGGACAAAATGATGAGACAAGAGGCAGATGTATGCATGTAGCGTCATGATATACCATTAGACTTTTTGACCAAAAATATGAATATTTGGGCGATGACATATTTAGACCAAACATATACATACCAAAGCGGTTTAAGCAGTTTACCCATAAAATCCGACCACACAAATAAACGGAACAACCAAGTATCAAAACCACAAGAAATCATCAAAACATAACAACCTTGGCTCTGATACCAATTTTAGGATCGTTATATTTATTTTGTTGATGATTCGGGTGGTCTTGGATGATCAAAATACATGTTTGCCATATTTAGAGAGAGAAAGATAGAGAGGGTGTTCTTGCTAGAGACTTGGTTCTCAAATGTGAAGGTTAGATTCAATGAAGAAGCCCACCTTCCATGGATGGAAGGGGAATTATACTACAATCACAGACCTCCCACATGGGCCTATAGATCGGTATACGATGGGTAAAGACAGTCCTTCCTTCACGGTGTTGCTCTAAACTAAACTACGCTACAAACTAGCGATAAACTATTAAACAGCGTGAAATAAAGACAAGTCTATGAGCTAACTTATGCTAGATAATATTTGGGGTGACCGACACTTTAACATGGAATTTCCAATTCCTAACATATCTTTTTAGGAATCTATCTAATAAGGTCTACTGAGGGCAAGTAAGTTGAAGTGGGGGATATTTGATAACATCAAATAGTCACGAATAAGTGTCAATTTACAGATTAATGCTCAAGTTATTTATATCATTTATATGGATTTACGCTTGTTTTTCATTGTTTTACACTTTCGGAGTAAATTGTGATATTGGAGCTGGGGCGAGGAAATGGAAGCGTTACTAAGGATTTATCACGGTAATGCTTATTTTGAAGAGGTTCTGGTATTAACTGTCTCTCGCACTTATGTAGAACTATTGCGTGACCACAGTCAAATCATCAGAGGTTCTGGCGTAACTCCTTCCATAGATTACGGCGTAACTCCATTACCAAGTCAAGAGGTTCACACGCGGATACTTCGCGTAACTCTTGCTTCACTTACGGCGTAACTGGGTTTATTGAAGACTACGGTAACCACCACTTATAAGGTTACTGCGTAACTAGAATCTAGTGCATTTCACGAGGAGAAATAGAAGGTTACGGCGTAACTCATCTTTTAATTCACGCCGTAACCCACACAACTTTATAAATACCCGCAATTCGGCATTTTCTAATCATCCCATTCCACACACAATACTCGAGAGCGTGGGAAAAAGCTCAAGGAAGGTCTAGGGAAGCATCTGGCAATTTGTTTCGAGGGAGAATCACACCATTCACGATAAGCTTTAGCATTTATTATTTCTTTTACTTTCAATTCATGTATTTAGTACCTTTGAATATTGAATTGATGTGCATGATTAATATGAGCGGCTAAGCACCCTTTGGTGCTAGCCTAGTTATATTCCTTAATGTTTTTGTTTTGCGTTTACCTTTGCTTCTGTACAATTATTTCTAAGTGTATGCATGCATAGTTCTTTGGTAGTCACCCCGGTTGGTGTAGTTTTGAATGGCGGTAGAGGCCAATTGCTAGAGTGATATGACCAGCCCGACCCTAGGTGAGTGATTTGAGATGGGAAGGTAGATATATGACCAGCTGATAACCCTTTCTACTTGTGCGATTTGACCAGCGATCACCTATCGTTTGGATAAACTTAGAATTGGGGGTGTAGTGTCTAAGTTCTAATGGCGGGCACTCACTATTTAGAATCTAGCATGCATCGACTTAATGACTCGGATTAGGGGACGGGAACAACATGACTTATGGCCGGTCTTTGATTTCTCTGTGGTAGCATCTTTCGTTGATAGGTTAGGCGAATTGACCAAATCTTTGTCCTCCGAATTTGACCCACGAAGTAATTGGAAGTGAGTAGACGTAAACATTACTAGTTAGGAGGATTAACTAGGTTAGCACCACTATTCCTCTATTGATTTCCATTCTACCATTTCTTTGCTTTTTTATACTGCATTAAGTAGTTTAATTAATTAAAACCCTATCAAACCATTTATGATACGTGACAATTAGACTTAGTAATTATCCAACACACACTAGCTCTTGGGGCGACCTTGGCTTTACCATTTACTACACTACAGACGACCGGGTTCACCGTTAGTGCATTAGGGTAACCATAGGTATGAGACACTATAAATATTAAGACACAGTGGAGTAAAACTCGCATCGATTATGGTATCCCCGACCTTAGATCCTTCGCCTTTCGATGGCATGACTATGGATCAGCGTAGGGGATAAGATTGGTATATATCTCCGTGATTGGATACCGAGAGGAGTCGGGATCCCCTTTTCCTCATTTTTCTTTGAACGTCGAGAAATTTTAGGGTTCATATTTCCCGATTGGTTCCTCTTGGCTTGAACCGGGTGACTCTTTTAGAGATTAGGTGTTATAGTTTAAATATTGAACCTAGGGTATCCTTGTTCCGTTTTACAACGTGTAGCGAGGGGCACTGGTTTTCTTTCGAGAGTAGGACAGGGAAGAAAGCCTATAAATGCTTTAAGGAGGTGCTCACCGGTCTTAAACACTAGAAAGAAAATTTTTTTCTGATCGACCGGAGGGCAATCCCCTATGCCATGGCATGGAGGCACAAGGATTCAAAAATCATCGACCCTTTTCCTACCGGCTTTTCGGAGGCTGATGCCGAGAAGCTTAGCGAGACTCCTATTTTCTTAAGGAAGCCGACCATTAGTCTGTTGTGGATGTGCCACCTTTCCTCGGTTTTCAGGAATACGGGGTTCGAGCCACTTCTAAAGGATGCCGAGGGTCATGGTAATTATCTTTCCGGTCTTAATAGAGTTTGTTGTAACCGTTGCTTTGTGATTTTCTTAGATACTTTTCCCTCTTGCAGTTGTTGATATGTCTGAGTACCGGAACTCCGGAATGGGGACGACAACGTAGTGAGCAAGGGTCGGCGTTGCCTAACCGAGAGAAGCCTAAAAGGACTACAGATCCTTTACCAGTGGGAACAGCGATTCCTGGTAAGGATGCCATAGCCAGAAGGGCCGAAGAGGCGGACCCAGAGGTCGTGGCCGCCAGAGAGAAAAAGAGAGGAGGCTGCGGAGCATCTAGGCTGAAGAGAAAAGCGAGGGACCTCTAAAGCCCAAAGTAAGAAGAAAAGAAAAGAAAGGCGGGTTTCGTTGAGACTTTCTCCTCCGTTTCACACAGTGCTTAATGCAGATCCTTTGAACCAAGCCAATCTGGATGATTAAGAGGTGAACTTAAACCTCAATCTTTGAACAGGAGATCCCCGCTTTGCGGAGGATAAAGAGGATGTAGCCTGAGGGATGGGTGATAATGGGGCCGGAGGTGGTGGGCATCTGAAACAGGCGCCCCTTTCCCAACAAGGAGGCGGCCATTCTCCTCCGGTCAACTCCCCACCTCACAACTCTGAAGGTATGTGCTAACTCCCGTGCAATTCCATCGTTCATTTTGTTATTTCCAATTACTCACTTTGTCTTTTGGTCGTCTTCCAGGTCAATCTGCCCCTCACAGTCATGGCCTTCAACATGTTGAAAGGGTTCTCCTAGATTCAGGTACACTTTAATGTTATATTCATTAACCCATGTTTGCTTGTTAAAATTTTCTCATCATCCTTTTTTCCTTGTATATGAGGCCACTAATGTTTTCATCCCTAACTGGGCTCTCCGTGATGATGTCCGGATAAACTCATACCGTTCCTGCCGGGAGATGATCGATAATCTCGCTACTCCTGCTGAGAGAGGGGCTCTAGGGCAGGTGAACAACATTGATCTTATCCGTCGTGCATATGAGGATTTTGGGAAGAGCGTGATAGCTCAGGGTGAACTGCTGAGGAGGTTTAGAGATCTCTCGAACGGGTACTTGCAACTAAGCGAAAATCATAAAGGTTGTCAGGGGCTTTCCGAGAAACTTTTTGCCACCGAGGGTGAAAACGGAAGGTTGTCCAAGGAGTTACAGAAGCTGGACTCCGATCTGAAAGCTAGTGTGAGCAGGGAGAAAGGTTTGGAGGAGGAGGTTGATAGGGTGACCCGGGACAGGGACGAGTGGAGGGAGACTTCCGCTGCGCAGGCCGAAAAAATAAGGAAATTGGAGGGCGAGTTGATTGCCAAAGACCAATCTTTGGCGGCTTTGCGGTGGAGAAAGGTAAGCTAGTGGCCGAGGTTGCTCAGGCGAGTGGCAAAGCAAAGCGCTGTCGGACACTTTGCCTTCGGCTGTTCGCCGACTGTTCGGCAGCGTTGAGTATAAAAAGAGCATGGCCAAGGTATACAGCTTGACCTACCAAGCGGGATTTGTGACAGGGGCCAAGGTGAACAGGACTGAAGAGGAGATTGAGGCTGCTCTTCAAGGTATTCGGAAGATCAACAGGGAGGCTCCAAGTTTATGGAGGGCTGAGTATGACAAACTTTTTGAAGCTGAGTATCCCTTCATTCAAAAGCTCGCCGATTCCTACCATTTACCATTGGGCGATCTGCTAAATATGGAGCCGGCGGTTCCTGCTAGAAAAGATCCACCCGGACCATCCAATCCTCCTCTCCCTACCGGTACTCCGGTCGCCGACACTCCTGTCGATATTGTGGAGCCGAATGCCTAATTTTTAACCCCCCTTAAGGCCTGTATTTTGTGAACAATTACTTAGACAATGTGGTTTGTAATAATTTACAATATTCCTTTGTGGTTCAACAATTTGTGAATGAATGCTTTTATCTGCTTGAGCATGTGTTTCTTTTTGTTTTATTCTTCTTCGTTATTCGTTTATTTTATATCTTGTGTTGACATCCTCCTTAGGATGTTCTAAGGGCATCCTAACGGTGGGCCGTGCATCCGGATTCCGGGCATCCTCACAAAGTTAGAGGGCATCCATTGTTTGGGCATCTGACACAGGTGCTCAGGCATCTGCGTGGTTATTCCACCAGGCTTCCAAAGTGCTTGACACTTTGGGCATCCGGATTTCGGGCATCCTTATAGAGTTAAAAGGGCATCCGATAGGTACTTTCGGGTACGTCTGCGTTTTTTATACTCGACGGGGCCCGTCGAATTGTTATATATCACACAAGTTATCACGGAAAATTGTCTTCCCGTCACGGGATAACTTTCATCATTGAACCAACGTACATAACTAATTTAGGTTACACAATGATAGTAGGATTCTCATCACAATAACAACTATAAGAAACAGTTTCTAAGGTTTATAGAATGCCAGGTCCGAGGGACCTCCCTTTCCTCCATCGTTTGTAACTTATAAGAGCCATTCTGATTTGCTCCTACAACTTCTAAGGGTCCCTCCCAATTAGGTCCCAATTTCCCTTGATTTTCCACACGGCTGGCTTCGTTCTTTCGGTAAACAAAGTCTCCTACTTTAAAATTCATTGGCTTGACCCTCCGGTTGTAATACTGCTCGACCTGCGTCTTGTATTTAGCTTCTCGGATAGCAGCACTTTCCCTTCTTTCATGTAGAAGGTCCAGGTTCAGACGTTGTTCTTCCTCGTTCTGATCCTCCCGGAACATCATTGTCCGATGTGTAGGCATCCTTATTTCTGCCGGTATTACAGCCTCACTTCCGTACGTCAGGCTGAATGGGGTTTTGATGCGCGCCAAATCGTCAAGTTTTATCACTCAAGCCGGCCACTTGTGAATGGCCGACCGTAACAAACTTAAAACGGTTCAGACACGAACTCAATGAAGATCAGGGGAGTATAGTGTTTCCCCAGGTCGTTATGTCCCAGCCGAAGCTATGCAATGGATCACCAAACGTATAGTGATCGAGAGATTTGAACGGAAAAGAGTATTTGGATTTATTATAACTACGAAAAAAGGTCATAAACTACAAGGACTTAAATGTAAATTAAAGAAATTTAAAAGATAAAAACTATTAAATAAACGCTATCACTATTTTTAAAATTGATGAGCGTTTAAAACTTAAAACTTACGTTTAAATAAAATTACGTAAACGTACAAAATAAAAAGTGAGATCTAAGAAATAAAAGTCCTAAAAATATGAAAATGACATTTTTACAAACCTAATGATAAAAGAAAATATTTAGAAAAATAAAATTATTTTTATGACTATTAAATTAATTATTATTAATTAAAAACTAATTTTAACTATTTAATAATAACCTAAAATACAAGATAATATGAAATAAAGCTAGAAAAATAAAATTATGACTTAGAAAAATCTAAAATATCAAAAAAGAATTTTAAAAACTATTTTTGTAATTTTCTGATTATTTTTCTATTTTCTAGGAATTAAAAACTATTTAAAACTAATTAAATTACTTAAAAATACAAATTTAACTAAGAAAATCTAGAAAAATATTTTTTTGTCTTTTTATATTTATCTTAACTTAAGAAAAATGAAAAATTATTTTTTGAAACTTTTCTTAATTAATTGTATTAAATGCTATTTAAAAAGGCTTAAAAACTAATTAAAATCAAGAAAAATAGCAAACTAACCTAGAAAAATC
Source organism: Chrysanthemum makinoi (assembly GCA_910596185.1). Lineage (NCBI taxonomy): Eukaryota > Viridiplantae > Streptophyta > Magnoliopsida > Asterales > Asteraceae > Chrysanthemum > Chrysanthemum makinoi. The sequence continues at coordinate 299,485,365 of OU343225.1, forward strand.
TGAAAAATTCAAGATAAGCTTAAAATAATATAAGGAATCTAAGAAAAATGTAAAAACAGGAGCTTGTGTACAAGAATATGAAACTGATGTGGAATGTGCTTAAGAATAAGCACTTGGATAATCTAAAAGCTACAAACAAGCTACCAACTGAAACAGAAGTTTGGATAAGCTAAAAGAGCCAAAATGCAACAAGTCTCAACAAGCCTAAACCACTGATTTGCAATTACAACAGATTTGGATGATTGGAGTAAATAAGCTAAAAGCAGTTTTAGGAGGCTACTTTGAGCTTATGCACAAGCTACCAGATAAGCTGAAAAGGAAAACCAGTACTTGGAACTTGGAGAAGACCTGGCCAAGAACCTTAAAACCAAAAACTAGACTTGGAAAAGCTCAAATGAGCTCATAGCAAGATCTGCAAAATCTGCTCAAAACCTGTGCAGCTCAATGCCCTGCACAGGGCAGATAAGCCCATAATCACTAGCCTTTTTGGGGCTTTTAGAAAATTCACAAAAATATACTAAAATGGACATAAGAAAATAGACCAGTAGGACTTTCTAAAACCACAAGTTTCATTGAAAATGACTCAGAAATAAGTCCAATAAAAATCCTTCTAGCTTGGCCAAAACTGAGTTTTCACCAATTTGACTTTTTTTTAACAAAACTGAAAAGTTGACCAAATTGAAATTTGAAGACAATTTATGGACTGAAATCAATATGTTATGATGAAATAAACCTACTGCAATCTCTATCTATGTAAATGAAATAAACCTACAGATACAAGTATAAGCATAAAATGCAAAATGGCTTGAAAATAAAAAGTGAGACAGATACTCACAACTGTCCAGCTGGTGTGCAGCTTAAAACCAAACCCCAAGATACTCTAACCTAGTCCATATTAACCCATCTAATTGCTCTTCATCACCATTATTCATTTCCAAGACCAATTTCACCCAGTTTGACTTTAGTTGATCATGATCCAATTTTTGCTTAAAACTAAAATGTAAGCTTATAGAAAGCTATGAAAAGCTTGTTTAAGCTTGTTTTAACTTAAAAGTCAGCTACTAAGAGCCTGAACATAGGAATTGAAAACTGAGATTATCAACAGTAACTCAAGAATATGAAACTTAAGTGAATTTGAAATTGATGATTAAAAATAGAGTTCACTGATGATACTACTTGAAATTGATACAAGAAAACAAAAGATTACATCTAATACACTTAACTACAACTTTAATGTTAAAAACGACATTAATGAAATCTTAAAAAAAACTAACTACTTTTTTCTAGCTTCTTCTCTCTTCCTTTTTATAGCTCCAAAAGTCTTTTCCACTTGCTCTGATCATTTCCCACTTTCTTTCTAGGCCATTGGATGACTTAAACAGAATTTGGCCATTGGATTGATTTTTGGCGCCAAACTTCCTTTTGACCTGTTGGGGTTGAGTGAGGGGGAGGGTGAAGCAATAAATGTTATTTGGATTGTGGTGGAGGAGGGGGGACATGGAGAGTGGATAGGTGAAGAGGGGGGATGGGAAGGTTGAGTGTGCAGGGATGAAGGAGGACTTTGGCGCCAAGGGTGTCTGTTTGACTATTTGGGATGACCGGGGTATTAATAAGCAGGGGTCCAAAATAGTTATTTGACAGGGGGTCCAAGGCATATGATAGGGTCCAAATGGGTTGCAAAGGTTTAAAACACAAGGACTAGTTGTGTAATTTCTGAAAATCAGGGACCAAAGCTGCCAAATTGAAAAGTTGTTCCAAGGGACCATAAGTGACAAGTTTCAATAATCCAAGGACCAAACTTGACATTTTCCAATTTTCTAAGGGCCATTTTTGCCAATTTTGAAACTTGGAGGACCAAACTTGTAATTTTCTCAAACTTTTTATATTTTTCACCAAAGGACTAATTTTGACAAGTTATGATATTAAAAGGACCTTTGGTGATTTTTCTTTTGAAATTTTGACTCAGGGACTATTTTGACAATTTTAGAAACTTGGGGAATGAACTGCCAATTATGCAAACTTTGCTCATTTTTCATCTCGATTTTGAACGCTTTTGCATCTGAAACATATAAAATGCAATTTTGGAATATTTTCAATATTTTGATGCATTTCTAAGCATTTTTAGACGTTTTGCAGTTCAGATTTGACTAAAAATGATGAGTATTCACACACTCATCAGGTTTCTCCATTGCTCGTTTTGAGGGTGGTCCAGTGTGCCCATAAAACGTTAGGTAGCTCATCCAACCATCCGGTTCTCTCCCGGCCCAGCCTCGTTTTTATTCCTTCCATCAGGCTCCTGTTAGCCCTTTCCACCAATCCGTTGGCTTGCGGATGTGCCACGGCTGTGTTCATTTGTTTGATTTTCAAGCCCTCGCACCATTTCTTGAACGGGTCGTTGACGAAATTGGTCCCATTATCAGTGACTATGACCCCTGGCAAGCCGTACCTACATACAATGTTTTCGTATACAAACTTTATGACATCTTTCCCTGTCGTTCTGACCAGCGGCTTCGCCTCTATCCACTTGGTAAAATAATCAATTGCCACTATCACGTATTTGATGCGGCCTGGTGCTTCCGAAAAGGGGCCTAACACATCCATACCCCATTGGTAGAAGGGCCACGGGGACATGATGGAGGTTAATAGTGTCTTGGGGAGTTTGGGTACCGGAGAGTGTATTTGGCAAGAGTCACATTTCCTAATTTCTTCTCTGGTATCCCGGTGCATGGTGGGCCAATAATACCCTTGCCTCATAAGTTTGGCCACCACGGTTCTTGGTCCGGCATGCATTCCACAGCACCCCTCGTGTACTTCGCGAATTATGTAGTTTGCCTGTAATGGCCCCACACATCTCATCATCGGCACTAAGTAACCCTTCTTAAAGAGGACCCCTTCTTCCATAACGTACTGCGGGATTTTCATCCTTAAGCTTCTGGCCTCATTGGGATCCTCCGGCCAAACCCCTTCTTCTAAACACTTGATGATCGGCGTCATCCAGTTATCCGTCTCCTCTTCTACTATGGTGTTAACCACTTCTTCACCCCCTGACGGTTTTTCTAGGACCTCTACTAGTACTTTTTTGGTTAAGTGGTCGAAAGCTACTGGCGCCAGCTTGCTTAGCATATCTGCCTTCTGATTTTGGGCCCTCGGAATGTTGCAAATCTTAAAGCTTTGAAAACCAGATATATAGTTTTTTGCCTGTGCTAAGTATTTCTGCATGCTTTCCTTGGTAGCTGTGAATTCCCCATTGATTTGACTGGCTACCAGTTTTGAATCTACTCGCACACTTAAAACCCTGATTTTGAGCTTTTTTGCAATCCTTAGGCCGGCCAGCAGGGCCTCGTATTCTGCCTCGTTGTTGGTGCTAGGGAAGTTAAGCCGCAGAGCATAGGTTAGTTCTTCTTTCTCAGGGCTGATGAGAACCAATCCTGCTCCGGAACCTTTCTTGTTGGATGCTCCGTCAGTGTATAGTAACCATTCTCCCTCCCCTACTTCCATTACGTCAGTACTTTTTCTGCATCCCGATTCCACCGGTACTTCCGTTAGGAAATCCGCTAGCATCTGGCCCTTAACTGCATTGCGAGGTACGTAGGTGATGTTGTATGCTCCTAGTTCCACAATGTATTTAGCTAACTTTCCTGAGACTTCTGGTTTATTCAGTATCTGCTTGATGGGTTGGTCGGTGATGACCCGGATGGGGTGGGCTTCGAAGTACCTCCTCAGCCTTCTGGATGCATGTAACAGACATAAAGCTAATTTCTCTATAGGGGCATAATGTCTCTCGGCGTCATGCAGTGTCCGGCTAACATAATGTACCGGCAACTGTCTCCCTTCTCTTTCCACCATCAGTACTGCGCTTACTGCTCCTTTTGAAGGCGAGAGATATATGAGCAATTGCTCTTCCGGCTTAGGTGTGGACAAAGAAGGTAGTTCGAGTATCAGCCTCTTCATTTCCTGGAAAGCCATCTCGGCTTCTTTTGTCCATCGGTATTCGTCCTTATTTTCTTTGGTGATGTTCTTTAGTGTGTCGAAGAAAGGGAGGGCTCTTTCAGCTGATTTTGATAGGAATCTATTCAAGGCTGCTAGCTTCCCACTTAGGCTTTGCATCTCCTTTAGGGTTCCCGGGGATTTTATCTCCATGATGGCCTTTGTCTTACGTGGGTTAGCCCTTATTCCTTCCGACGTCACCATATAGCCGAGGAACTTTCCTTCCTCTACCCCAAAAGAACACTTCCGCGGATTTAACTTCATGTTTATCTTCCTAAGGCTGTCGAAGGTTTCCGCAATGTCAGCTATCATTTCGCGCTCCGTTCGGCTTTTTATGACCATATCATCCACATATGCTTCCAAATTCCTCCCTATTTGTGAGTGAAATGTGGAGTCTATCAACTGTTGACAGGTTGCTCCGGCGTTCTTTAATCCGAACGGCATTTTGGTGTAACAGTACGTTCCCCGTTCCGTGTAGAATGCCGTCTTTTCCTCATCATCTTTATTCATCTGGATTTGGTGGTAGCCCTTGTAAGCATCCAGGAAACACTTATATTTATATCCCATGACGGATTCAATCTTCCAGTCTATCTCCGGCAGAGAGTAGTAATCCTTAGGGCACGAAGAGTTCAGGTTCTTGAAGTCAATACACATCCTCCAGCTTCCGTCACATTTCTTAACCAACACCGGATTGGATATCCACGTTGGGTATCTTACCGGTCGGACTATTCCGGCTCTAACCCATTCCTCCACTTCTTTATTAATTACCTGGTTTTTCTCTCGCGAGAATGTTCTCCTCTTCTGGGCAATCGGTGTTTCGGAGACGTTTACACAGAGGGAGTGTTGTATTAGCCGCCTCGGCACCCCGGTCATGTCCGCCGGCTCCCAGGAAAAAATGTCTTTGTTTTTTCTCAGAAGTTCGATGAGTTGTTTCCGGCATTCCCGTGAGAATCCTGTACCTATGGCTACCCGTTGCTCGGGGTAAGCCGCATTAACTAGGATATCCTCCGTTGGCTTTTGGTCCTTCTGAGCTTCTTGGTTCTTGGTTTCTGTTTTCCTTTCGGGGGAGTAACTCTTCCTAGGGTCCTGTCCTTCTTCCAACCTCCTGCATTCCATAACTACGGCTCTCTTGGCGACCAGGGTAGCTATTCCTCCCGGAGTGGGGAATTTCATCATCGCGTGGATGGTCGAAGGTATGGCTCTTAACTCTTTTAAACCTGTTCGGCCCAATATTACATTGTAAGGTGAAGGTGACTTCACGACCGTAAACGTCATCATGACCGTCCAGAACAGGCCATGATCTCCGACACGCACTTCTAGTTCAATCTTTCCCATTGGCTGAATGACTTCGCCGGAGAAGCCTACCAACGGTGAACTGGTTTCCTGCAGCCTGGATTGAATTGATGGGCACAGGTTTCTGAAATAATGTTCGTACATGACTTGGACGGAGGCACCTTCATCTACAAATACCCTTCGCACAAAATAACCTTCTATCTCCGCTTCCACAATCAGTGGTTCTTCGGACAGGTCGTCCGCAGCTATCCGGGGAAAGGATATAGGGACGTTCATCCAGTCTTCGTCATAAAACCTGGCCTTTCTTTTACGGTCTTCGGAGTAATGTCGGACCATGTTGATCACTTTTCCTTTTCCGTTGTGACCTCTCAGTCTCTCCCTTCCCTTTTGTTTTACGTTTTTGACCAAATGATCCAACTTCCCAGATTCGAGAGCCATTTCTAACTGTCTTTTCAGATGATAACAGTCATTAGTTAGGTGGCCTCTCTCTCCATGATATTCACAAAACCGGTCCTCATTCTCTTTGCTCGGTTTTCCTTGCAACGGGGGTGGTGGAGGTAGGTTTAGATGGTGTTCCGTGGACAGTATCTCCTTAGGTTGTTTAGATAGGCCGGAGAGCAAGATCCGATGATTATCGGGTTTATTAAAATCGTTGCGTCTGAATTCATTTCGGGGCCGCGTCTCGGTTTTCAGGGCCGCATATGGGGAAAAGGCCTTTCTCTGTCGGGAATCATTCCTTTCCCAAGGTCGTCGGTCACTCCTTCTCCTGTCTCCGAATCCCCCTCTGAAGTTCCGGTCCCTTACTACCGAGGGATTGACTCTACATGTTGACTCGTGTGCCTATCCTTTTGGTAGCTCGGTGTTTTTGTACGCCTCTTCTGCCCTGACATAATTTTCCACCCGTGTCATCATTTTTTAACGGTTTTAGGGACTTGATCAGAAAACTTTTTAGCCAAGTCAGGGCATCGGTGGGCGCCCATGAATGCCGATATCTTCATGAGCTCAGGGACCCCCGGTATCCTACTGGCTTCATCGGTCCAGCGTTCCCTAAAATCCGATAGTACCTCATTTGCCCTTCTTACTATCCGGGTGATCTCCGTGGGGTCTTTCATGTTTTTCTGACGTAGGGCAAACCTTGTGGTGAATTGATCCCTGAGGTCATCCCAGCTGTCGACACTCCCCGGTTCTAGATTGCTAAACCATCCCTGTGCGGCTCCATCCATAGTTTGCTGGAACATCCGGCACCACACAGGCATTGGCCATTCCCCTTGATTGGCTGCACCCATAAAACGGTTGATATGATCATCCGGATCAGTCGATCCGTCGTATAGTTTCAGGTTAGTGGGCATAACATGTTTTGGGCCGACAAACTCTATGATCCGCCTCATGAATGGTGACCGGGCCATCTCTTTGTGCGGTTTACTAAGGTCGTCTTTTGGGTTCAGCTCGACATCCTTCCTTCGTCCGTCCTCGTCGTCTTCGAATGACAATCGAATGGGTGTGATAGGACTGGCTTCGGCAGTGTTATATTTCCGGATGAGGGCCTCTAGCGATGCCATTTGGGCTTGTATCTGCTCTGGTAGTCTGGGTGGTTGGTCATTTGTGACCCCACTCCCGCTCGCACGTACCAGCGGGAGAGGAGGATTGGGTGGGGGTGTTTCTTCCGACGTCGTCATCTAAACCTCCGGTAGAATGAATTGGGTCCCACGGATGGCGACAATTTGTTGAAGCAAATTCCCGTTGTTCAGCTTGACTGGGGAGTTCGGCTTCTATCAACGGTGCCGGAGGAAAATAAGCGTTCCTTCCTGCACAATGGACAACGCGCATTGGCCTCGTCCTGGATGATATCCAGGACCAAGCTCCGGCGTGAAAGTAAGAAAAGGGTAATAAATGTGGTAATTAATGCAGTGGTTAATGTAGGTGTGTGTATTCAATGCAAAACATTAAATGTGTTGGGGTATTTATACTACCCCAACTATGTACCTGCGTTACTGTAGACTTACTGTTCGTGCAGACCTATATTACCTGCCCGTAGATCTACAGTCACCCTACTTGATAGGCCACGTGGTAAGAATCCTGTAAAACCTGGGCACTGTTACAAGCCGTCCGGACGGTAAAGCATACCGTCCGGCCAACGATCTTGCCAGACACCAGGGCGTCCGGACACATACGCCAACAGTATGCATGCTACCTTCCAATTTCATGTAGCCACTCTAAGTGCATCGATGCCCGCTAGTATACTAATCCTATCTGCCCTTCTCTCAACATCACAGCCAAATATGGTTGCCGCATATGTGCAGTCAATCTTGTGTCTAACATTTGTAAAATATCACAGCTCACCACTAAGATATTGTTGTTATCAGGTACCAATGGTCGGACTCTCAGTAGGCCTTCTGTAAAAAGATCTTTACCAGCCTCTTTGAAAAAGATCTTTACCTGAAAGTGTCAAAGGTGTGGCGGCCTTTTCATGGTCGACTCTCGCCTTTCCATGTCAACACTATAATGATATAGGTCACAGAGGAATTTGCGACTTTGTCTACCGAGCTCTTCATTGGCTCCTGGCGTTACATTTATAGGTGAGGGACCATTTTATTTTCTCCCTAATCCAAATCTTGATGTCATGAACATACTTTCTTACACTCCAATGATCAGAAAGACTCCCAAATCCCTTGGATATTATTTGAAAATTAACAAAATTTCACTTAAAGGAACACCAATTACTTTACGATCCTTGAAAAGTAGTCCTGTGAGGCTCAGTACTCTTGTAACGTGCACCATGTTTAGAAGTGATATTTATAAGTCTCTCCTTACAAGTTTTTCCAAGGCCACCGAAAAAAATCCTCGTGTAAATGTGGTGCAATCATTTAGCCTATGTATGAAAGCTAGTGCAATTTGGTCTACGCGCACCAAGTCTAGCGTTCCCAACATTGATCTTGAAATGGAGAGTGGGAAGCAGAGGCGGAGCCATGTTAATGGTAGTGAGGGGCGATGCCCGCAACCATGTTCTTCCGGACACATAAAACATGTAGGTAAAAAAATCAAAATGATGGAAAAAAGTCCAGTGCCCTCAGCTAAATAATCCGAGTGCCCTCACTGCCCTTTGAATTCCAACAAAATGAGTGTGCTTTTATGTCCAGAAAACATTTTCCGATGGTTTTCTTTAGCCGGAAATCATGGAGGAAATGAGTAAAGTGGAAGAGAGAGAGGGGGAGGTGGGAAGTTGGGAAATGGGAACTGGGATTCTGAAAGTGTATCATTCTTCTATTGTATTTATTTTATGGGTTTTTCTAACATGTGCCCGGGGCACATGTTAAGCACACCGAAAGGACGGCCGGACCCACTAAAAAGGACCTCCGGACTCACATATTTTATTTGAAATGTGTATTTTTTGTGGGTCCGGACATCCTTTTTCGTGGGTCCCATTGTCCTTTTGGTATGCATACCATGTACCCCAGGGGCACATGTTAGAAAAACCCTTATTTTATTTATAGAGTATAGGGACTATGACAATACTTATTTCATCTTTTTTTTAATCAAATACATAAAACTTAATATAGTTTTATCCAAAATCTAGGTAGACATTTTTTTAGTGTGAATATATGAGTTTTGATCATGATAATGTTAATATTTTATTTTACGTATGTATGTGAATATCACAACCTTCTGTTTTAATTTCATAACATGCCCAGGGCTATAATACATTGGCATGAATAAATTTTCGCTGAGCTTCTTTTCATTTGACATACAGATGTAATGCAGAGCTTATGTCGGTTTATTATAAATAATGTAGTTGAAATTACCAATCGGACTGTATTTAGTGTTAGTTGTGTGTCAAAGTGTAGTGCTTTTGTTACCTTTAATCGTACCCGGCTCGATTTATTTTAGATTACGCTAAAAAATGACATTTTTTGATATATTATTTAACCCCTATTAGAGATCGATTGCCCCCCGCAATCATATTTTCTAGCTCCGCCACTGGTGGGAAGATTTTGACCATATCCTTAAGAAACTCGATGAAGGACATTGGGAATGGTGTTTCATGTCTTGCGTTTATTGATAGAGGATTGCGAGTTGCAGATGCGCCAAGAATTGTTATTGGGACTTATCAGATGGAGAATAATTTTCTTGTTCTTCGATTTGAGAGATCAACGTTGGGTTTCAGCTCTTCCTTGTTAGCTCGAGGAACGTCTTGCAGCAGCTTTAACACCACCATTCCACATTATACCTCGTAAATTATATGATTCCGCCAGTAATTATAATTGTTGGAAGAATAAGGAAGCACACAAAATTGCAGGTTTGTTTACAGTGTCTTTATCACCTAATACTTTATATCTAAATGTCTAATACGTAGTAGTATATTAGAGCATAGGTATGGTAACCTAGGTTAAGGTTTAATATCATGGCACGTCAGCGTCACATGAGCTTTGACATTTCACCTTAACTTAACAAAAAAACACCCCTTATCATAACTTACCTAAGTTAAACCTTAACTCACCAACAATTTACAAAAACAACCCTTCATTTAGGGGGCAGAAATGAAAAATAATAATAAATAAATAAATAATAATAATAATAATAAATTAACTCAAAAATCACTTTAACATGACGTTAGGGGCTTAACATGCCCATGTTAACACCCCGTTAACTTGGGATGCGGTATGGTTAACATGCCTTAACGCCACAATATTAAGGGTTAACACACAAGTGTTACCATACCCTATGCTCTATTAAACAAAGAAAGCAAAAGTGCACCCTTTACTTGAGAATGAAATCTGTAGAGATTGGATTACAGTCCCAAGGGGGCAAGGTTCATGAAAAAAAAGATGCGTGCCACTAAAAAGATGGGGAAGCACACATATAAAATATCAACAAAGATTCTTAGAACAATAAAGTTTATATTAAACTTGGTTCATTGTGTCTTTGGAGAATATGAGATTTATATTAAACTCAACTAAAAAATATATATGTTACGCAACCTTTTTTATAGTTAAACTATTAATGGAAGGTTCAAAACAAAACATAATAGTCCTGCAAACAAAGCTTTAAACTGGTTCGTAGATAAGGAGCCGCGCACAAACTATATCGCAGACGTAGCCAGTTGGACCGACCTTAAGCAAGCAGATCACCAACTTAAACCATTAACCTTTTTAATACATTGACCCGGTCCAGACAAATACCTTCTCGCTCTGTTGTCCGCTCCTTATTTTCTTTTTTCTTCTTTCATATTTCTTTCTTTATAACCTTCTTGCTTCAAAAACATTATCAAAATTGTTTCTTGATTTATAATACTGATTTCCTCACCGTTAGTGTTTTTCTTTCAATTATATCATGTTTAATGTTTTAACTAAAAGGAATAATAGAGTTTGCAAGGGTGTTTAATGTACAATAATTGAGTGTGTCAAGTTTTTACGTACTTTAGACCTCATTTTATTTTTAGTTTTTGTAATAGAAAGGAAAAGAAAGGAAAGAAAGTTGATTTTATATTTAATGTTTTCAAGTTGAAATGAAATGAAAGGAAAAGAAATAATGCTGTGTTGTCGAGTTGGGAAGAAAAGAAAGAAAAAGCGACATAATTACATTTATGCACTTTTAAGTATGTTCATTTTATCATAAGAGTCGAATATAAATAAATACTGAAAATTATATTGGTCATTATATACTAAATTGTTAGGAATTGGAAATTCAATGTTAAAGTGTCGGTCACCCCAATTATGGTCTAGCATATGTTAGCTCGTAGACATGTCGTTATTTACGTTATTTAGTAGTTTATTAGTTAGTTTGTAGCGTAGATTAGTTTAGTGTAACACCGTGGAGGAAGGACGGGTCTTTACCCAGTGTATGCCTGATCCACAGTCCGATAGGAGGACGTATTATTTGTAACTATAAATACCCCTTCCATCCTTGGAAGGGGTGGTGCTTCTCTTGAATCTAACCTTTTACTTTTTGTGCTACAACTCTCTACCAAGAACACCCTCTCTTATCTTTCTCTCTCTAAATGGCTAACATGTATTTCCATCATCCAAGACCACCCGAATCATTAAACAACACAATATTTACGATCCTACAAATGGTACCATAGCCAAGGTTATTATGTGTTGTTGATTTATTGTAGTTTTCGAATCTTGTTTTAAGCTGTTTTCATACTAATGTTTGGTCGGAAATTTTTTTTTCTTATACGTTGGGAAACTGTTTCTAACATGTTTCGTGTATCCCTTTTGGTAAAAAATGGCATTTGGTATATTCTTGCTTTTAAATATGTCTTGTGTCAATGTTATTGTCCAAACAGTCTTGTGTCAATAATAGTGTCCAAACATTTTTGTCTCATCTTTATATGACGTTTTTTTTGTTACCAAAAACACGTGAAATATTTGTTGTCATAAGTCAGTTTCTGAGTGGTCATTCTGTGGTCAAAAGGGTCAAAACTGAAGCAGTTCATATGCAATTTTTCTGGGTTAGTATGAATTTGGTAGGAAACATAGTCGGAAAAAACGCCGGAAAAAGTCAAATAATCTTGCTAGCGATTTGTCATTATTCAGTCCAGGTTCATTGTATTCATAGCGACTTGACTATTGAGTCAACTGTCGTAGCAACTTGTCGTAGCGACTGGTGACAAGAATCCTTGTGAACTTAACAGAAAAGTAAGAGAAGAAGTAAGCACTTATGCATAAACTTAAAGTTGACCACGACCACAGGACCATAACAAATACCAAATATTCATCAAGACCTCCGTGTAAACCATCATCGGTCCAAGACTCAAAGCAAAACTCGAAAAGAAAAATGAACGTGGAGGTCGAATATAAAACATCACAGCCGAACCAATAACAACATCAAATCCAATTTTATCCTAATCCCATTTCAACTAACAACTTCAACACTATCCTATCCCATCTCCTCATGTTACAATCACTGACATAAACTCAAACAAATGAAAATCAATAAATAATCTCAGAATGAGTCCCACTTCTCTTGTAATCTTTCACAGATTTTTTGGAACTTCTATCATCATTGACCAATCACTTCATGATTATATTCGAATTATAAAGATTGACCAAAACCATTAGGTTTCAATCAATTCTTTGTTTCGATTGACATCAAAATAAAAACGAACATCAATTAAAACCTACCCGAGACCTTTAACCAAAGATCTTGAAGCCAATTGAAGATTTTCTTGGAGCAGAATGGAAGAGATATATTGTGGGTTTGATTGATTTAACGTTTTCAATGATAAGATGATGACTGAGATGTGTTTGTGAAAGAGTTGGGAAAGGCGTACATTTTGATAAGCTGATTTGGACTTGTATTTTTTCTCAGATCTTTGGGATGAGAATTTGTGGGAGGCGATATTTTTCAGGAGTGAGATTAGGTTAGACAAATGACCTAATATTTAGGTTACTCTTTGACTCATATACTTATAACCGGGTAGGATTAGTGGATCGGATTGGATTTTGTTGGATTGGGCCTTGTGATTCGCTAATAGTCTTACACATGAACTTGGGCTTTGAGGCTTAAACTCATTTTTGGCCTATCCAGTTTAATGGGCTGAGTTGGATATTTAAAATGGTTGTATCCGATTTTTTTCTTCTCAAAACTTGAGGATACACACTTTATTATGGTTAATGAATGATATTTTGGTCGGATAAATTTCACAGAGGATACATAATTCACGGCTTGAGCAATAATCAAAAATGACTACGGAGTTCTTGTGCGGTATTATTGACGCGAAATATGTGGTCATTACTATTAGCCGGTGAATCAAAGGAGGTTCAATTTCAGCAATTCCCATGAGATATTCGACGCCTCAGAATGTCAATGACACTTCACAGTCTAAGAAAATTTTTTCAAGAATCTTCAGTGTCACTCATGCTTTTTCGAGATGTTTGCTTATGACTAGAACTTTTCATGCAAAGGGTTGTACACGTCAATGATGCTTCCGAAAGTTCGAAACCATCATGGGGGAGAAACGTGTACTTTAATGTTTTACGGTCAACCTCCAGGGGGAAGTAGTATATACTACTTGACTTAGTATGGTTTGTGAAGCTGTTTACATTTGGGTAAAGAATTGTTGATGTTGGATAATGAACAGCTGAAGAACCACTGCATGTTCTCCTAAAACAGATATTCACTGAAACCAAAGTTGTCATAACACGTTCAAGCTGACATTGTTTATGGTTTTGTCTTGATTTTGTAAAATCAAGCGAAAGAAACTATTTCTCGGTTTAAATCATAGACTTGTAAAATCCCGTGACAATGGAAACATCCTGGTAATAGTAAAGTGCATTTCCGGATCTATTTTACGGTTTATTCTTGGTTTTGTAAAATCCCGCAAAAGAAACTATTTCTCGGTTTAAACCATAGAATTGTAAAATCCCGTGATGATGGAACCATCCTGGAGAGAGGAAAGTGTATTTCGGGATCTTTTCTGATGCTGGTGCTACGGTTTCTACTTTGAAGAAGGGATAAAAGGGTGTACTTCATGAATTGGATGTGTGTTTGGATATTCGTCATGGTAGTTTGGCTATTACATGGTTTTACGGGGTTATGTGCTTTTAACCATGGTCGGGATGAAACCATTATCATAGTTCACTTAAAACGTAAATGGAGGCTAGATTTGAGCTTTTGACCAGAAGATGTGACAACGGGGTTAATTCACTATTATTTATTTGAGGTTGAAGTGAATTATCACGAGCGAGTGTACTTAGTATCTGAAGGTATCGGGGATGGTTGGATGAAGATTCTTCATGATCCTTGTTCGAGCTTATTATCAAAAACGAAGACTTGGAAATCTAGTTATTGTTGGGTGAGTTTTTCCTTTTCTTTTACCACTTGGGGGAATTGGGCTCTTACCACCTCAACATAACTATCACTTCAAGGAGTTACGTTGTAGTGCTCAGTGTCACATTGAATTGTGGATTTTCAAGAGGTGATGTACGTCTTATACTTGATGGTTGGTTGGTTGAAGAGTATAGAGTATTTAGAGAGTACTTAGAGATGCTAATGGAAATCGGCACCGCTCTTTGTTACATATGTGCAAGTTTAACTAACGAGTTCGGGGTAGTTTACTTCAGGGTCAAATTCATCATATTGGGTTTTCTCCATCAGCTGTCACGACAAAGAGCCTACTGAATGATAATGGGGTGATTACAAGTTTTGCCAATAGATGATGAAAAGAGAGAGATTATGACGTTTGAAAAAAACAGTTCAAGCCTCGTTCTCTAAAGAAAAGAAAAGTGTACGTTTCAGTGCGCTTTATTTTCCGAAGAAGAGAAATCTTCTTATGATGTTTGAACACAACAGTTCAAGCCTTGTTCTCTAAAAAAAAGAAAAGTGTACGTTTCAGTGCGCTTTATCTTCTGAAGAAGAGAAATCTTCTTATTTATGACCATTCTCATCAACATGCTTCATGCTTTTTCCATGAGCTTTCAAACATCAAGTGAACCAAACTACCGATGATTGTTATCTTATTCCACTTGCTCTTTTATAATGACGATTGCGACATCATATGCTAATTTTGCGGGAGAGAAGTATGAATAGACTACATTTGGATAATTTCACTTATTTAATCAAGAATGGCATCTCCGTATGCAATTCTTGAGGGGGAGAAGAAGTGTGATAATTATGCAAGGTTGATTGACATATGAGAATATATGGTCATACGGCTCCTAACTCATGTAAGAACCGAACTTCTTCTTATCTGGTCATCTTCACATGGAGTTTCTTCTTAGAGCCGTTGGTTGAAATCTTCACACGGGCTGATTTGATTAATGACAAAGTGCTTCCAGTTGCTGGGCTGATTTCCTTAATGAACATCTTTCTATTCTTGTTTGATTGGGAGGGATTTGACTTAAGGGGATTTGCTATTTGTAAGTTAACGGGAATGCATTTGGTGAGTTGAAGATGTTGACTATCTATTCCCCAACTGAACAATCTTGAAGAAGGTCGAGTCTACAGTCTGTTCTACATTTTCTGATACATGTTAGAAGACAAAATACGAGTTGCATTTAACGATCTAAAGACTTCTTCTTAATTCAAGCATTCATTTATTAAAAGATTGTCGGTTTAGGGGAGAGCACTAATTGGGGGAGAGTGAAATGTCAGATTTAATCCCCAATTAGAATTACTCACACTCTTCAGCAAGTTGATTCTCACAGATTCAATGGTATTCTTCTCACAAGATTTCAAGTGTTTGGGCTTATAAAGAGTTGCTGATTCTGAAGTATCAAAACCAGCAAGGGGGAAGGAGACACATCTAAACACAAAGCGAGTAAACTTGATGCACTTAATTCTTCTAAGTGATTCAAGATATCCCGGGAAGACAAATGGCATGATCGCAGAGAATCTCAAGGTTTTACTCATCAAGGCTTTTAGTGTTATTATTCCAACTATGTGGGGGAAGAGATGGAAGAGTTAGTTTCTGGGGATAAAAGAGGTACACAAGTATGACATATTCAGGGGAGATAAATGTATAACATGAGGGAGGTGTTATCAGTTATTCTTTTGGTGGGAATGTGTGTATCATGCGCGGATATGAAGAGCTTCATACACGATCATCAGGGAAGAAAAATGTGAACATTAGGGAGGTGTTTTCATTCCCCTCATTATGTGTATTCGGGAGGGCTCTTGGGTATTGGTGTACTTCGGGTTCTTGAGCTTCATACACGATCATCAGGGAAGAAAAATATGAACATTCGGGAGATGTTTTCATTCCCCTCATGATGTGTATTTGGGAGAGTTCTTGAGC